>SNQJ01S0003053.1:133559-160642 GCA_010110895.2 Picea sitchensis
CATATTAAAGCATGTTGAAAATTAGAAATTGAACCAAATTTCAAACCTAAGAAGATTTGAACAATTATATTTGAGCATTAGCTAGAGTCAACTATACATAAGAGATTAATATGGGGACTTCCGCACTTCTACAAAAATATCTCATAATTTGTCATTAATGGAACCTGACTACAAATATCGTGAAAATTGCCAACAATAATTTACTCTGTGTCAATTGTGTTGAACTTGGTAGGAACAAAAGAGTTACGAGCCAGCCACCAATCACATGCACAAGGCATTGTTGGCATTCGAGATCAAAGGCCCTAGCTTGAAGCAATTTTGTGAAGGAGAATAATGAGGAATTTCGCTCTGTTGATATTTTGAACATATCCTAGGAAGAAAATGAGGTGAGTATGCTTCATTGAAAACAAAATTACATGTAATATCTTTGTGTTACTTCTTTACATACTATTTTCCTAAAAACGCTAGTTTTTGTTAAGGTCGGATTTTCAAGTACTAGAAAATCCTTGGATTTAGGAGTCCCTAGAATGTATCAAATTATACACTATTTATAAATCCATACACTAAAAGTATTGAAAAAACAAATTGAAAATCCAAAGAATTCAACTCTGATCTGAAATTTTGAATAGAACATAAAAAAACAACAACACGAATAATTATGGACATAAGTTTTACTTAGTTATATATAATATCATAATTCAACCAAAATTTTAGAGTTGAATTCTAAAATTTGGAAAATTATTACATAAAGAGTCTTTTATTATATTCAATGAGATACATAAAACTTCCATTCATCAAAACTTTTCACAATTTATAACTGATAGTCCTGGCCTTTCAATGCCACAACTTCTTCATTTAGTTGTTTAGCTTGAAGTTGTATTGAACAAAATTTATGAATCCTTCATTACCAACCATAAAAGCATTAAATTCTTGGCATAGCTATGAAATTTTAAATCAAGCATGTTTCAAAAGTAAACATTTGAGAATAACCAACATTGTAGATTTCTAATTCTCACCTTCACTTGTTTGAGTTTCTTTCATTGTCTCGTCTAGCATATCTATCAATTTCATTAGTAAATGTTTTTCTCCTTCTAGATCCCTAAGTTGAGGGAGGAAAATGTGCAAAACTAGATGATGCATAAGAGCGCTTATGACTAACCATCCCTTCCAACAAATCTCTTCCACACTCTAGGGTATGCCCAAATCCATCTTGCACTTGTTGGAAAGACGGAACAACCATATGGTCCCACCCTAAAGTGGTTGACATTAATGTTGTCTTGAACTCATTTGCAACATCTTCCATGCAATTTTCTAGGAAGTGGAGATGTGATTATTTACTCGGTAACTACATAAGTGACTCAAAAAAGTTGTGAATATGTTGCGAGATCCTTTCCTGTCCATGACTTGAATTAATATTAGTGGAAAATGTCATCAAACCATTAACATTGTCATCTACCTGCAAAGCAAGAAACAAAAATTCATATCAATAGTAAAAGAGTGATAACAAACATAAAATAAACGAAGTTATGAAATGAATACCATGACATGAACATCCAAGTCATATACAATTCCAAAACCATCATTTTCAGCTATGTGGTAACAAAACATTGCACCATATTAGACCCCAAGGAATACTATTTATTGTTGATGATCTAAATACTCAATATAAAATACTTAAATCACCTAGTACATGGTTGTTTCATCGATTCTTGTTTCTGTCTCTTCTTGTTCCAACCTTTTTTTGGTCCCTCGTCGTGTTAACTTTAATGACATGCTTGCACAAATATCCATTTTTTGCCCTATTGCAATCAAACAACAAAGTTTGGACCTAATTTTCATACCATGTATGTTTTATCAATATCATTTTGACTTTGCATCCATGCTATTAAAGGATCTAAGTGGTGTAGTGTCACGTTATGATTTGGAATAGATTGTGCTCTTAGCCATGATTGAGCTTATATTTTATTCACCTCGTAATTTCTAAGGAAACCATTTTCCTTTGTGCATGGACAGCACCAATAAAAAATGTGGACCACTATTAATAATGGATGCACCAACTAGTGCACTCAACGATGTGAAGTTATTCGTATTGAATTTAAAAGAACTTGTTTGAAGTGTGAATGGTATGACTTGATAACTCCATTTGTTTATTGTCGAGCGTGCTTTAACTTACAACAACAATTTACCTACATTTCTAATGATCTTCGAAGAACATATGTTAATAGTGAGTAGAAATATGAAATATGAAACTATAGTGAAAATTATGAAATTTAGAAGTATGTGAAAAAAGAAACTATATCAAAAATTGAAATCTAAAATGTGCAACTATAGCAGAAGTATGTAAAAATTGAAACTACAGCAGCCAAAGCTATCATGTCCAACCATCGTTCTCGAAAGTACTCAACAAATGCAATTTCTTATTGGAAGGTATTTAGACATTTATTGGCCTCCTCAAGCACAAAATTTGCATTTTTCTAGGTGTGCATAATGTCACCTAAACACTTAAACATGGCACACCTTGTCATATCATCTTTCACCTTCATCACAAGATTTCTTAATTGGACTCTTTTGACATGCCAATTGCATAGGTAGACTTCACATCAAAATGTTGTTATATTGCACGTAGATGTTATAAAATGTTAAAAATATATGCTTATTTGTACAATGTGGTTTTAACAATGTATGCAACATTGCATTTTGAGAAATGGAAAAAAAATGTCACCCTCATAACTATTTGTACCTAATTGCACCAATCTCAATTGTTGCATCATCTACCATGAATGCAATCAATTTCCATTGCAACATGCCCATGTGTACTTTAATAAGTAGTGCTTCCATCAATTTGGCAATATCGAAGGTCATAAAGCTTGACATGAGAACCCATGCCACAAGAACACCATTATATTGGGAATCAAATTACAATAATGTATAAAGTTGGAACTGCATAAAAATAAATAGGACATTAGCTACATGCTTGAATCATCTTATAAATAACAAATGATAGCAAGAAAATACATAACTTGCCTTGAAGCAATTTGTTCCAAATGTAGAGTCCATCCCTTGTTGTAATGGTTGTTGAATGTCTAAAATGAAGGGAGTGTCCCTCATCATCTATGGTAATGTCAAACTCTATATAGTAGAATACTTTATTGAGATTTGTTGTTTGTTATATATGCAAACTTTGATCATCATCTTGGTCAAACATATATTGGGAATGTTTTAATCTCCTCTCTATATTGTTGATGTCATCACGAGTAAGAAAATCATTTCTATCAAACTCAACTTTAGATGAGGTTACTTTGTCATGCACTAATTCATTATGTTTGTGATGTATACATTCATCTAACGTTATGAACGACAAACATGTTTCTACCCATTTAAGTAGTGCATTGCTAATATGGGGTGCATGGTATGCCCTTGTGCCTACAAAATCATCAACCTCTCATCCATGGCAAGGTTTACATGCAATATCTATATGATTCATCTCATTATTAGTGATTAGGGCGTGTTCTAGTGCCTTCTTAGGTATGTGAACACTAAAATGACACACAACCATGTCTGAGATATGCTTACAACCTAGATGACTCATTGTACCCTTTTTAATAACTCTTGATATATCATAATGCAATGCATCAATCTCTCAATAGTCCTATGGCTCATATGAACACCAAAACCTATAAACAACAACAAGATATTGACACATCGAAATTTGAATTTAAAACAAAATTAATATAAGGAAAAGTGAGCAACAACAAAACACTTACACTATGTATTCCAAAGAGGTGTTGATTCTACACTTTTGATTTCCATCATTTTCATTTTCTTGTTATGATTTCCTCCTTTAACTTTTTTGAAATCTTGTTGGATATAATAGTTTCTATCTTTCCCTATTAACAAAATTGTTATATAAGTCTTGAAGGTGTAGATTAGTTGGCCATAGGGTGCACTATTAAGGCACTCCTTGCGATGTTCTTGGTTCAAACCTTGCAGATCTGTGTGTACTATGTGTGGGACCGTAGGGGTACGTCTGGAGGGTATAGTGCTAGCAATCGAATAACACGACCCTGTTTCATGCGAGTACGTGCCCAACTAGTTGTTGATTCTGCCAATCACCAAAAAAAAAACTCGTTATATCTATTTGATTTGGTCTAGGCAACATTGTTACATCCAATCAACTCTAGTGTAAATCAAACGAAGAAAAGTTTATTTTTTCCGAATCTTTCATCGTGAGAGCTATAAGTTGTCGCCATTTCAAACACATCGACAAGGTGTATGACTTGAGTTAGTTCTAATAAACCTACAAAGAAAGTCATGTATGTTGTCTAACTAGAGGACTCTATCATCAAACCACATTTTGGTGATATAATGAAAGTAATTTTCTTAAATATAACGAGTAGTAATTATAGGTACAAGGTTATCATATTGAAAAAAACAAGTCAACATAAGCATGTGTTCATCCTTTTATGGGACCAGACCTTCAAAATTTAACATTTTACACATTACATGGAAAAAACAATAAGGGGAAATTGAAATAGAAAAGCTCAGTGGAAGAGTGCCCTACAATAACAACCACAACAAAAAGTATGTAAGTTATTTTACAACATTAGCTAAGAACCACAACAAATATGTAAGTTATTTTACAACATTAGCCTTGGAAGAGTGCCCTACAATAACAACCACAACAAAAAGTATGTAAGTTATTTTACAACATTAGCTAAGAACCACAACAAATATGTAAGTTATTGTACAACACTAGCCTTAGCTACACTAGCAACAGAAGTTTTTGTTATATATATGGCTGAGCTCTTTGAGGGGAAAGCCTCTGAAAGGTGGGAAAATGGAGGAACCAAAGCCAAGGTGTAATTTGAATTTACATGGGAAGGTGGTCTGTTCATGGAAGAGATCGTTGCTAGGGTTATATAGGAAGGCCATCGACTACAGCTAAACTCTTACTCTGGACATCAACTTCCGTTTTTTTCTTACTTAGCTTAGTTTTTTATTTATTTTATTTCACACAGTTTGGGCTCTGTTTTGGTCTTTGACTGTTTGAGAGTTAGTTCCCCGGGCCCGCTTTGTTTTATCCTTCAGTAACCTTACTCCGGTACTTTATTGCTCCTTGATTTTTTGACCTATCTCCGAACACTCTTGATTTTTCCTATCTTTGGAAACTGGTCCGGTGGAGCGTAGCGGTTAGAGTGATCTAGGTGTCTTGACCTCCATAGTTCACTCTACCTTTCCCTTAAAACCTTCTAACAATTTACCTATGGGTCCACCTGATTTGATTGGAGGGAAGGGCGAAGATTTAAGTTCACCACACATACCGAAGATTACTTCGCAGTTACCTCATCTACTTGCTTTCAATGACCTTAACTATCAACTTGATCCTTCGATGCCTCGGGATAACTTAACCTTTCTTCCTCGACCTTTACGCTTTTCGACTTGTGTTACTACTCATCCCAGTCCGAACTCTTTCCCGATGGAGAGAGTTTTCTCACAGTATCAAGAGACCGAAGACATTTTGACCCAAACTACAGTCAGGGTGTTCCCCAAACCAACTGGTAGAAGGCGAAAAATCTGGAAACCTAACAAGGCTCCTAGAAAATTGATGTTGGGGTCAGATATTAGATTAAAGGAAACCTGCAATATGGAGTTGTGTGGGCTAGTAGGTCGAGTCTCCTATCACTACCTAATGCAGGAACCCATCCAGGAGTGGATGGAAAAGACTTGGAGCCCTTTTTTAGGCTACACTCCTTTGCTCACTTTTATGGAAAAAGGGTGGCTAGGATTCTTGTGCAGAATGCCTGAGGATACAGAAACTATGTTGTCTACCTGATGGACTTTTGGGGCGAGTAGTATAATGCTAAAAAGATGGCGTTTATCTTTCGACCCACATAGAAAATACTTCTCAAAGCGACACCTCTGGGTCTTATTACCAGGTCTTCCCCTCCAAGTCTAGAATGAAGGGGCTTTACGAGCCATTGGAGACTCCTTAGGTAATTTCATCACAGTTGATAGGTCGGCCCTCACTGCAGTAGACAAAAAAGTGGGTCGTGTTTTGGTGGAGGTAGACATTCACGGAGGCTTACCAGAAACCCTTGAAATTTGTTGGCGAGACCGGAGGAAACTTCAGAATTTAGACTACTTGGGGATACCTTTTAGATGCAATAGATGTCACTGCACAGGACATTTGCGAAGGGACTATGAAGGCCTGAAAGTTCTGGAGGAACCTAATGAAGAGCTGGAAAACTGGAATGTTCTGGACAACACTCTGGAGGCAGAACTTTTTGGGGTGTTGGACACTGGGTCACAGAAGGATGCTAGGCATCTGGAAAATCTTTAGGAAACTTTCACAGGTAAGTTACTATACTACTGCCCTTCCTTGTATAATTCTTTATCTCTGTGGGAAAGGGACTTACTGGATAATTCATCGGGAGTTGACATTATGTCTAGAAATACTATCCACCTTTCGAATTCTATCAAAGGTGTGATGACTAAGTCATCTTCGCTGTTAAAAACCACAAACCTAGGGACTAAGAATTGCACGGGACAGGTTAGGATTTTGGAGACTATTGTTAGTGAATCATCCCCCTCTTTAAACCCGTTGTTAGGAGCGTCTACTTTGGCCTCTTCTCATCGTCCATCCTAGTCAGATTCTTCGTCTCCTACCCTATCAATCTACGAAGCAAATCTAAATGGTTGTAGGGAGTCGAAAATTGATGACGAAGCCCTTCTGGCTACTTTTGATAGTCTTATCCCACCTACTCGGGAGAATGATCTGCACATCCCTATACATGTTTTCCTCGGAAAAGAGATTGTGTTTGAAACACCGGATGGGGAACGTGCTTACTCGTCAAAACCTAACTCTGATGGAAAGGGAAAGGAGTTTGTGTGGTCGCGTGGTCTAGGTTTTGAGATATCACCCATAAAAACCAGAAGCTCGCAGAAAAAATTGGAAGGAGGTTTAACACTTTCTGAAGGCAAAGACATTAAAACTGTTGAAAGTGAGGCACTTAGAGCGCTGAAGGCCCTAGAAAGGGCAAAATAATGATATTATTTTCCTTAAATTTTCGAGGGATAGGGGGCTCCCTAAAATTCGTCGCTTTCCGATGGGTGTTGGATGATGTTCGTCCTGATATAATTTTTTTACAGGAGACTCTTGTGGAGGATTGCAAAGAAAGGGCATTTTTACAGGTTTTTCGACCGACTTGGGTCGCTTGTGCAGTCAGTTCGCTAGGTACTTCAGGGGGTTTGCTAGTGGCCTGGGACCCAAATTCCTACTACTTACTCCCCTCTTTGACTTGTGTGGGTATCCCACTGACTGGAAATTGTCTATCCACCCATTGTTGTATTTCCCTTCTCAATGTTTATGGGCCCTGCACAGAGAATCAGGCTTTTTGGGATAAGTTGGCGGATAGTGGTATTCTTGAGGCAGGAAACTTGATTATTGTGGGTGACCTAAACATCACTCTTTCAGCTGAAGAGGTTTGGGGAAGTTCTAAGTTCGCGATTTCTTTGGCAGATCATCTCAAAACACTGTTTCAGTCAAAGAATTTAGTGGATATTCGCCTAGACAGGCTGGTTCCTACGTGGAGAAATGGTCGACAGGGACCCATGGCTATTGCAAAAAGGTTGGATGTAGTTATATTATCAGATACTTTATTAATCACAAAAGACTTGTATCGGTCATGGGTGGTCTATCTGTATATATTGGATCATGCGCCTATCATTTTTCAGATGGATCTAGTTCCTGTTAGTAAGAATTATCCATTTAAATTCAATCCTTTATGGCTGATGGATGTTGAGTTTTCGTCTTCAGTTAATATGGTCTGGAAGGATGAAAAATACCTATCGGAAGGGGGTCATCAACGCAAACTAGTCTGGAAATTAAAAGACCTCAAAAAGCACACAAAGATATGGGCAAGAAAAAAAGAAAAATTATTAACCAAGCGACTGGATACTCTGGAAGCACAGATCAAAGAACATTTAATAGGTGCAGTAGAGGGAAACACAACAGGTGAAAAATAAATTAGACTGGGAAAGCTGGAAACAGAAAGGAATGAAATATTGAAATACAATGAGGGAAAATGGTGCCAGAGGAGCAGGGCGATATGGCTTAAAAGTGGTGACTCTAATACGAGTTTCTTTCATAAATTTGCTAATTAGAGGCACATCCACAAACACATTTGGGATCTAGTTGATGATGATGGTAATCAGGTTAAAGGTCAAGCAGATTTAACGCTAGCATCAATAAAGTACTTTGGAAAGTTTTACAAAGCTCGAGACGTTTTATTTAATCTGGAAAAAATTGAAGTCATCGAACTCTATCCAAGAATGGTGTAGCCAGAGGATACAGATTTTCTAATGAAGCCTGTTACGGTTGAAGAAATAAAAAACGTTCTTAATAAAATCCAAAGGGACAAAAGTTTGGGCCCAGATGGCTGGACGGTGGAATTTTTCACATTCTTTTTTGATTTGGTTAGTGATGATCTGGTCCAGATGGTGGAGGAGTCTAGGTTATTTGGGAATATTCCAGGCTGTCTAAATTCAACCTTCTTGGCTTTAATACCTAAAGAAAATAATCCAACTAGTTTCGGGGATTATAGGTCGATATCCCTTTGTAATCTTTGCTACAAATTGATTTCAAAGATCATATCAAATAGGATAAAGCCTTTTCTTTCCTGTAAGATGTCTATAGAACAACTTGGTTTCTTGGAAGGGAGAAGAATGCAGGATGCTTTAGGAACTGCCTTTGAATGCCTACATAGCCTAGCAAAAAAGAAAAAAAATAAATCTTTGATTCTAAAACTAGACTTGTGCAAGGCATATGATTGTGTGGATTGGGACTTTCTCCACTTGATTCTTAATCAGGTTGGTTTTGACTCTCAAATGATAAGATGGATAATGAGTTGTGTTACATCACCATCCTATGTTGTGCTCTTAAATGGGGAGGTTATAGACTTTTTTAAAAGTGAGAGGGGCCTAAGGCAGGGATGCCCACTGTCCCCTCTTTTATTCATCTTAGTTATGGAGGCATTGAGTATTCTTTTAAAAAAAAGTAAAGTGGAGAATAAGCTCACAGGTGTTAAAGTATCGAATATGATAAACATATTATATCTGCTTTTTGTAGATGATGTATTGATTTTGTCAAAGGCGGATCTTTAGGAATGGAGGGAAATTTTTGATCTAATACAACTGTTCTGTAAAGTCACAGGCCTGCAGGTAAATTCATTAAAGACTACGGTGCATTTTGAAGGGTTGTCTGAAGCTGAGCTACTTCCTTTAAAAATGTTGTTGTCGTTTACCTTCTCGGCCTTAAGCTGCGGATTCAAATATCTGGGATTTCGGTTGAAAACAGGAACATAGAGGGTGGTTGATTGGACTTGGTTGATAACAAAAATTGAAAAAAAGATTGGTAGTTGGTGCTATAGGTGGCTCTCTTTGGGAGGCAGGTATATTCTACTTAAATCGGTTCTTGAAAGCCAAGCAGTATATTGGATGGCGGTAGAATTACTTCCTAAATTTGTAATAGCCCAGATCATAAAACTATGTTTTAAGTTTTTATGGAGTGGAAATTTGTCATCGAGTCACATCCATTTGTGTAGACGGGAGGTTCTATCGTGGCCAAAAACCGTTGGTGGGTGGGGTCTTCGAGACTTAACACTTTTCAATTTAGCTTTGTTAGCAAATACTCTTTGGCACACTCTCTACCGTGAAGGTATTTGGCATAACATTGTGCTGGATAAATATTTAAAACACCAAGATGTGACAAAGTGGTTCAGGTCGGCAAATTTTGATCAGAACACACATTTTAGAATATGGAGGAACCTTCTGAAGACAGTTAATGTGATAAATCATTGGCACAGTTGGATGTCGGGCAAGGGAAATAAAATTTACATTTGAAAAGACTTCATCCTGGTTTTGCGTGAAAATTCTCTTTTGTCTCAAGGGCTTCGAGATCTTCTTATTAGTAGGGATATTAAATTCCTTATTAATGAAAAAAATCCTGGTGTTATAAAGGATAGTTCTGATTATTGGAGAGATAGCATTACTTTAGGTCTTCGTGGTGCTCTCGCAGAGGAATGGGACAGCTATACAAAGAAACTCTCTGCAGTTGGTGTCACCCTGGGTGACACAGAAGATAATCTTATGTGAACGGGAGGAGATGCCTTTGGCAAAATAATTGTTAAAAATTTCTATACAGCCCTCGTTTCTACAAAAAATTACAATGAGGAAATATATTGGAAACATAAATTATGGAAATGGAATACCCAATTGAAAATAAAACTGTTCACCTGGTTGACTATTTCCAGGAAGATTTTAACTTGGGAAGGGCTACAGAAAAGAGGTTGGGAAGGACCTGGTAGGTGTGTTTTATGCAAAGCAAATTCTAAAAATGTTGATCACTTGTTCATTGAGTGCAGCTTCACAATACAAGTTTGGAATTGGATGAAATATCTGTTGAATATTTCAAGTGTCTGGAAGGGACAGGATATCGCATATTGTTACTATAATTGGGTAAGTGATAAGTCAGTCTTACCTGAACTAGCGGCCATAACTTGTTGGAGTCTATGTCTTGAAAGAAATAACTGTATTTTTGAAAACAAGGCCCCTTCGATCCACACTGTATTATTTAAAATAATGGGACTTTACCATCCAAACAAATCATCTAATAAAAAATCCTATACAAAAGAATGCTTCTTTCACCGGGAGGAAGGATCAACCATTACTTTCTTTGACGGGGCAGCAAGCAACAACAAATTAACCTGTGGAGCGGGAGGTGTTATCAAAATAAGAGAAAATCTGGTTTATAGATGTTATCTAAATGTTGGTACGGGTTCAAATACAAACGATGAACTAATGGGCATTTGGGCTACTATAACTTTAGCTATCCATCTAAATATCTGAAGGCTTCAAGCCTTAGGAGACTCTAAAGTGATCATAGATTGGTTGAAGGGCAAGGCAAAGTTGGACGTCTGCTACCTCGAGGGATGGAAGAAGCACACAAAAGAACTTTACAAATACTTCCAAAGCTTAAGTTTCTTTCATACATACAGGGAGTTTAATAAGGAAGCGGACAAACTATCCAAGGAAGCTCTCTAGGCACAGGAAGGACGGATATCATTCTATTAGTGGGATCCGGGGGAAACAAGGCAGACACATTATCTGAATAGATACTGATAGCCTAGCATAGTTTCCTCATCTGATTATAGGCCTTTTCAGAATTTTAGATTCTTTTTTGTTGACTCTCAGATAGCACTTTGCTTAAGTAATCCGGGCAGATTATAGTCTATCCTATCTTTTGTAGAAACTTGCAAAGTTTTTTATTTTTGTTGTTTCCTCTCATGTGAGATGATATAGCCATTTGTCCTTCGGGGATTGATTGTAACTCATGGATGATAGTATGTAAAAAAAATTATATCTAATATAATTTTGAACAAATTTCTCTTTTGGAAAAAAGCTACACTAGCAACGGTTTAGTAGGGATCTTTACTCTAAAAGGTTGTTTATTGTCTTTGGACACATCATTTCTTATGTAAAATTATTTTGAACTAGCTCGATACTAAGAAGGTTTAAAAGACCTATCATTACAAAAACATTGCCATGTACAATGTCATCGAATCGAGCACCTACTTATCCCTACAACATCTCCCCTTTGATTTGAATTATCAAGGATGACGTGATGTTTTACTTCAATTCCAACAATAATGCGATTAATAATAGTTTTTATATCTTGTTTTATTTATGTGCATAAGTTTGCCTAATGATTTGCTTCTAAACTCTAATATGACTCATAAATTTAAATTCTTTTAAACAAAAATGCCACTATATGATATTTCAAAGTTAAGATTAGATTATTGACGACTAATCGAACACAAATTTAAATTCTCCTTTAAACAAAAATAACGCTATATGATATTTCAGAGTTAAAATAACGCCATATGATATTTCAGAGTTAAGATTAGATTATCGACCACTAATCGAACACACAGAATAATTTTTCATAGAAACGATAATTAAATCCATATTAAATATTATCAAGAAGCATGAAGCATGGGAAATTAGAAATTAACCTAAATTTCTAACCTAAGCAAACTTGAACAATTATATTTGAGCATTAGCTAGAGTCAACTCTACATAAGAGATGAATATCGATTGTATTTCCCAAGCTAAGGATGGTTGTCAAACCTTTCAAGAAATTAGATTTTATAAATTTATAAATAGTTTGGAATACAACTAAAAATGGAAAATAGGCATGTCACTTATAGGTCTAAATAAACTCATAGTATGTAATAGATCCATGGAATCTAACAAAGTTCCCACTTGTACCTACAACATCTCCACAATTTTTTAGAACTTGCCCTCCATATGTCATTGAATTACTCTACAAGTCTATAAGCATTGCATTTTCAACAATGAGTTCACTTGTAAATCACCTGAAACCCTAGGAACCTGCATGAGTTTAAATTGAAATAGGTTAGGAGACAATAAATATAATAGCTCAGTGTTGAGTTAGTTTTGGGGACTTCCTCATGTCTCACTGATAGAGCTCCAGAACAATAATTTTGAAGGACTTATTTCTCTCACCATCACCAAAAATATCTCACATATCATCATTAATGGCAATATATTTACTGACTTCCTTTAAAAAAATATATTCATTGGCATCCTACCTACAAACATTGGCAAGCTACTGAAACTCCACGAGATAACTACTAGTAATAATTTACTCTCTGATGGTTTGCCTCTGATATTGGAAAGTTACATTAACTTGGAAAGCTTGACCTTAGCATTAACTAGCTAAGTGGAGGTGTGAATGCTATAATCACCATGTCCATTCTACTTGTATGGGTCTAGAAGAGTCCTTGAGATGATCATTGTGTCTTAGTAGATAAAAGAAATGCATGGTTTGGAACCCCAACTTAATGTTGCTCTATAGCCATGAAATTCAAAGTTGAGAACCCTAGATAGGCTAACCTCATTGGTGGAAGTGAATTGTGCTAAACTTGGTTGGGCAGAGAGAGCTAGGAACGAATGATCAATCACATCCACAAGGCAGTTTTGGCATCTAAGATCCAAGGCCCTAGCTTGAAGAAATTTTGTCGTGTAGAATAATGATGAATTCCACTTTGTTGATATTTTGAATAGAGTCTATGAAGAAAATGAGGTGAGTATGCTTCATTGAAAATGGACTTGCATGCAATTTCTTTGTATTACTTCTTTAAATGTTATTTTCTTAAAAACACTAGTTTTTGTTAAGATTGCAAAATGAAAATACGTACAGAAACTGCCAACCATATTTAGTGGGAATGGGATTTGAAATGGTAACTAGTCAATTAAGTACAATCATTGAAACTTGATCGTCTCAGATAGAGTTGCAAATTAAAGGGAATCGCACTTGAGCATAGAATAAGTTGAGCAAGCAACTTCAAATCTACCACATGTATGTCATTCAATTAATGGTCCATAAACTTCTCCATTTGTAAAATAGTGAGTTCAAGCCCCAAAACAATCTAGCTACATAACCATTTTTGCATTTGTCACACGATTATATTTATTTAAATAATAATTAACACCAAAGAATTGTAATACACACTACGTATTATAACCTTTGGATTATTTTGAAATTGAAAAAAGCGTACTAGTTTTGCATTATAATCAAATTTATAGATTTAGATGGCATCCATCTTATAGCGTTGAAAGAGCACAAAGAAAGGGTTATATGTTTGTTACTTGAATAACCAAAGGAGGAATACCATGATACTCATATGTAACTTTTGTAGAGTAGTTGTTGTAACATCCCCAATTTTAATCCCCGCAATTATAATGTAATTGTATAAATGCCATTAGGTTGGTGATCCAATATGTTTGGGGATGTTGATTTTTCAATAAGATAGGCTTAAGCATGAAGTTCATTCCATTTTTTAGCATTTTACTTAAACCATAGACAATTTGTTGCAGCAACCAAGATCACAAGAAGAAACACCATGCACAAGTACACAAGAAGTATCCTGGGAAACCCTTCTCAACAAGGGAAGAAAACCCAGCCAATCCTTTGCTATATTCTTCAAGAGAAAGACCTCCACCAACATAAAAAACTAGCACACAAAAGGGTGCTTCACAAACCCTAGAAGACTAGCGCCTAAGAGAGGTGTGCACTTTTCCCAAGAACAAGTGTTTGCTGAACTTTCCAAACTCACACTTGTGATATGATTCCTCAATGGGGAATTTTACCTTTATTTATATTAGATTGAACCTGTCAATAGTAGTGACTATTTGCACAATAGGGCCAACCTCAATAACTTATAATAGGGTGGGGTCGACCTGTACCCTTTACATCATAAATAGGGTTACAGGTAAGTCTGACTCTTGTACAATATAGCAAGGAATCTCATACACCCGCTAGTGCTCAGCCACTAGGGGCACATCCATCTGTGCTTAGCCACAGGGATGTCCACATCTCTATCTCACTGTGTCTCACAGAAGAACCACACTCACCTGTGCTCAGCCACTAGGATCACGCTCACCTGTGCTCAGCCACAGGCACGTCCAACTCAACAGATCTTATTTCTCATTGTGTTACACAGGAGAATCATTTGGAGTATCACATCATCTCAACTCTCTACACAAAGGAGGCTAATACATCGTTTCATCTCTGTCTCAGAACGATACACCCAACTCATGGGCTTCCCCACACGTTCACATGTGCTCATCCATAGGCACGTCCAACTCAACAGATATTCTTTCTCACTGCATTACACAGGAGAGTCATCTGGAGTATCATCTCAACTCTCTACATAGAGGAGTTCCAATACATTGTTTCATCTATGTCTTAGAGAGGAACCACACACCCAGCTCATGGGCTTCACCACCTCACACAGGGGCACAATGTTCCAGTTCTGTCTCAAATAGGAACCATACACCCAACTTATGGGCTCTCTCTCAGGTCGACTCACTCAGTCTGTGTCCTGGAGGATGTCTCACGTAGCTGTAATAATCAACACTCCTTCTCAACTAGGGAGGCATTCTCCACCAGGCCAAGTCTTGCACGAAAGTACTCGAACTTCGTCTTGGCTATAGTCATCGACACTCCCTCTCAGCTAGAGAGGTATTCTCCACCAAGCCAGTTTTTCATAGAAGTACTCAAACTTCGTATTGGCAAGCAGTTTGGTGAAGATATTTGCAATATGCTCATGTGTAGGAAGGTATTGCACGTGTACTGCTTTCCTCTGCATCATGTATCCGATATAATGATATTTTATCTCAATGTGTTTTGATCTATCATGAAACATAGGGTTCTCAGAGAGATTCACACAGCTCTGGTTATCACAATGAATAGTAGTAGGATCCATCTCATGACCAAATAAATCTGTCATAAGTTTGTGAAGACACACTTGCTTCGCGGACTGCCACACTCAATGTTATGTATTCTACCTCTGAGGTACTAAATGCCATAGAGCTATGTTTCCTGCTGCACTAGGAAACCATGGTAGACCCTAAAATAAAGAAACAAATGGAGGTACTCTTCCGGTCCACTGCACTCCCTGACCAATCTACATATCCCTGCAAACTTAGGTCTACACTGGAGGCATATCTTAGGCCATATCCAACTGTGCCTCGTAGATATCTCAATAGTGAGTTTGTCTCGGCTGAATCATGAATTGGATAAGTACATTCACTACATAGAATATATCGAGTTTAGTGTTAACCAGATACATCAGTGATCCAATCAGCAATGGATCATTCTCGTCTAAATCATCATCATTCATTTTCTTTAAATCCATCACCATCGGTGTAGGCATGGATTTGAATTTAGTCATACTGAGCTTCTTTAATATCCCCGCTGTATGTTTTTCTTGACTTAGAATAAATCTCATATGTCCTTTGTCATACTTCTTGTCCCAAGAAGTAGTGCATCATACCCAAATCCTTTTATCTCAAAATCAGAACTCAAAGCTTGCTTGTATCCAACAACACGGCTTCCTGAATAAGTCATCAAAATCAAGCTCTCATCACCAATAATGTAATAATATAGGTTTGGATCAGAAACACCCTTTCTAAAACCCAAACTCATCAAGAATCCATCCATCTAATGTAGTTTCCAACTCATGGATGGTAGTACGGATGGAAGTGTATTGGGTTTACTGGATCAAGTGTCTCATCATAGACAACTCCCTCTGTTTATGGGAATCCTCTGGCTACAGATCTCGCTTTATATTTCTCGACACTTCCATTAGCTGCATGTATAGATCCACTTGGAAGTCACCATAGACTTCCCTTATGGTCTCGGAACAATATCTCATACATCATTCTTTAATATATATTGGTATTCCTTTGTCATGGCATCTTGCCATACATGTTCACCTGTCGCTTCTCCATGAAAAGGAGGCTCAGAATCAATGAAGTGGCTCATGGCTAAGGGGTAGCTCGAAAAATCTCTTTTGCTTTCTCGGGATGTGCCTTGATGGGCTTGTATGTTCCTCTTCCTCCTGTAGAGTTTGTTGAGCCTAGGCAAGCCTTTTATTCCCTACTGCAATATCTCTAGGTATATCAACTGGAGCAATTGGATCGATTGGAATAATGTATGTCTCCCTCTGAATTGCTAAAGGGGGAGAAGGTATTGTCTCTTCCTTCTTCTCATTTTGTTTGAATCCCTTTGATTCAAGTAACTCTCTCTGAAGTCTGAAGGATGGATGTCTTCTTTTACTTGTTTGCTAGATCTTTTGTATGTCTTCGGGTGCTCTACTTGACTATCATAATAATCAATCAATAAGGTTTGGACTCTCGTACCATGGATAATGGTCCAAGTTATGAGGGCTCCCACACTAGATATAATACCCTTCACTTGTTAATAATGCAATCAACTATAAGTTTAATGATCAAACCATTTACCTGGATCTACATTCATGCTCAATTCTGTATTTGGTTTAGAGGAAGTAATTCTCATCTCTCTTATCTTCATCCTTTTGAGGTGGGTCTGGATCAATGTAAGCAGTGGAAGCATATTGTCTTCCTTTCTTCCTGGTTGGACAATTTCTTGCATAGTGTCCATATTTGTCACATATGAAGCATTGAATCTATGAAACATATCTTCTATGATTATGACCTAAAGCTGGTGGACTCTTCTCATCTCTGAATGTTTGTCTGAAGTTTCTTTTGAATCTCCATCCTTTCTTTGTATGAAGTGCAAGAGCATGGTTGTCATCAGGGGAGTCTTACACTCTTCTATTTCTAAGTCTAAGTTCTTATTGAGTACAGTATGTCCACAGACGATCAAAAGTTTGTAATTTTTCTCTTCCATTGATGCTTTGAAGAAAAGGTTCCCGGTGTTTTGGAAGATTGTTGACAGTAGATAAGACAAGTTCTTTGTCGGACATGATTTCTCCAATGGCACCTAGCTAATCTTTGATCTCTAATATCTTCATAAAGAAGGTAGAAATTGTATCACCTTTTGTCATTTTGGTACTTTGAAGTTGGCCCTTTAAGGTAAGGGCTCTGAGGGTGTTGTCACTTTCAAACATATCTTTCAGCACTTCATACATTTCATAAGTTGTCTTCGGGTTGGAAATACAAGGTAGGAGATGATCTCTTACTGAGTAGATGATTATTTTCCTTGCCTTGACATCTTCTTCCCTTCTTATTTCCTTCTCTTCATCTGTAGTTGTTTCTGGTAAAGTCTTTTGTATCACACTCAAAAGGTCATCTTCTTCAAGGGTGACCTGAAGCCTTGACTTCTAGGAGCTGAAGTTGCTTGATCCATCAATCCTATCTTCCACTAAAGCTTTGTTCTTCATATTTTCAGATTTCTTCACAAACTCTCGCCAACTGGACTTAGAAAACCTAATGGCTATGTTAGACTAGTAACCTTAGGTTTTGTTGGGCTTATGACTGCCAACAATACGCTTAGAGAGTGTCACATGAATACTATTGGGTGAAATGTTTCTTCAATGAGTTGCAGAAACCCTAAAATCAAGATTCTGCAGAAAATTGCAGAACCCTAGAAACCCTAGGGCCAAAAATTCAAAATCCTTAGAATTTCACTTTGAGAGTCTCTGGAGGTGCACTGAGGGAGGCCATACACCCTTATCCAAATTTCAGCCCCAACTTCCAAGTGTAAGGTGTTGAAAAGGCCAAACAAGAGAGGGTCGTACGGATTTTGCAAAAACCCTAGAGGCCGTACGGAACTGCGGAATAGAAGGATGACTTAGATTTAAATGCTTGTGCAGGGGTTCTTCAAGTCCTATGCTCTGATACCATGTTGATTTTTCAATAAGATAGGCTTAATCATGAAGTTCATTCCATTTTTTGGCATTTTACTTAAACCATAGACAATTTGTTGCAGCAACCAAGATCACAAGAAGAAACACCATGCACAAGTACACNTACCATGTTGATTTTTCAATAAGATAGGCTTAATCATGAAGTTCATTCCATTTTTTGGCATTTTACTTAAACCATAGACAATTTGTTGCAGCAACCAAGATCACAAGAAGAAACACCATGCACAAGTACACAAGAAGTATCCTAGGAAACCCTTCTCAACAGAGGAAGAAAACCCAGCCAATCCTTTGCTATATTCTTCAAGAGAAATACCTCCACCAACATAAATAACTAGCACATAAAAGGGTGCTCCACAAACCCTAGAAGACTAGCGCCCAAGAGAGGTGAGCACTTTTCCCAAGAACAAGTGTTTGCTGGAATTTCCAAACTCACACTTGCGATATGATTCCTCAATGAGGAATTTTACCTTTATTTATATTAGACTGAACCCGACAACAATAGTTTCTATTGGCACAATAGGGCCGACCTCAATAACTTATAATACAATTAATAATTACCATATTAATTATCTTTTACATTAATTATCTTTCACTTTATGGTGGGGCCGACCTATACCCTTTACATCACAAATAGGGTTACAGGTAAGTTTGAATCATGTACAATATAGCAAGGGATCTCATACACCCACTAGTGCTCAGCCACTAGGGGCACATCCATCTGTGCTCAGCCACAGGGATGTCCACGTATCTATCTCACTGCGTCTCACAGGAGAACCACACTCACTAGTGCTCAGCCACTAGGATCACGTTCACCTATGCTCAACCACAGGCACGTCCAACTCAGTAGATCTTCTTTCTCACTGTGTTACATGGAAGAATCATCTGGAGTATCACATCATATCAACTCTCTGAATAGAGGAGGCTAATACATCGTTTCATCTCTATCTCAAAACGATACACCCAACTCATGGGCTTCCCCACGCGTTCACATGTACTCAACCACAAGCACGTCCAACTCAACAGATCTTCTTTCTCATTGCATTACAGGGGAGATTCATCTGGAGTATCATCTCAACTCTTTACACAGAGGAGGCCAATACATTGTTTCATCTCTGTCTCAAAGAGGAACCACACACCCAGCTCATGTGCTTCACCACCTCACACAAGAGCACAACGTTCTAGTTCTGTCTTAGATAGGAACCACACACCCATATCATGGGCACACCCAACTTATGGGCTCTCTCTCAGGTCGACTCACTCAGTCTGTGTCTTGGAGGATGTCTCATGTAGTTGTAATCATCAACATGGGAAAAGATCTCCTATTGATTAATATGGACGAGGGCCAAATTGTATATTATATGCATTGAATAAATTAATAAAAGTAGCAATCATTGGTTGCGATATGAGAGTGATGAAAACGATGGGGGGCTATGATTCCATAAGAGAGAGGGGTCCAAGGGGGAATTATTTATGGGTATAAATCCAACCCACATTTCTGAATTATTGTCATTGTGTAACTTTCTATGTTGTTGTTGAATGTTCCCAAAGCCAATCATTTAAAATCATGTAAGAGGGTGGGTGTGAGAGATCACATCTCATAGTTATTGGAGAGCATGGGTTGAAGTACAATCATCTTTGGGAAGAATGAGAGTCAAGAAATAAAGGGAGCAGAAGGGAAATTTGTATAGAGAAGAGGGACAATTTTTACATGGAGATTTTGGGCAGAAAGAGGGAAGTTTAATGGGAAGAGAACTAGCCATGATATGCTTGAAGGCAGCGAGTGTTTGGTTGTGTGTTATGTTGGAAATGTGGCATGTGTGCCTGTAAAATTGGGTTGTAAGCCTATAGTGCATTTCCTATTGAGGAAATGGCTCAAGAGCCTTGTGAAGGTTGTTATGAGCACTCCTGAAGCAGCTTAGAGTCCTTAGAGTCCCCAGCTAAGATATTCCTGGCCAACCAAGTGCACTAGAAGCCATGATAAATGAAGGTTGTTGTGAGCACTCCTAAAGCAGTTGAGATTCCCTAGAGTCCCCAGATGAGATATTCATGGCCAATCAAGTGCACTGGAAGCCCTAATAAATGAATGGTACATCCTGAGGGATAGTGAACAGTGAAGGGGGTACATTCCTTGGGTTGTGCAGGTTGTGGGGAAGAGAGATGGAGGATTGGAACTGTTGTGGGAGTAGAACCTGAGTTTGGGGTTGTTGTTTGTGGAGAGTGGACAACCAGAGGGTTAGATCTCCTTGTGGACCCATAGCCTCAACTTAGGGGTCGCCTGTTGTTGAGATTTGGAACAACAATGCCTATGGTTGGGAGGTTCATCCTTCATATGAAACCAGTTGGATTATATTTATAAATAGATAAGTGTTATGTTGTTTTATTATGATTATTTCGTTGTGTAAATGATTATTGAATGTTGTAGGTTTGTTGTGTGCTTACTGGATGGATTCATGCTTTTATAAATGTTGTAGATGCATGGGTAACTCAACATACTATTTCATTGTAATTTTTATGGGCTTGTTGCCCCTTGGTTCTCTTTTATATGTACAGGGGCGTTTTTAAATTCATTTTTAGCAAGCTAAGTATTTTTTTGTAGTGAAGAGACTCAACATGGGTGTTGGGTATGTTACATAATGGTATCAGAGTTGTAGGTTACAGCATCGGGCCTTTAAGGGCCTACTACATGACAGGATAGAAGTTCTTCGTGAATGAAATTGATTAATTTTTAAGGGACAACGTCAGAGGAGAGAAGATTGTGGTTTAACACTGTCATTCAGCCCTGGAAACCATGTTTAAGTGATTCCTCATGGCCCCAGTTTTCCATCGAGCTCTCATTTGCTCGATTTGGGCATCAAATCGACAATTATATCCACTTGTTTTAACAATCAGTTGATCCTGCTATTCCAGGTGAGGTTTACCCAGAACCCGTTGATTCACCCATTCAAGAAGCAAATCCATCTACAAAATCTATAGGGGCAGATCCAAATACAGTAAAAGCACCAATTGATCAAGTCTCACTAGCGCCATCTCTCCTAGTATCCTTTGTCGTCCTGGCTTCAGTGTAAATAAAATCTCCATGACGACCTCTCGGAAGACCAGTGCATAGTCATCGTCGATCCAGCCTTTGCATGGGTTTCTAGCCATTGATATGCACTATGAGTTATCCTTTTATCCCATGTGCATCAGAGAAGGTTTTCATAACCAATTTATATTCAAAATCGACCCCTGTGTCACTTGTGCATTAAGCACGAAGAGCCATGGAACCTTACCAAGCTTGTGCGTAATGAAAATTTTGGCTATTAGGACCCCACGAGAAAAGTCTTCACTAGACTGGAAATCACTTAGGAATGAAAGGGAGCATGGTGGTGATCTCCACAGTGGCTAATGGTAGGCAAGGAGCTAGATGGGCGTGTTTGGGGTGGCCGGTGGGTTGGTGTTCAAGGGTCTCGGTGGGTCAGTGGCCCGGTGGACAGGACTATAGCCGATTGGGGGAGTTGGATGGAACATTTGAGTGCAGTGGGATGGTGTTTGGTGGGTCGGTGTTCCAGTGGCTTGGTGGACCGAACCAGATTTGATTGGCGGAGTTGGATGGAAGGTTTGAGTGTGGTGGCCAGTGTCTCGGTGGACGAAGCCCATTCATTGGACCAGAGTGGAGGTGTATAGAAATGAGGAGAAGGGGGAATCATTCCCTGGTGGCTCAGTGACCAAGGCCATGTCAGTTCCACATCAATGCAATGTCAATGCCACATTAGCAAATTTCCATGTAGGCAAAATTGTTCTATAGTCTAAAAAAAAAAGGACTCTGGAGCCATTTTCTTATTTTGGTCATAAGTGGAGCATATTAAGTCATATTGAGATGAAACTTCTGGGTTTTTTCCATAGTGAGGAGACCTACAAAAGTTTCAAATAAGGCCACTACCCATTTCTACTTGGGTTTGTCAAAAACTGCAAAATAGTGGTTTTTAAAGATCTGAGTGCAAATCATTGGCAGAGATCTCTATTAAGATAAAATTATTGGAGGGAGTACAAAAGTAGACATGGAAATAACCCATGAATGAATTGAATAAATTCTAAGGGCTTTGGAATGGGGATGCTAAAATAGGGAAAAATCCACTATTCTGTGCCACTTTTTAGGGATTTTTGGGATTTTCATAGGAGAAAAAGGGTCTCCAGATGGAAAAACTAGAAAAAATTATTTACTCAATATTTTGTATACTCATAAAGACATATAACTTTGGTTGAGTGAAATTTTTCCATAAGTGCACAGTTTGGGAGATAGTCAGTTTGGCTCAAAATTCCAAGTCTGGAAACAGGGGTGAAAAAGGACAAAGTTGTCATTTCCATATTGTTGTCGTTTCTTCCTGGAACATCATATTGACAATATGAGAGTTGATATGAATTCCTTGTCATCATTATTATATATTTCTCGTACCAAATTTTCTCTCGCTCCAAACATATTTACTTCTACGAGTAACAGAAGTTGGTGTCTGGGATTAATTGCACCAGAATGAAAAGTGTACAAAAAGGAGTAAACTAGCACTATTCAGAGGAATATAACTTTATGTTTAAAGCTCATATTTGGGAAAGAAAGTAGTCATTTGAAATATCTTGGATAGACAAATCCATAAATCCACTTAGAATTGTGAATGGAGTAGCTAAACTCACAAGGAATCGAAAGGAAGATGGTTGTTGACCTTAAAGGGAAAAATTGTGCACATGTTTCTAAAATTGTAAAGTATAGTTTTTAGCTAACAAATGTGGTTGTATGAAAATTTCTCAAAAGATTAAGATTACTTATGGAACATAGAAGGTTTAGAAGGAGGTCTGTGTGTGTGGAAGATGCAATAGAAATCTACATGTATGAGGAAAATACAAGGACAATTCTTCAAAAATGTACATTGGTTTCTTTAGGAAGCTCCAAGGATCTGACATTTTAGTGCAATGAGAAGTTTGGAATACCTATAATGAAGTTTTATTGGAGAAATAAACAAGAAAGTAAATAAATAATTTTTTTCCAGTTGGAAAATGTGCATATCAAATGTGGATGCTAGGTAAGAAAGCATATCAACAATTTATGAAAATGCATGAGCAATGAGTACTCATGAAAGCTGGAAGGATGGTTTATTTAGTAGGTGAAATAGTACCATGTCAAGGATTATTCATAGGATGATAAAGGGTCGAGAATCAACAATGTTAAGAGATAAATTTGGGTGCAACCCTAAGGGTTTGGGAATCCAAGAAGATAGTGGTCTATTAAAGGGGGTCATAGTGCATATATGAAGGTAAGGTGCATCACCTCCAGGAATCAGTTGTGTACATTTGGAGTAGTACCTCCACTATTGTTATCAGAAGTGCATAGTGGAAACATGGTATGAGTTTCGAAACTTCGGGGGTGAAGTAATGAAGGCACATGCATGATAAAGAGTGCCAACAGATGCATAAAGCAAGCATTATGGGAAGAACTTCTTTAGAAGGATACAGTCAGACTTCAAGGAAGGGTACTCCATAAATGGAGGAATGATTCTAGGACTAATCAAAGTACTTGAACATCTTGATTTAATGAAAGTGGTACCATGAGGTGGATGTCAAGCTAATTGGAGGGTATTGCAACACTCAAGCAATGATGAAAACAATGAAAGGGAATTGCTTATGCATATAGAGAATGTTGAGTACATTTCAATAGTATTGAGTGTATCTCCAAGGTATAATGGAAAGTCAATAAGAACACAAATAGGGAAGTGGTTTTTAGAGAGGAATATTTCTAAGAAGACACGTGAGGAAGAAAATGGTTCTATGCTTGACATGGTATGAAAAAGAGATGGAACCTAAAAGGAACTATCTCAATTGTACAAGGAAGATGGTCAAGCTTGTATAGTTGTTTACGGAGTCAAAGAGATATAGAGGGAAGTACAAGGCTACATAATATGATTATCCACATACAGGAAGAAGATGTGAGATGGCAACACTAGTGGACAGATTAGCTAGAAATGCAATTCATCCAAGTTGGGCTTGACCAGGGGTGCTCAACAAGAAGAGAATGTTAGCAAGGAGCTACTAGATTTTGACAACATAAATCAAATTGAAAAATATATGCACTAGTGTGCATAATGGAAGAGGGAAACGTGTTTATGTTTATGCCTTGAAGTTCCATGTTGATAATGGGGGACCACCATAAGGAAGATCGATGTTAAGTGTGTGTTAATATGCATGCATGTATATCTTATGGAGGTGGTCATTTGAAAGATAAGTTGTTGTCCACTCATGAGTGAAGATATTTTTAGCTGAAAAGATTGAGGTGCAGCAAGGAATTGCATGCTGAGATAGTTCCATGAGAAGGGACTACATAAGACCCTACTAAAAGGTTAGAGCCATGATTTGATGATTGTTGAAAGATAGACAATGGACTGCAAAGGCCTTATTTTTTTATGCCAAGAATCTTGGATTACATTCTAAAAAATGCATGTGTGGAAGGTTACATATGTTGAAACAACTGTTAATGGTAGCAATTTTGGGCAGAAGGTAGAGGGAAGGAAGTTGTCTCTATTATCATTGGTGTACATATGAGAAAAACGACAATGCATAGGGATACAAAGATCTACAAGAATTCAAGGATAGCCATCTACAACAAAATAAATAAATAAAGCTAAAATAAATATGCATTGGAGTGCATGATAGAAGTGATGCATGATGCATATGATAAACATAGAATGCATGTGCATGAAGTGGGCTTCATAAGATTTAATACCTTATGCAAATTTATGTTTGTTTGTGCATATGGACATACCTGAACATGCATGTGGTATGCTTGTAGAATACGAGTAGCATGTTGATATATGTACAAGAATTAATGATGTTGTGTTATTCGAATAAGACTAATGATGGATTGTGTATCTAGGAAATTTTTTATAGAATGGTTGAAGATGTTGATGACACTGTTGCATATGAAAACCATATGTATGAAGAAAATGAGGATGGTAAGATGTTAATCAATAGGTCAATAAAGGGGGTTTCTAAGCTTCTAAAAAATATCAGTTGAGCCGGTAGCATCAATTAATGCAATAAAATCCATGAAGGTATGCATTTGGGCTTGTTATGATGCATAAATGTTAAAGGGAACTGAGGTAAAAATTCCCTCAGCTAGATTTTCAATATTTGAAATTGATGCAAAGGCAGAGGGCCTTCATTATACAAATATCATTGATGATTGAATACATTTATGTCAATTTAAGTTCATATTATTTTATATTGGTTATGAGATCATAACCAAGTCGAGCAAGAGACATATTCATGTTGTAGCAATTAATGCCATTAGAAATGGCCATGTGTGAGGCCATGTTGAATTTGGATATGAAAAGGCTATAGCGCCATCCAACCGCATAAATTTTTTCCCCTATATAATCGATGTTTGGACTACAACCTCCTTGCCGACATGGAGAACACTAAGAGAATTATATTCTTGGTGTTGTGTATGGGTTGAAGAGGAAGGTATCCAAATGATCGGATAAGTTGTGGGGAAGAGTTTGGATGGTGTGTTGAGGCATTGGCTAAACCTCCCAACTCACATGGTGGAATACATGACATAGACATATGGTATTCTAAATTCAATGTGAGGATGCATTGTGTAGATGTGACCATGATGACTGGCACATTCGTTTTATTTATTGGTAAAGTTTGATTGCATTATGAAAGGCTCAGTGTGTTGATAATGCATTTATAGGAATGATAGTTTCATTTTGTTTCAATATAAATAATGGTTGGAAATGATTGAATTGTTGGTAAAATATAATTATGATATCATTTCATAAAATGTTGAAAATGTGCACGAGTAATAACAATCTATTTGTCCAAGTGAGAATTGATAAAATTGCAGGGAGAATGGTCTTGGATATGGTAGGGATGTAAGCCCATAAAGAAGAATGATCTGAAAAATCCTTAGATGTTAATTAGTTTTTAAATACATATAAACATCTACTTGATCCTTGAAATAATAATGATCGCTTGATTGTTTGCAATTTACATGTGAAATACGTATCTAACCAAATACACTTTGATGATAAATAACTTGTAATTAACTGAGCAACAAAATGAACAACAATGATGATATCACATACACAAGTTTAATAATGGAGTTCACCTAATTTGGTCTACGTCTTCGGGTCCACTTCCAATATAGACCTCTTTATTAATGCTCAAATGCTAATTTTTTACAATAACATTTTTCTATGTTGCTTAAGACAAAAAACAAAGTACACCATTGGATTCCTTATGAAAAATCGTGAAAAGTGAGTATAAAGTTCTAAAAATTCCGTCAAGGGGCCTCTAAACACGCTTTACGATGTAGACTCAAAATATTAGTACTCTTAGGCATGTACTTCAAGACACTTAAATGCACCTTGCATTGGAATATGTGCACTTCAGCATGTGTACAAACCTCGAGGTTCGTGCACATATATAGGGTGCAGGCCCAACTGATTGTATGCACCTTCCATTGATCCAGAATCAAATTTAAACGAAATTCATTGGGGAATTCCATAATAACAGGCCCTGATGGCATATTGGTTAAGGCATTGGCACTAAATACGGGAGGTCAGGGGTTCGAGCCCCACCAACCTTCGGTCGTTTCATTGTTTTTGTTATATGGTTACAAACCATATAATATGCATGGTATGTGCAGACCATTTGTTAACTCCCCGCAAATATAGGTTTTGGTCACGAATGTATTACATATAACTAAGGGTCAAGGGCTTAGTCCCTCGACCCTTTTACTGTCTTTTAAACCTTTGACCAACAATAAAACAATGTGGC
>SNQJ01S0003053.1:192258-208981 GCA_010110895.2 Picea sitchensis
AGTCTACGATTTTCAACGACAGTAACAAGTATTTTTGCTACATCAAAGAACGTGGTGACTTCAGTTGTTTTTGTTACATCAAAATTCATGGTAAAAGTCCAAATAATCGCTTGCTGTGAAGAGACCGAGTGGAGTATATCTTGAGCTGGTAAAAGTCCAAATAATCGCTTGCTGTGAAGAGACCGAGTGGAGTATATCTCGAGCTGTTGTGGAGGAGTTTGCTACTATGAGAGATAAGTGCTCTTAAAGTTAAGTTATTATTAAGTCCAAAAGTTAGGAAGTGTGAGTGAATTTTTGTAGGTCAAAGTAAAAGTAAAAGTTAAGGGATATAAGGATTTAAGAGTATAGTCTTGTTGTGATATCCAAAGTTAAAGTCAAGATAAAGTTAAGTCAAGATAAAGTTAAGTCAATATTAATATCAAAGTGAGTTTTGGCTTATAGAGTATTTATTTTAAATCTAAAGTGAACTTGGGTTTTGAAATGTTGTTTTTTTAATGTATGGGGTCAAAAGTCAAGTCAAGTTGAGTTGAGAGGTGTTTGGTGAATAAAAGGTTCATTAAAGTTGAGTCAAGTTGAGGTCACAATTTGTAATTGCATTGTAATGGGTGCATGATCGGTTGTACCACACCCCCTGGTTATTGTGTTTATTCTTCAACAAGCGAGCGTGATTCCACAATTCATAATGGGCAAAGGAGGAAAAAGATTTCAAACAACTAATCAAGAAATTGAATTATTACAACAAGACCTTGAAGATGCTTTGCAAGAAATAGATAGATTACAAAAACAAAATCAATCAATAATTGGAAAGTTGCAGAATTCTGGACACGAGACAATGAACTCTATCATGAATTTGTTTGTTCTACTACACAACGCATTGACACACTAGAAGAAAAATTGACATCATTAGATAAATTTATGGATGATATTTTTAAAATTGAAGATCAAAAGGACAAATTGATAGAATCACCGCAACAAGAACTATTGGCAAAGGAGAATGTATTGTCAGCACTTGCAAATGAAGTAAAACAACTACAACAAGAAAAAGTAAAGATTGATGCAATGTGTGATACATGTGATCTAGTTTAGAAGACTGATGCAGTTTGTGATCCTAGTGACTTGATTAAGAAGATTGATAGTTCGAGTGATTCTTGTTTTTTGGTTGATGATGATAATAATGTTGATGTACATATATCTCTCTCTTGTTCGGAGACTCCAAATGATGTTCCAAATGATGATGCTCAAAACGATGATGATTATGATGATAGTGATGATGTTGAAATATGTTTCTTTGAAAAACATACTAAGGGAATAGGTTCAAAATTTTTGAATAAAATGGGTTATGATGGTAAAGGTTTAGGCAAGAATTCTCAAAGTATCCAAAAGCCCATACAAGTATATGTAAGACCAAGAAATGAAGGCCTTGGTTATGAAGGCAACACAAACAATGGTGACGTCAAATTTGTGAAAGCAAAATCATCGACAACAAATGAATCATCTACAAGTAGCAACAGAAGCAATGAACCTGGTGCAACAACCACAACATCCAACCAAGTAAAAAAGCATGAGTAGAAGAAGAAATAATGTTGTAGTCAGTGTGGAAGAATAGGACATGCCAAAGAAAAATGTTGGAATTTATATCCATGCAATATTTGTGGTCTTAAAAATCACGATCATCAAAAGTGTTGGAACAAAGAAATTTCAAAGCCTAGTATACAAGTACAATGTGGATGGATAGATGTCCCTGAATGGAAAAATGTTATGTTCATGTTGAAAGGATTTTACAGGTTGAAGTGTTCAAATGTACGACAATATCTCCCATATAAAGTTCATGAGTTAGTTGGTCCCCCAAAGGTCATTTGTCATTAAAGTCAGTTGTAAATGTTTAAGAGTTGTCAGTTTATTGAGTCATTGATTTGAGTCATTTTATTGGTCCGTGGTAACCCAAAAACCACTGTGTAATGTCAGATGTAAGTTTGTGGTCAGCTAAAACCACTTGATGTAATGAATGGTTCGTGACAATGCGAAACCAATTTGAGTTTGTAATTGTTACGGGTAAGCCGAGAAAACCTAGGATATGATGTATTAGTTGAGGGTAAGCCATAGAAAACCCATGGGAAGGTCAAGGGTAAGCTAGAAATCCTTGATATGAAGATGATGCAGTTCAGATGATTGACTCAGGTATAGCTCAGGAAGACAACGTCAAATGAAGAAACATATGCAGATGAAAAAGAATGAAGATGATGCAGAGAGGATGCATAAGACTAAAGGTGACACATAATACAAAAGACACAAATGAAGACAACTCAGAGATCCGGTTTGAATCACATGTATTCATTAAGGGGGAGTATGAAGGAATAATTCATACTTGTGATAATTATATGATGAAATTACTATTAATGTAAGTGGACTTATTCTAGAAGTCTATGTATGATCAAAGATGAGGACAATGAGTGAAGTTAGGGATGGAGATATTCTTGGAGATAGTTGTGGAGATTGTTATGCTATATTGGACATATCGTTATGAGAACCTCACAAATGTAAGAGAGATGTATCATTATTTTGTATATTAATGATTATGTGAGTTTTGTGTGTATATTTGCATTCATATAATGATTTCTGTGTGTTATTATTTGTTGCTATGCTGCTCTTAATTCCTACAACAAAATGCCAATTGTTCACTGGACCAAGAGTCGCCATATCTAGAAACCAACTCTACTCTAGCTGAGTGTTCAAAATTGGACTGCTTAATACATCAGAGTTTACACATAGCCTAGGGATTTTATGACATAGGGACTGTTTACTAAAGCCAGACACAAAATAGCTAAGAGGACCCAAAATAGACAAAGAGAACTAGTAACAAAAATGATGAACCCAACATCCCTCATGTGCAACATCGGTCTTGAATCGGAGGTGGGAGGGTGGGTACCATCATTCCAATTGTTGAAGGAGAGGACTGGGCATCCTGAGTATTATGCAAGTCCTCTACCATGGCCATGCATTGGTCCAGAAGTTCAAGGTGGAATTTGACATCATTTATATCACTACACAACTCAAAAATCATCTATTAGAGTGTGGAGAGGGCTACAAAAATGCGCTCAGAGTCTACATCCCTCGTTGCATTCGAATTTCCCATGGAGGCCACTTTCACTGCAGTCATTTTCGAGTGACCGAAATATTGAGCATCCTGGCCTCGACTGGAGGGGATATGTGAAGCACCAAGAGGTGGGCTCTTAGATGAAGTCCATCTTGGAAAGGAAGTCAGGGCGTAGCCCAGAGAGCGCTCACGTCGATCAAACCACTGAATTTTACAAACCTAGCCAGACAAAGTGCATCCAATATCCTGTCATGTTGCTTCACGTTTTCCTGATGCAGTGGGGGAGACCTGGGACGTTTCCCATGAGTTCTCGAGCTTTCTATGTCGACAACCTTTGAAAAAATCCAACCAATTGGAATGTACGTGCCCCACCCATGCTTTTGGCATCCTCCCTGCCTCAACATGTTTATCACAGAGATAATGGATGCCTTGGTAAGAAGAATCCCAACTCGTAGATTTCGACGATGACGATGTCACACCGGGTAGAAAGACAAAGTATATTGATGCAGTATCTGGGCACAAAACACCCTTAATAATTTGTTCCATGCCTACGTCATGGTCGTTATACCTCGTTTTTCTTGATAAGTATTCTTATACCATATAGTTTTCTTGATAAATATTCTTATACCTACGTACTAGAATTGAAATGATGGTTGAATCTCTGTGTCTATGACTAAAATTTATATTGTATCATTAATGTAGAAATGCTTATTGTTTTTCTGTGAACCCTTGCATTTGAGTGGTTTCTGTTTGCCTCAGCTTAGCAGCTGGAGAGTTATGAGATGTGGGTCTTCAAATGAATTTAGGAATACGTTTACGATTTCTGTATTGGTTGGAAAATCCTTAAGGGAATTTTCCCAATGATTGATTTATAACGTAAAAGTCGGGGTAAACTTCGCTAGAACACCTTAGCCATGTCGACCCTTCGAATTTACCTTCGCAGGTCACTAAAATCGGGCTCTGTGGAAGGAGGGCACCTCCTTCAAACCCTTCATTGGTGTGACTGAGGGCTCATGTCCACATCCCTAACCATTTCATGGCTAAGGGTTGAGCGTTCAGCCCTGAGACTTGTCAGAGGATCCATATGACCAAGACCTGGGAACCCTTCACCAGGTCTGAAAGGAGAAAAGTTATTCTTACTTCGGAAACTCTAGGAGTTTGGAGCTCCGAGTTGCTATGACTTTACAACCTTCGAAACCAACCGAAGTCAACCTCCTAGTGCGGTTACTAGCAGGGTTGACCGACATCTAGCAGTTTCCTTAACCGTGACCGTGGGATCTGTCCCATCGTTAAACCCTGATCCACTTCTCGGTCGCAAAGTGATGAGAACCGTAGATCCAAGGACATTTGGGATCATCCATGACCATTGGATATATGTTGTCATCAGTCCGACATTGACCACTCCGCATGAAAAGGAGTGTTAACCAAGTGGAAACCCGAACGCCAAACTCACGAAGTGACGAGAACCGTAGATCCGGGGAAGCTTTGGGATCTCCCATGACCGTTGGATCTATGTCGTGGTCAGTTCGACGTTGACTTCTCTAAGATAGAGGGGGTGTTAAATGGGTAGAACCCCCGAATGCCGAAGTCGCGAAGCGACAAGGACCGTCGATCCGAGGGCGCGTCAGGATCCCTCCTGACCATTGGATCTAGACTGTGGTCAACTCGATGCTGACCACTTCAGGATTAAAGAGGAAATTACACAACGGATCCCTCAAATGCTGAAGTCGTGAAGCAATGAAGGCCGTAGATCTATGGATCTACGTGGATCCATCTCGACCGTGGGATATAAGAAGTATTGGGAGGATGCTGGTGAGAGTTCGAACTTCGGAGCTCTGGGATATTTCGCAGGTAGGAGAATCTAGAGACTCTCGGAGGCTGTCAGTCTAGAGTGACGTGGCATGATGACATCACCTAGTGTGACGTGGACCCATGTTCTACATGCCACATGTGGCCTTGATTCGTGCTTTTTACATAAATTATATGACCATTAGAACATGACATGTGTCACCCATTAATGGGGCCACATGTTATCTTTGCTCTTTGTCGTGTGTCGTCTTCTTGGCTCAAGCTCGCCTGGCCCAAAAATTGGTGGAGTACCTAGGACACTGGGAGTTCGGGACTTCGGGGAACTTGGGATGTTGGAACGTCGGGGTAAATCAACCAAAGGCCCGGACCCACCTGCCCCTACCTTTGCATTTAACGTGCCACCACGTGTAATTGTGGACCCTTCGACAGTCCGGGATTTCAGAACTCCAGAGATTTGTGGTGGTGTATCGAATAAGTCAAAAGGGCCGAAGGCCGAAACCACGTGGCAGGATTCTGGGGCTTCGGGACTTTGGAGGATATGTGAGTAGAGAAAAAGGGCATTTAGCGTTGAAGCGTCGAATGCCGAAATCCCATAATTGTGTGCGTTAAATGAGAGCGTAACTTCCAATCACGAGCTTGGATTTGAGCATGGTGACGGTTGTTGGAAATCTCTTGATGAGCAGAAGAAGAGATCTTGGGAAGGGGATCCGAGATCTTTGAGTAAAATAATTTTTTTATACCCCATCCCTCTAATGGATACCAAAAGGGTCGGGTGTGTTACAAAGTGGTATCAGAGCAGGAAACAACACTTGGCCTGCTTGGGCTCATGAACAAGTTGCATAAAAATCTTGTTAGAGAAATTTTAAGGAGTAACCCCCTATCTTACCTCATTCATAAGAAACCTATTTAAACCACTGCTGAAAAGAGGAATGCAACTTTATACTGTTTTTATATGTTTGAAAGTTTGAACTGTGTGTTTTTGGTGTTCCACAAAAAGAAGTTGACTTCACCTTACAACTATATGTGCTGTTCATAAACCAGTAGATAAATAACTAACAAAAAATGTTTTATCAACATTCAAGCAGCCAATGGTCAACAAAAAAACTACAACGTGAAGGATGGTGACACACCATGAGTTGGGGAAAATATCCCACAATAGAGAAGAAGATTCTGATGAGAAGAGAGCAGTGGAAACCCCTCTAGATTTGGCTGAAACCGTAAGAATCCTCATGGCATAATTACAAAGTTGTAAGGACGACAATGAAAGGTTGATAAAAGAACAGTAAAATCAAACTGAAATTAACACAGTCCTACTACAAATCCTATCAGATATACAAAGGATGCAACATGGACCAACAACCAGTCATATGGACAAACATCATACTAAGAAAACGCAAAGTCCACCTAAGATACAAAAGCATGGTCCTAAAAGTGGCCACACAAGGAGGAGCACCTCCAAGAAAGCCCAACATGGGGCCAAGAGACACTCAACGGAAGAATCCTCTAGTGAAGAAACTGACAACTCCAAGGAATCTTCTAGTAGCAAGACTAGTTCACATTCCCAGAGGAGAAGAAAGAAGAGGAAACATTCTAAGAGCCATGACCCTGAAGAGTTTAAGAAATCTAAACTACCCACTTTCGATGGAGAAATTAAGAAGGGGGAAGAAGCAAAAGTTTAGTGCTTGGATTGAAGAAGTACTTCAAAGTCCACAACTACTCTGAAAACTTAAAGGCCCAGATAACCATTTTCAACTTGAACGGAAAAGCCTCCATTTGGTGGGAGGACCTTAGGAACGTGAAAGGAATCCATGAGAAGGACTTGTAATGGAAACAATTTTAGAAATACTTCAAGAAGAAGTATCTGCCGAAAAAACATTTTGATGGGAAGAACAAGGAGTTCTATGAACTCAAGTTAGGAAAACTCACAATAGATGAATATATCAACAAATTTTTTGAGCCGATAAGGTATGTGCCCTACATAAAGGATGAAAAGATAAAGATGCATCAATTTATTAGTGGACTCCCTCAGTCCTTCCGGGACATAATTGAATTTGATGAGCCAAATACTTTAGAAGACACCATCCGGAAGGCAAGGTATTGCTATGAGCAATTCAAGAATAAGACAAAACCTCATGAGGACTGGAAGAAGAAAAGTAATTCGAGATTCAAGAAGAATGGGTTTAAACCCTCAAGATTTAAGAACCATGGGAAACATTCTAAGATGAGCCATCCTACTAAAAGTGTATATCAACATAATTTCCCATCTCAGAGTGGTAATAAACCCTTTGGAGCAGCCCCAGGTAAGACTGATAACACAAAGAGAGAACCCTTGAAATGTTGGGGTTGTGGAGAAGAACATCTGCTAAGGGACTTTCCACACAGGCAACATAACAATAGGAGGCTCTACAATGTCCAAGAGGCTACTACAATCAATGATGTGGCTAGGAGCATGCCACAAATTTATGCAGCCTTGGATAATAGACAAGCTGACCACCAAGCTTCACTGGTGGAGATGGAAGGTATGATTTCCAACCAACTAGTTTCCATTTTAATCAACCCCGGTTCTAATTTGAGTTATGTTTCCCCTCAAACCGTTGAGAAATGAAAATTGCAACAAATAAAACATGCTAAATCATGGCTGGTACAACTAGCCACTGGAACCAAAATAAAGGTAACAAAGGTCATACCAGCATGCCAATTCATTATGAATGGATTACCCACCCAAGCAACCCTAAATATGCTCCCTTTAGGATCTTATGATTTGCTGATTGGCATGGACTGGTTGGCTGCCCATAAAAGCAAGTTGGACTGTTACACTAAAAATTTGGAGTGTGAAGATGCAATAGGGAGAAAAATAACCCTGCAAGGAATTCAAAATCATGTCTCAGTGAGACAAGTATCAGCCCTTCAAGTGAAGATGTATTGCAGAAAAGGATGTCCTTTGTATGCAATACAAGTGTTGAACTTTGTTGAGAAAAATAAACCAATCCTAGAGGACCATCCCATGTTTAGAGAGTATAAATATATGTTTCCAAAAGAGGTACCAGGTCTACCTCCAAGAAGAGATATTAACTTTTCAATAGAACTTGTAATAGGAGCGGTGCTAGTGTCTAGAACACCCTATAGAATGAGTACACCAGAGCTAGTTGAGCTCAAAGTACAACTAAAGGATATGTTTGACAAAGGCTACATTCAACCTAGTGTGTTCCCATGGGGAACACTAGCCTTATTTGTGAAAACGAAGGATGGTACCCTCAGTTTGTGCATAGACTATAGACAACTTAATAAGATGACCATTAAGAATAAGTATCCCTTGCCAAGGATCGATGACTTGTTTGACCAATTAAGGGGTGCTACAATTTTATCCAAGATTGACTTGAGGTCTGGATACCATCAAGTCCGAATTAAGGATAAAGACATCCAAACAACGACATTTAGGACAAGATATGGGCACTATGAATTTGTGGTGGTGCCATTTGGGCTTACCAATGCACCAACCACTTTTATTTGCTTAATGAATAATGTACTCAGTAAGTTCTTGGATAGATTTGTGTTGGTTTTCATTGATGATATCCTAATCTATTCTAAGAGTAGGGAAGAACATCTCAAGTTTGTGCTTCAAGTGCTAAGAGAACATCAACTCTATGCTCAGTTTAGTAAGTGTGACTTTTTCCAAAAAACAAGTCCATTACTTAGGCCATGTTATTTCTGAAGGAGTGGCAATTGATTTTGACAAGATCAAATCCATTATGGATTGGCCTACCCCAAAGGATGTATCTGATATCAGATCCTTTATGGGTCTAGCAGGCTACTATAGAAGGTTCATAAATGGATTCTCCAAGATCGGTTGCCCAATCACCTCCCTTCAGAAAAAGGGACTTAAATTCATTTGGACATTAGATTGTGAAGAGAGATTCCAACGGTTGAAAAACCTTCTAACCAATGCACATGTGCTGAAGATTGCAGAACCAAACAAGGACTTCTTTGTGTGTATAGATTCCTGCAAGGAAGGGCTCGGAGGAGTCCTTACGCAAGGACATGTTATTTTCTACGAATCCATAAAATTGAATGAGCATGAAATCTATTATGTGACCCACGATCTGGATTTGGCTGCCATAGTACATGCTTTAAAAATGTGGAGGCATTACCTCCTAGGAAGAATATTTGTGCTTATGACAAACCATAGTGGGTTGAGATATTTGTTTGATCAACCAAAAATCAATGCTAGACAAGTTAGATGGATGGCTCTCCTTAGTGAGTTTGATTTTGAAATCAAATATATCAAAGGAAAAGAAAATAGGGTGGATGATGCCCTTAGTAGAAATATGGAAGTGATTCACTTGGCAGTTGTAAGCACTTGTGAATCAGACGTCAAGGAGAGAGTCAAAAGTGCACAAGAAACATATGCATTTTTCAAGACTGTGAAATCATACTTAGAGCAAGAGCCCACGTGGCTGAAATACGAGGGTTATCAATTGCTGAATGATGGCATGCTAACTTACAAAGGTAGGCTATATATTCCAAATTGTGATGACTTGAAGAGGTTCATAATGGATGAACTACACAAAAGAACATATATCGGTTATCCTGGTTATCGAAAAGTGATCACAGCCACTAGGAAACTATTTTATTGGCCCGGACTGAAAAAGGACATAGCTGGTTACTTAGCTAAATGTCTAGAATGTCAGCAGGTTAAGGCAGAGCACCATCATCCAGCAGGGCTGTCGCAGCCCCTACCAATCCCGAAATGGAAATGGGAAACTATCTCCATGGATTTCATCACAAGGTTACCAAAATCAACCAAACAGAATGATGCCATCATGGTAGTTGTGGAAAACTTGAGCAAGGCTGCTCACTTTATTCCCATGAGATCAACTTGCAAGGAAATATATATTGCCAATATTTTCATGAAAGAAATATTTAGATTGCATGGCACACCTAAAGAAATCATATCTGACCGAGATACAAAATTTATTTCAAACTTTTGGAAATCTCAGTTTGTTGGTTTTGAAACTAAATTTCTATTTAGTACAACCTATCACCCTCAAACTGATGGGAAGACAGAGAGGGTAAACCAAGTTTTAGAGGACATGTTAAGGATGCATGTAATGCATCAACCCAAGAAGTGGGAAGACTACCTACCATTGGTAGAGTTTGCTTATAACAATGGCTATCAAGAGTCATTGAAGATGAGCCCTTTTAAGGCCCTCTATGGTAGACAATGCAATATTCCAATTAGCTGGAATAACCCAGTAGACAGAATTACGATCGAGCCAGATATGCTAAAGGAAATGGAACAACAAGTAGTTAAGATAAAACATAATCTGAAAATAGCCATGATATACAGAAAAGCTATGCAGACAGAAAAAGGACTCCTAGAGAGTTCAAAGCAGGGGACCATGTATATCTTCGAGTTAGGCCCATAAAAATTTCCTTGAGAATGGGAGCTTGTGCCAAGCTGGCACCTCGATATTGTGGACCCTTTGAAATTTTGGATAAAGTGTGACATGTAGCATATATACTCGCACTTCCTCCCACAATGAAGGCACATAATGTTTTCCATGTTTCATTACTGAAGAAATATGTACATCATTCTAATCATATAATTGATTGGTCTGTGATTCAGGTGGAACCAGAGGGAGAATTCCTGCCAGAGCCACAATGCATAATAGACAGGAAGGAAATCCCACTCAGGAAGAGAACCATTGCACAGGTCAAGGTGCAGTGGAAACACTTTGGTCCAAATGAAGCTACATGGGAGATGAAGGATGCCATGAAACATGCATACCCATTTTTGTTTACTTCTGTACCTATAGAGCACATCAAAATGTAGAACATCGAGGATGATGTTCCTTTAAGGGGGAGGGAATTGTAACACCCCTGTTTCTCCCAGCTTGTAAATATAACTATAACTTTCCAAAAGATTATGGGCAGACTGAATACATGTGGATGTTGGAATTGATGAACCTTTTGTTATAAAAGGTAATGTATGTATTTTCTGTTATTAAATAAAATGGATAGTGTTGCATAATTGTTGAGGAGGGGGTTTGCCAAGGTATATCATGATGCTATGAGAGAGATGGTGAGGGGAACCAACAATGGTTGATATGAACCTCACCAAAACAATACCTTACTGGATTTAAATTACATAGACCCAGAACAGTCCTCTGACCCAGAAATAAGTTACCAGTCAAGCGGGTAGTTGGGGAGTCCTCCTCAAGAGTTAATGAGGAGATGGGTAGAGTACCCATATGAAAGACTTCCTAACCTAACCATGAACTAGGGATTCAGACTGACACAATCTTGCTAAGGAAGGCAAGAAAAGAGGGGAATTCATGGGAAGAGGAGGATTATGAAGGAGATGAGTCGAGAGACCCTCTTTCCTGAAGAAGAAGAGCACGTGCAACTCTCTGGTTTGGAAGATAACTGAAAAATGAGTTGTTCTGGGTACATGAACTTGTTGGGCATTGTCTTCAGTCTAAGCTGATAAATGAGGTTATAAGAAGATGGCTAACTGAGGAAGCACTCATCGCAGACCCTCTTGCTTGGTAGAGGGAGAAACAAGCTGCTAAATTCTTGTGGGAAGAGGAGAGCGATATTCGGCCTTGGTTGTTGCTGAATGAGAAGGAAGAGTCTCTCTCAGAGCATCATGATCTAGCTAGGGTGTGGCCAATGGTAAATCCATCCAGATGTTTCTGTGCCTACGGTTGGGTGGAAAAGGGCACCCCTCTCAACAGTTGCTTCACCATATGGTTTTCTTGATAAGTATTCTTATACCTATGTACTAGAATTGAAATGATGGTTGAATGTATGTGTTTATGACTAAACTTTGTATTGTATGATTAATGTAGAAATGCTTATTGTTTTTCTGTGAACCCTTGCATTTGAGTGGTTTCTGTTTGCCTTAGCTTAGCAGCTGGAGAGCTGTGAGACGTGGGTCTTCAAATGAATTTAGGAATACATTTACGATTTTTGTACTGGTTGGAAAATACTGAAGGGAATTTCCCCAATGATTGATTTATAATGTAAAAGTCAAGGTAAACTTCTCTAGAACACCTCGGCCCTGTCGACCCTTTGAATTTACCTTCTCAGGTTACTAAAATCGAGCTCTGTGGAAGGATGAATCCTCCTTCAAACCCTTCGTCGGTGTGACTGAGAGCTCATGTCCACAACTCTAACCAAATCACGACTAAGGGTTGAGTGTGCAGCCCCGAGACTTGTCAAAGGATCCATATGACCAAGACCTGGGAACCCTTCGCCAGGTTCGAAAGGAGCGAATCTATTATGACTTTGGAACTCCAAGAGTTTGGAGCTCGAGGATTCTATGTCTTTATAACCTTCGAAACCAATCGAAGGCAACCTGCTAGTGCGGTTACCGGCGGGGTTGACTAACATCTGGCAGTTTCCTTAACCATGACCGTGGGATCTGTCCCATCGTTAAACCTTGATCCACTTCCCGGTCATGAAGTGATGAGAACCATATATTCGAGGACATTCAAGATCATCCCTGACCGTTGGATCTACGCCGTGGTTAGGCCGACGTTGACGACTCTGGGTGAAAAGGAGTGTCAAGTGGGTGGAACCCTTGAACGCCGAGCTCGCAAAGTGACAAGAACCGTAGATCCGGGGATGCTTCAGGATCTCCCATGACCATTGGATCTATGCCGCAGTCAGTCCGACGTTGACCACTCTAGGAGAGAAGGGGTGTTAAATGAATAGAACCTTTGAACGCCGAAGTCGCGAAGCGACGAGGACTGTTGATCCGAGGTCGTGTTGAGATCCCTCTTGACCATTGGATCTAGACCGTGGTCAGCCCAACGCTGACCACTCTGGGAGTAAAGAGGAAATTACACAGCGGATCCCTTGAACTCCAAAGTCGCGAAGCAACGGAGGTCGTAGATATATGGATCTACGTGGACCCATATTGACCATGGGATATAAGGAGTATTGGGAGGCTACTGGTGGGAGTTCGGACTTTAGAGCTCCAAGATATTTTGCAGGTAGGAGAAGCTAGAGACTCACGGAGGTTGTCAGTCCAGAGTAACTTGGCACGATGACGTCACCTAGGGTGACGTGGACCCATGTTTGACATGCCACGTGTCGCCTTGATTCATGATTTTTACAGACCTTATATGCCCATTAGAATGTGACATGTGTCACCAATTAATGGGGCCACATGTCATCTCTGGCCTTTGCCGCGTGTCGTCCTCCTGGCGCAGGCTCGCCTCGACCAAAAGCTGGTGGATTACTTGGGACAGTAGGAGTTCAGGACTTCGAGGAACTTGGGATGTTGGAACACCGGGGTAAATAGGCCGAAGGCCTGAACCAACCTGCCCCTACCTCTACATTTAACATGCCAACACGTGTAATTGTGGATCCTTTGGGAGTTTGGGATTTCAGAACTCCGAAGATTTGGGGTGGTTTATCGAATATGTCAAAAGAGTCGAAGGCTGGAACCATGTGGTAGGATTCTGGGGCTTTGGGATTCCGAAGGATACACAAGTAGAGAAAAAGGGCATTCAACGCCGAAGCACCGAACGACGAAATCCCGTAATCTTGTGCGTTAAACGAGAGCGTAACTTCCAATTCCGAGCTCATATTTGAGCATGGTGAAAGTTGTTAGAAAGCTCTTGACGAGCAGAAGGAGATGGAGATCTCGGGAAGGGGATCCGAGATATTTGAGTAAAAGCGAAATTTTTATACCCCATCCCTCTAATGGATACCTAAGGGATCATGTGTTTTACAATTATGCACTGTAATTTCCCTCGGTTGGGATGGGTATCATTACAAAGGTGGTGGACCTCCAAAACCCCCTTCACCATCCTAATCATCGTCTTCAACTGAGGCAAGTGACCATTCTTATCGCCGAAAGAAGTCCTCTAAGAAATCTGATCATAATCTTCCTTTATTAAAATTGGATGTTAAGTTTGAAGTTCCAACCTATGATGGAGAATTGAATGTTGAGAAATTGGACAACTAGATCAAGTAAATAGAGGTATATTGTAGGGTTCAAAAGATCATGGAAGAAGCTTGAAGGATACAATTAGCTTCTCTTCGACTAAGTGGCACAACCTTAATATGGTGGGAGAGTAAGATGCAAGTTGATCTTGTTCAAAAGGGTAAACTCATCTCTTCTTGGGAGAAGTTTACTAAAGCTATAATAAAACAATTCTATCCACTGGCTTATACGCAAACGACAATGATAGAATGGAAACATCTAAGAAAGGGTAAAGCCCAGAATATTCAAACATGAACACAAGAATTAAAAAAGAAGGCATTATCATTAGGGATTCTGTTGTATACCCATGAAACTCTTCTAAAGTATATTGGTGGCATGTACTCATATCTTCGTCACACTATTGTGATGTTTAACCCTACTAACATTGATGAAGTGTCAGTACAAGCTACACATATTGAGGCTAATAAGGGTAAGCATGCGATAGAAGATAAGAATCCATTCAAGTTGGAAAAGAAAACGAAAGGTAAATGGAAGAGTAAGAAATCATTTACAGTAAAACAAGCTGAGCGAAGACCTAAATGCTCCCACTGTAAGAAAAAGGGACATGAGGAATCACAGTGTTGGATGCTACATCCAGAATTACGACCAAAGAAGTTCAAGGATAAAGGGAAGAAAAAGACTGTTGCATCAACTCATCAGGATCTACAGACAGATTTTGAGGATGAATCTAAGATCATCGCAATAAGAAGCAAATGTCTATCAACTATCAATTCTATTTCTTCAGTTCAATCTACCAAATTGGAAAGAGAAACTGATCAAAATAAAGGAAGTGAGCTTTTTCATGCCATAGTTATAGTTGAGCATACAAAGGTAGATACTTTATGTGACAGTGGATCTCAAGTTAACTTAATATCTGAAGCAATTGTTAAGACGTTGGCTTTGAAGACGCCACCTCACACAAATCCTTATCCATTAAGAACGGTATGTGAAGATGCTAAGTTGCAAGTGACGAAACAATGTAAGATCAGATTTGCAATTACAACTAAGTTCTTCAATGAGGTTGAGTTAGATTTTGTGCCTCTTTAAATTTGCGGCATTTTCTTGGGTAGTCCATATCTATTTGACAAGAAGGATATATTCTATTGCGAAGAGAATAAATATCATGTTTTCAAGGACGAGGTTGAATTTATTGTCAGATCTCATCGTATCAAAACTAATGTTTCTTTAGTGAGCATAGGGAAAATGAAGAGACTCGTGAGTGCAAGTTAATCTTTTTTTCTCATGATAATGAAATAGAAAGAAGAATATATAAAAAATGCTTTATCAGGTTGTGATCGAGATCATAAACAAGAGTTGGTCAAACTCATATCTAATTATGATGAGTTTTTTAAGGAACCTACAGGTTTTCCTCCTAAGAGGGAGGTTGAACATGAACTATATTTGCAGTGGGATGCTCCTCTTACGAATATTGGAATGTATAGGTCATCAGTGATCGAGAATGCAAAAATTAAGAAGCGGGTTCAAGAGTTGCTCGATAAAGGAATCATCATGCCAAGCTCCTCTTCATGTGCGGTTCTCCTATTGTATTAGTTCCAAAAAAAGATGGAACGTGGAGGATGTGTATTAATTTCCAAGCCCTGGACAAGATTGTGGTAAAGAACCATTATCCTCTTCCCATAATTGATGACTTATTGGATCAATTAAAGAAAGTTGTTTATTTCACTAAGTTGGATTTGAGAAGTGGTTACCATATGATTATAATTGCAGAAGGTGACATATGGAAAACTACTTTGAAGACCAAGCAAGGATTGTTCGAATGGTTAGTTATGCCATTTGGGTTATGTAATGCACCACCAACATTTATGAGGGTAAGGAATGATGTGTTCAGACCCTACATAGATGATTTTGTTATCATCTATTTGGATGATATATTGATATTTAGTCGAAGATGGGAAGATCATATAAAGCATGTCAAGATAGTCTTTGAAGTCTTGAAGAAGGAGAAGTTGTATATCAAAATGTCTAAGTGTGAATTTAGAAAAACTTCTCTGGTATATTTGGGATACATTATAGGGAATGGTCAGCTAAACATAGATCCTACAAAATTAGAAGTCATTGTGAACTGACCCAAACCAACTATTGCCATAGAAGTCAGGAGCTTATTAGGAGCAGTACAGTACTAGATAAAATTCATTGCTAATTTCTCATTCATAACAACTCCTCTGTATGCATTAACACGTGTTAAACAAGTCTTTCAATGGGGAGGCAAGCAACATAAATCCTTTGAGACATTGAAGGAAAAGATAAGCACCACACCAATTTTGGCCCTGCCAGATCTACAAGAACCATTTGAGATTCAAACTGATGGAAGCGAATATGCCATGGGAGAAATCTTGATGCAATGGGGAAAACCTATATGTTACCATTTTGAGACTTTCACTCAAGTTGTGATTAACTATCCAACATATCATAAGGAATTGTATGCGTTGGTACACAATGTAAATAAATGGAAGTATTACTTAATGGGAAAGGAAACTATAATTCATATAGATGATCAACCATTACAGTATTTTCAGTCACAAACCAAGCTTCAACAGTCATGACACTTCAGGTGGATGGGTTTCTTACAACAATTTCATTTGGTAATCAAGTATAAGAAAGGTATTCATAACAATGTTGCAGATATGTTGTCAAGACTAGTGATTAATGCATCTACAATACTCAAGTATAATCCTTTAGCTCATGAAAGTTATGCAAAACAATATGCTAAGGATGATGATTTTAAAGAGCTATACGATGCATTAACTCGTGGCATTCAACAATCAAATTATTACATGAATGACAATTTGTTATATCATCTC
>SNQJ01S0003054.1:9793-51450 GCA_010110895.2 Picea sitchensis
CTCTTTCACATTTAATATGATACAGTAATATGATTCTTTCCTATAAAGCTTGTTGTGTTTTATTGTATGATTCCTTGATCACATATATAGGTTTGTATTGAGTTTATGCTATCGCTACCACTTTGGTTGGTTTGTGTTGTTTTGATTTTGGCTACACAAGAGAACTGGAGCAAAGCGGGAGCAACAAAGACTAAAGGAAGCGATCATAAGGTATGTCCATGATTCTTGCCTCTTAGTAAATTCAATATTTAAAACTTAAGGAAAGCATCCTATTCTGTCTTGTTTTGTTCTAGATCCAGGTGGATCTAGGGAGATCGGTTTGTGTCCCAACTTACGGATTAATCCTGAAACAATGAGGCAAGTTGTAATTACTAGTTAGAGAGAAGAGAAGAAGAGTGGCACATCTCATGGGGAGGACTATCTGTATTGGTTTGAGTTATCTCTTGAACATTGTATAAGTTATTTATGATAAGGTTTTGCTGGGTTTTCTTCCCCTAGAGGGTTTCCCAGGATAAATGTTGTGTCTCTTGTGAATGTGTATTTCTCAGTGATCTTGTTCTTATGATGCTCTTATCTATTGAAATGCAAAGAACTAGCCAATGGCATAAAAATTAGGTGTGTGTCAACCTTGTGGATTGAGATGTTTTAGGAGAAGAACATTGTTCTCTATAAGATGTTAGGATAGGTCATGGCTAGCCATAGCCATATTTTACTTTCAACATTTCTTGCCACCTTAAATTGTTTCAAGTGATTTTGGTTCCCAAAGGTGAACCTGATCTTGAATGTTATCCTTCCAAAGATTCCACTAGATACATCAATCAAGTGCTCATCACGGAATATTGGTTGCTTTATATTCAATGCGCAGGAAGTTCTCAATGTGCTCGATAAAGCAGACCTTTTGCTTGAGATTTATCGAATTGGCTGAAATTATTGCTCCTTGTATCCTCATGAGTGTGCTATCATTTCTTAGTGAAAATTGTCCAAGTGACAAAGTATTCTTGAGAAACAAAGCCATCGATGCAAACAAATTGATTAGGTTCTAAATATAAAGAAACAATTCAAACCTTTTGTGGCATTATGGAAGTCAAAGAATTGCTTCATCGGAAGTATCCATGTGATTTGGTCATTGCCATCAAAATTCCTTATATCAATCAAAGAACATGTGTTTGGTCTTCAAACTAAAGTTGGAGTTTTTCCATTCTTGATTCACTCCAACTTCCTTGTGTCCTCATCATGAATTTCATGGGATGCATTTTCACTTCGGTGTCTTCTTTGTTCTGAAATTTTTCAATACTTACATGATCCCTTTTAAATACATCCCATCTTAGTATCCAACTTAGCTTCTAATGAATCCATCAACTTGGCTTCTGAATCCATCTTGGTATCTAACTTAACTTCCATTGAGCGGATCTTCTTTTTGCAGTTCATTTTGTAATTCACTTTAGCATTTCTTCACCTTCATCAAAGAGTCCAATTAGATTTTCTAGAGACTTATTTGGTGTAGAGGTCCATTTTTGGTGGCATGTTGGCCCAAGTATCACTTTTGAATCTTGATTTTGAGGTGGTTCTACTAGACAATATTTATTCCTTTATCTCCCAAGTTTGGCCCATACGGGTATGAAACTTTCTTTTAGGTAGTTCTCGATATTTCTTCTGCAATGCCATGTCTGATCAAAATTAAATGTGCAAGGGAATTTATGGTAACTTCCTCTCATAACTTACCCGATTTTTGGCCTTTCGGGATATCTCACTTGTATAGCATGCCCCACACAAAATAATTGATATCAAGTGCGAAACTTTACTTTTAAAATACCTGAGGGCAGGTCAAAATCTAATGAAACAAGTCCCAATTGAATTTGGATACTCTAGCAAGAAGTTATGATTGTTTTACGGAACACCTTCTTGAGACTAGTCAATGGGAATAGTCAGATACCCTATCTTACACATGTTGTGTCTACAAATTTAAGATGACCAGGCTGAAATTTGTACCATAGGTCTATACACATTTAACGTAAATGGCCTCTAGATTTCATGGTTTGAAACATTACAGAAAATTGTTATAGCGAAAATTCCAATGACTCAATTCAAGATGATACCAGAACCCTATCTTGTAAAGGATATATATCTGAAAGTATAAATCCACATAGGTTTATGTTTTAACAAAAAGTACCTTGATCCATATACTAAAAAAAATTTAAGCGGTTCCTTCTGAAACATTTTATAAAAAATGTTATAGAAAAATTCCACGATGTCTCATATGTGGCCAGAAACCCCAGACCATGAGCTCACGATACCATAATATTTAAGAGCAGCATCAATATAGCATGAAAAACCGGGGAAAGATCTCAATGCCTTGAAAGAGATAATAATTTCAGATAATAAGCCTCTTAGAGGCAACCTCACTTACACTTGAAGTGTTTCAAGTGCACAAGATGATTCAAAGGTAATGTCTGCTTGGTATATATATGAGACTAGGAGGTTTAATTACAGCTAATGGCCTAAAGGCGACATAAATGAAATAACATTACTAATGTGATATGACCCAATTAAGGGGTAAAGAGCCAATATTAGGGCTTAATGGGTGCCATTACCCAATTGAAAATTTCATATATGAATTCCACGGCCATATCTTCCCAAAGTTTTGAGTGATAAACATGGATGGGCTCGACCCTAGGATGAGTCGACTCTAAAGCTCATTAGAGGAAGACATCGTAAGAACCAAACATATCCATGATGTAGGCGCATATGAAAAATGAGGCGGCTTTCCTGTTCGCCTTCTGCATCCGATATTTGGTAATCATTTGGCCTAGTCGAAGGAACAACCTTCAACATTTGTGTAGTCAAAGCACCCATGAGAGAAAACAATGTGTGGTGTCTTCCTTCCCTTCTAACCTACATGTCATCATTGCTATATATATTTGAATTGTGGTTCCAAGGAGGAGATTGAATAAACTCTGTTACTGTCTGCCTTGAACTTTGCGGGGTGTGAGACCTAATCCTTGATCAAATTAGACAAATTTATGTCATATTTATCGCATTCTTTCTGCTTAAAATGTTCCATAAATTTGGCATTGTGTGAGAAGTTTGTTGTGGGTGACAATTTGTACATCATCTGCAAATGTTCTGGTTTGAAGGTCCCAATGGTCACCATATGCTCGTTGATAATAGTTACGGTTTGGAATATCCCGTGATCTAGTGCCCTTGAATCATATCATAGTAGGAAGGAGTGGTAGCTAGCCTCTACCTTATGCATCTACGCTGAGCGATGATTTATTTGGTGGCCAAGTCATCCCTCTCATTATCACTAGAATCATCAGAACAGTCCACCAATTCGGACTGAATAATGTCAGAGATGTATGTCCAGGTCTTGACAGTATCAATACTTCAGGGTGAAGTATCAAAAGAATTATCTAATCCTTTCCCTGAACTCGAGAGAGTATGCTTGGACACTTCATGGGGCCATGATAGAGGACTTTGACTTAGCTATGATTCCTGTAGTAAAAATGTGTATACATACAAAAATTAGCCTAATGAGAAAAACTTCTTTGCGCAAGATAGAAATTAAATTTGAAACAATGAGAGAAAGAACTCTATATCTTGACCATTTAAAACTAACATCCTTATAGGAAGAATAAGTTGAACTAGACAGATGTTGTGACCGTGACATAACTTGTGACTTCACCTCATTTCAAATAAATACCATAAATTTTGATAGTCATGGCCTAAGTTAGGCCTTAAAACATTTAAATTTAACCGTGACGCGATGCATGTTAATATTTTTATTAATGCACTGATTAATCTAACTTAGCTTCTTTAATTAAGTTTTATTTAAACCTTAATCACCCTTTTCGACATTCACCGTATCAGGAGATTTCACTCATACCCTTCAAGCCCCTAGGCTTAGGATGTGATGACCACGATTAAGAAAAAATGTGATTGAATTAAGTGTTTTAATTAATATCATGATTTCGTGACTCAGGGCTTAGAAGGTATAGTTTCTTGGAAGAGTGAATGTTGAGTCATGAAACCCCGACATTGTTTAACTACTGTTTAAAACAACTTACTCGACACTAACCAGGGTGACTTTTGAAACTATCTAGCAACTTCTCCTATTGGAGTTATGACGGTAAGACTTTTGGGGAGGGTGAACGTAGAGATGTGAAGTATCGACAACACTTAACTAAGGTTTAAAGAAATTTCTTGCATGGTGTTGTTGGTCACTATAATTACTTAATTAATTCAAACAACCAGTGATACATAAATTATCAACTTGAGGGAAGTCTTTGTTTCAAAGGAATATCCATGCATTGTATATGCTCAATTCCAAAAAACTTAGTGTTGTAGTAAATAAACTTATACTAATCACACTTGCTTGAATAATCTGAAGTTCTGAATTAAATCACTGGAAAGCAACTTCCCTATTGCAGGATTCTTAGATTAATCTACAGAATCACGGATTACATTATAATACTTACACAATGGGAAAGATGTATTCTTCAATGGAAGAGACATGACCCTTACTCTCAGACTCTCTTTATGGCTTGATGGCAAAAGACTATTAACTCTATTTATGAGAGAACAAGGTTGTCTAGTTTCCTTTACTGCTTGAGAACCTTAAGCCTATTTGTTTTAGCATACTTGTGGAATTTAAAGGATTCTGAAGCGGGATGGTCCAATCCCTTCCTTCGAGCAGAACCTTACTGATCCACGGCTAGCACCTTGCGAAGATTAAATGAGATCTCACAGGAAGACCAAGGTGTTCAGTTTCCTTCTGTCTGGCAGGGAACCTTTAACTTAATCCACACAGCTGTACACTTGCATGATTAAATGAAATCTACAGAGAAGAAGATAATCTGATTCCTTCTTAATGCAGTAGGAACCTTTGCAATCCACGGCTGTACACTTGCGAGTTAAATGAAATCTGAAGACAAGGTGTTTTGATTCCTTCTATACGGCAGAAACCTTTACCCAATCTCAGCTACTTGCCTTGCGGAGATTAAAATGAAATCTACGGAGACAGGTGTTAGATCCTTCCTGCAATAGAAGCGAGACCTTTACGCAATCTCTGGCTAATATAAAATCATGCTAAATTCTTTGATGAAAAGAATTACTAATTTCATTCAATAATATAAGACAGAGTTCAGTAGTGTCAAAGTGGAATTCATTAAAAGTATTGTTTTAGCAAACAAAAGTTAATCAAATTGTAAACAGAGATTGTACTAACACCCTTCTAAACTAATGGGTGAATCTTGTGATGAAGGTGGGCCCTCCCTTATCTGGAATTCCCGAGATGAAAAAAGCTTAGGAGCGGGATGCTCAAATAGTTTCTATTCACACATGAAAATGTCATCATCTGATCTGAGAAAATAGAGTTGCATCTCTCTCTCTGCGAGAGCGTTCAATACATAAAAACTTGGATCCCTCGAATGATGATTTCCCCTCATTTAAAGAGAAAAAACCCTTGATACAATAATTACAATGCATATCGCGGTCCTATCCTTAGTCGGATCTACTTTCTAGACCAGAATAGGATGTCACATCTTCCTTAGCAGGTACTATTACGAGGGCTGGAATTATTGTTGTTACGGTGGTGTAACAACTACTCTCATTGTTGTTGATGTTTGTTTCAACATAGAAATTCACAGTACATTTAAGCCGTGAATTGCTCTGTGTCGGCTTCTTGTAGAGCGAGCTGGGATAGAGCTTGTTTATCGGTATTTCGTGTTTGAGCACTTCGATGATCCTGGTGGTTTTCTCATGTTTCAGCATATAACTTCTGGGCTGCATGTAACAACTCCGTGTTTGGCATCTGGGCCTTGGAACATCCATAGCGGCCTCACGTGTCCTGACATCTGTGACCTCGGTTGTATAGCGACTCAGGTGTTTAAACATCGATTATAATGTGTTTCAAATAGCAGCGACCTTGGATGATTGCGTGAACTTCAGCATAGGCCTCAAATGCTAATCTACAGTTTTGAACACTTAATGCATTTCTAATCAATAGTCAAATGCAGAGTGATGTAAAATATTATGCAAAACAGTTAAGCGTGCCATTAATGAGAGGGTATATACGCTGGGATGATTAGATAAAGTGGTAGTATGAGTCTAAATATAGATGATCAAGAGTATAATAATGGCAAAAGTATAGGGAAAAGGTACATTGTGTGGTCCTAACATCCCCCAACTCAAGGTGTTGCATGTCCTAAGACAACTCACTGCGAATCGAGTCTTGATCTGAATTTCGATCATGTAGGATACTCAAAATTTGTAACTCACAGGAGTGCTTGTCAGGTTGTCATTTGAACCTTGCACCTGTACGAAATCTTTACTTATCTTTATTGTTTACATTATTATTGATTTGATACCTTTCTATTGGCAACCATATGATAGGAAAATAGAACTTGTACCATATCCAGTTTGCTGACTATTCAATACAACACAGGATTTTGGTTGATACATCCTGGAAATTGCTACTTCTAAGTTGGCGGGACCAAAGAGTTGTGTTGTTGTCTCTTCTCGTGGATTGCTGCCAAAACAGGATATTGGCCTGGAGGCGGGGAATCTCTATGGATGCGATAATGTATTTGCACAATCTGGAGCACTGTTGATTGTAGTTTTTGAACATGTTCAGTCACCCCTATTTGTTTTAAGAACTCATAATATTCGGTGATAAGGTGGCTGCCCTCTGTGGTTATGGTCTAATACAGAGGAAATGAATGTCTTCATTGTGCTTAGCAGCCAAAAAAATCATCTTGCCAAATAATTTGGTTGAGGAGAAAAGAGGTGAATGCTCTGATTTGGATGTCTCCAACAAGGGGATTTATGTTTAGCAACCTGTTTTATGGAATAACCTCATTATGAAAGTATGCCTCAAAAAGGAGGTGTTGATCCACAGGTAGAAGCTGACTACAAAAGTTTGATAAAATCTGTTGATTTTATTATTGCATGGGGTTTACCTTCTAGGATAGATTTGATCTGAAAGAATGTGAATCTCTCCATCAGGAATAAGGAGAAGTTGCAATATGGCTTCCTTGATGGCTAGTAATACGCAAATCAAAGACCGGGACTGTCCTTTCAATTCTTTATTTCTTCTTCTTAGCTCCGAGAGCTTCCTCCATTATCTGCTCTAGAGATTCCAGGAGTTGGAGAAAGTGTGATTGATCCAATTTGTTTGTGCACTTGCAAGTTTTGGCTTGAGTTTCAGCATATTCTTTCTTCCATTTTTGTATTTATACCTGCTCATCCCATAGCTGATTCAGTGTTTCAGCGTTGGAAGTGATGGGATGAGGTAGGACTGAGTAGATTTTTTCCCTGGAAGTGGAGAGATGGGCCTGATTGGGAGGTGTAAATTCCTCCATAGGAATTGTCTGTACAGCCTGGTTGACAAAGATAGGGGCTTCTTTTGTTGTCTGGGCTCAGTCTTCATCTTGGGAGGGCCTGCTGGTTCTCTAATATTCACCCGGCGAGTTGATCTTGAGCTTGCTAGAACTGTAGTTCTTGTGTTGTGAGTTCTCTCTCTGACAATTGAAAGGAGTAGAAGGGCACTACCGAACTGTAGGACTTGAATTACCTGATATAGCACACTGATGGTAGCTTATATACATTAACCTTGTGTATTCTTTACACATGCTCTCTGTAGTATTTTCTGACGACAAGGTTGTTGTTGTTAGGGCTAAGGTGTACAAATTTATCTCTTGTTCATATGCCTCCTTTTCCCTAGCTAATTCTTGCTGATATACTTCCAACTGAGACTTTAAAGCGTTTTCTTCCCAGACATCGACCATTGTTTGTTTGGATTTAGAGATGGCCCGGATTTCTTATTAATTTGCGATCATAGCCTCATGGTGGTTCTTGTGGAGGCATTCACGGAATGGCAGTGATGCCCGATCCGGACTCTTGGAGTAGAGAGTAGTGTTTCAGCCTTCAACTTGATTCTGCATTTCATACATCAATGTGTTATTTAGGTTCTTAATGATGTTTAGCCGTAGCACCCGGGTCTAATTCACGCATATCAATTTACGTGAGTGGATTTGGTTCTTATTATTTTTCGACCACTTTATATAATCACAGATGGTGTTTTCAATCTCCTAGGCTGTGATTCCTGTAATTTAATTTGAAATTTAGTAGTTTAGTTTCTTGTGTTTGACCACTGTTTGAAATAAATGATGTTTGGGCATCTGGTTCCTATAACTCCATATCAGTGGCTGGTTAACTGTGTTTCCCGATATGAGTGAAGTAAGCCGGTTCTTGATATTCTTGACTACTTTCAAGGCGGATAGTTATTCTACGATTATCTTGGGCATCTGGTTCTTGTGTTGTAGTGCCCGTGGCTGAAATAGGCAAAGATCCCGAGGTTGGAAAGGTTGGAGGTGGACGAGGTGTTAATCCCGAATTGGTGGGGTGTCTAGGGTGGTGGTCATCAAGGGTAGCCTCATTGAGGCTCTCGTTCACTTCTTGCGCAGGGGAGGTGGAAAGGGGGAAATCTATTTTCGTTTTCTTGGAGGTCTTTCTGAATGATAGGGCAATCAACATTTTCTGATTCAGAGTCATCAATGAGAATATGAAGGGCGGGAGTAGATGACTCTAGTAAGGTATCTGGTGGATTTGGTGGGGGAGTAGGCTGGGCCGGTGGTTACATTGGTGGGATGTGGGTATTTAGGAATTTTGGGGAACCTATTCTTGCTCACAGGGAATTTTAGCTGACTAGTTAAGGGTTTATGGAGTGGATGTTTTTGTTGTTCAAAACCCCTGTTTGATGAGTAATTGAACAAGTCGGTGGTGGGTAAGTGATAGGGTTGGGACTTTTCCCTTCGGCGATGTGTACCATATTCTTCAAACTTGACCCAACAAATAGCCAGGAATGTTGACCCGTCTGTCATGCCTTAAATGAGAAAGCAAAAAGGAAGTCGTGCTGATAGACTACGATAGCGACCTTTGCAAGTTAGGTAGTGCTTGATGAATCTGAACCTACAGCCGCGAGGGGTAGCGATGAAGGCGGGATTGAGCATACGCACTCAATACAATTATTTCCACCAATTGAAAGCTCTGGCTGGACATCCACGATGATATACTTACGTGAGCGTTCAGTCACCATCTAGGGAGGCCTAGGCTGCTACTCGTCTTCTTTGTTACATATATTGAGGATACACTGTGACGATAGAATGGTTCTCACGAAGATTTCGAATGGCCTTGAAGGATTTGTTGTTCATTATATGCCGGAAGTCTACAGAAGTAATCAAGCCACCCTGCCTACTCGAAGATTTGATATGCTATTGGATAGTGTTCGAAGTCTTTGTGGTGGGGATCATTTCAAATATAATGATCCTCCCATGGCTACTATTTCGGTAAGTTACAACGTCGAGAGTTTTTGTATCGGCTACGCATGGGGTGTTTTCCGATCGACTTGTGCAGGAATAGTGGTTAAATGCGAAAGGTGGTGAAATGGGGATGGCGGTGAAATCGGGTGAAATGATGGTGCCATGTGGATTTGATGTGTACTTCCCTACTCATCAGTTTGGTAAGTAATAATTTCACTTGAATGATTAAACAATGGCTAAAAATCTTTCTCATTAACTATAGCCTAGCTGAATTACATAATTTACTTACCTCGCCTTACCGTTTGATTAATTCTGCCAACAAGATATCATGACTGTCCGCGGTAGTCCTGTCGTGGCGGAGAACTTTGATCTAATAGATAAATTGTCTCGAGGGTTTGCTGGCTAGAAGGACGAACTATAATCTAAGGGCGTAGAATCTTGCTGACAGGCGATGGTGAAAGGCGGGTGTTTCCGCAACAAGAAGAACGAAACAATTGCCAGATATTGAATGGTGTTTGACGCCGGAAGAAAGTCAAAAAGGTGATGTTGAAGCGATGGTGGAATTACGACATCGAAAGAAATGATGAGTGTTGAGCGAACAGTGTTTTAGGTGGGGAAAATGGCGAAGGGTTGTTGAACGGTGGTGTTTTAGCATCGAGAAAAATGATGAAAATTAGAAGAGAAAAGTGAAACAATAAATTTGGATGATTGTTGTTTCATCCCGGTGAAGGATGGTGGAGATGGTTAGCTGTAGTGTTTTGGAAAGAATGAAAAGTGTTGAGCAGTGGTGTTTTGACAATGGGAAAAATGAGAGTGTTGAATAGTGGTGTTTTAGCATGCTGAAATTCATGATCTTGAGCAGTGGTGTTCGACATCGTGGCTGTCTCTTTAAAAGTAGAGGATCATCCTCTCCTAGTGGTACTTCGTCCGAGAGTCACCAAAAATTATTTGTATGGTATTTCTTGACATGGGTTATTAGTAAACAAAATCTAATCTAATCTAATACTAAAGAAAAATAATTTAAAATAATTAATTGTTATTACTTAAGGGTAGAGACCCCCTCAATGAAGAGCAAATAAGCGTTTGCCATGCATGTAGCCTCAAAATCTTCTTTAGAAATACGTTGGTAGTGCAGGGCGGGCCGATGACCATTACAAATGTGAGTTCTAGAGTCATCGATTGTGAGGGCATACTTGTCCCATTGAGAAAATTGTGTCTATTTAGGGCCAAACTTTCATCTTAATGCAGGTTCCCTTAGAATTCTTTGGGCGGAGAATCATCTGATGGGGCCCAATTACCTTTTTGGGCTGCTTGCTCTTGATGTTTTTGTCATGTTTGATCTTTAAATTTGAATTATGGTTTTTTTGCTGAATGGCATCTAATCTTTTCTCTTCTAGTTCATTAAGCTCTCTGCGGCTGGATGTTTGTGCATCGTTTAGATCGAGGTTGGAAGCTAAAGCAATCCTTAAAGATGCTTTATCTCAAATTCCATGGGAAAAACAACACTCTTTCCATAGACTAACTCATAGGGAGAGAATCGTAGTATTTCTCGAGGTAGTTCTGTGGGCCATAGTGCTTCAAGGAGCCTATGGGACCAATCATTTCTACTTTTCTTCACTGTTTTGTGAGAATGGCTTCTATTACTTTGTTTGTGCTTTCCACTGTCATTGGCTTGGGGTGGTATGGTGTAGTCATTCTCTGTTGAATATGTTATTTCTGAAGGGTGGATTTGAACCCATGAGAGAAAGGAGGTCCTCCATCATGACTAATTCTCTGGCATTCCAATCTGGTGAGATGTCCTTGAATAAGAAATTTATAACTACTTCTTGATTCGTTCTGTGGAGTGCCTTGGCTTCCTGTTGTCATGTGGTAATAATGCTTGGAGACCAATATGTAAACTTTACGATTGGATGGAGGGTTAATGGGTCTTATGAAGTCTAAGGCCCATCTTTCAAATGGTTCAAGTACTACAGGGGTTTAATGGCATTTCATCTCTATGATTAGGTTGGCTACTCTTTGGCGGTATCCACCGGGCATATTTTTCATCTTTGAAGAGTGAAGGCCAAACCCATCTTTAAATTTTGTATGTTGTCCTCTTATCGACCAAAATGCCCTCCACAAGGGCCATCATGACAAGATTTCAATAGATCATACACCTCATATTCTCGAACACACCTTGTGATCTCTTGATCAGCTCCTATATAGGAAAAGAGCACCCTTATCCAACTTTATACCGAGCACTTTGATGAATAATACTTTTCTTTCTCGGTGGGATAGGTGTGATGGAATACTTCCTGCAGCCAAGTAATTAGCAATATCTGCATACCAAGGTGGTGAGCAGGCCTGTGCGATATTCATCGGGAAAGGGTATCCACTAGGTATCATCGCAAAGAGGTATCAAACCGAGGAAAGGAAATCAGCAACTACATTCTCTTTGCTTGGTCTATCTACAATTGTAATATCAAAATTACTTGTCAATACTTGTGACCATATGGTGACTCTAGCATTTTGTGATGGGTTTATTCATTAAATTATGATAGTTGGAAGGTGATGGGTATGGACCAAAGGGTAGATGGCGATGTGTAATGTCTAAATTTATTAATTGCATAAATAAGCGCTGGGAATTCTTCTCGGTGTTGTATAATTGATTTCAGCAGAGGACATATTCTTGTTGATGAAATATATAGCATAAGGGAGGTGATCTTCTTCTATCCCAAAGGCACGACTCCTATAGCGATTAATACGAGCATGGAGGATATGTGTGAAGGAAGTGTCCAATCGAGGTCCTCTGGGATAGAACATGAATAGATGTTTAATTGTACTAAATGCTTCTTGACAAGAATTAGTCCAATTGAATTCAACAATTCATGTCGATTAAAACAAACAGTGGAGGAGCTATTTTGGAAAAATTATTAATAAATCTTCTGTAGTATCTAGCATGTCTAGAAATCTTCTTACCTCTGTTTGGAGTTTGCAGAATTAAGGAGATCCTTAATGACTTGTATTTTGGATGGGTCTACGTAAATTCCTTGAGATGAGATAAAATGTCCAAGCACTATTCCCTCCCTCATCATCATGGCATTTTAAATGCTTAAAGAAAGTTGAGCTTGTATGCATAAGTTTAAGTACCCAGCCTCCAAGGTTTTCGATTAGCTTCTGAAAGAAACACCATAGGAGTAAATTCATCCAAAATTTCCATAGTCATTAAACATATCAGAAAAAATCCCTAAAAGCGGCCTTTGGAAGGTTCTTTGGTGCATTACATAGTCCAAATGGATGGACTCTATAAGAAAAGGTTCCCCAAAGGAGGGCTGGGTGAAGGTGGTTTTATCTTGATCTTGGTGTGCAATTTTGATCACGGTTGTACCAGAAATGCATTAAAATGAGAAAAATTTCTTCCACGACAAACTATCTAATACTTGATCAATGAATGGTAATGGAAAGTGATATTTCTGAGTTGCTTTATTTAAGGTTCTATAGTCTACACATACTCTCCGTTTCCCATTCTTTTTAGGAACTAATACCAACGGGGAAACCCATTCAGTGTCTGATATAGGATAGATAAAACCACATTAAAGCAATTTTTGAAGTTCTTCCCCTTCAAGATTTCTGCTAAATTTGGGTTCATTAGTCCACACGAGGTTGATAGATTGAGTCGACAATATTCGCAATATATATTCTATGAATTGCATAATTTAGGGGAAATTCCTTCGTATGCGTAATCCCATGTGAATGCTTCTTTATTTTCAAGAATTAACTTCATTAATTGTTTTGTTTCAGCATCTGTTAAATGAGTGTTTATATTTAATGATTTGTCATGTTCAATTTCAACCGGTATGCTTTTGGAGATGGTTTTAGGCGTTTGGTGGGCTTGCTGGTAGGTTTTTGGATCATCGGAGACTCCAACTGATGCGATTCAATTGATTATGTGTTTGTGGAGTGTGAGAGAGGAGGTTCTAAAATAAAATTATTGCGATAGTTGATCCTCGGTAGAGTCTTTCAAGCTTAAATCTTGTCCGATAGTGAAAAGAGGTTGAGTAGGTTGATCATCAAAGTCTACCCACACAAAATTATCATTATTAGCGAGGGGTGTAGCATGAGGATAAAGTGTAATCTGCTTCATTTCATAACCGTTTAAAATTATCATTGACCCTGATCTACAACTAATAAAAAGCATCTGTTGGCTGGCTAGCCAAGTCCAGTGGGGAACATTTTAACTTTGTTTGAAACGTAATCTTGTAAAGTCAAGGGTAGTTCAGGATTACGAGAATGAGGTCTTGATGACTCCTTATGGTTTAGTGGATCGGTCGATAATTCTAGGATAGTTGGAATTATCTCGACTTGATCTTATAATTGTAGCGGTTATGGGTCTATAAAGTCGATATTGATGGCTGCACCCTAGGTCTACCGAGGTTCGAGGATGATGTCTTTCCAACTTATGCGCTTAGCAGTGGGGTGGCGGGATCACCATATATTTGGCCCGTGGGGTGCGACATTAATGTGACGGATCTCCCCATAACATGGGCCCGTAAAGGGGATCCTTGGTTCTCCCTCTGCAGGAGCTTTGACCGCAGAGATATCAGCATTTCCTAGCATAGATAGGTGCGTCCTTGATGCTTGCGGGAGGAATTTTAACATATAAATTTTGTTCCCTGGAGATTAAAATTTTACAGTGAAACGTTCGGCGTTTTAGTTAAGGCTAGATGCTCCGGAAATGGTGGTGTTGTTGTTTTGTGACATTGTTAGGGGATGGTACCTTTTCGGTACATCAATAACTCTTGGCAGTTTCCTCTTTAATGGGGAGGTAACATCATTAATATGAGTTCTACTATCTCGGATCGAAGATGTATATCGTTTCATTGTGTAGGGAGAAGAGAAATTGTAGGCTGGTTATGAATATAAATGCTCTGCACAACTTTATTATTGGGTTTAGGTTTAGGTTGTACAGGTAGCAGGGGTCTCATCGTTTGGTTATTTGGAGGAGTGCACATTGGTGGGGAGAGTGTTTGTATGGGAGTTGAGGTAGTGATTTTGGAAGTAATGGGTTGTTTTCCTCTCAATTTGATTCCGATTCATATAGGCTGTTGTTGTTGTGGAAGTAAAGGGGTCCATGTTGAGGGATCAACAAAGGGTGGATTATTTTCTGCATGGGTGGGTAAGTTTGTTGCATGGATGGGTAGTTCATTTGATTGAATTATGCGCATCACGATTATGAGGATAACTCATTTGATTGAAGAAGAGTGGTGTTCCAACGATTAGAAGATGCATATGGCATGTTAGAGTTCATACATTGTCCTCATGGTTTCCATTGTCTCCTCTGTGTCCTTGAGATAGACAGCTTAAACTTCTTCGTCCATTGGTTGTAATCTTGCCTTGATCCTTTTGGTAAAAAAGATGGACAATTTTGGGTGTCATGGTCTTTATCCTGAATGGAGTGCCGGTGGTTTGTTGTCAGTGGACATTCTCTTGATGGATCTTATCTCTACTGCGAGAACAAAAGATGAACAAGGTTGCTTCTACGCTTGCTTTTTCAATCTCTTGGGTATCCATTTGTGAGGCAAAAGAGGCTCAACATCTCATTTTTTAAAATCTTCAAGTGAAATTACCTATCTGCTCTTTGTTGCTCCCCATGGCTGATTTTGGATTCTTGAAAATGTGGTGTCACTGTTGTTTAATCTGTTTCTTGAAGCTCCTCTTGAACATCTTTTTGCATAAATTGACAATTTCATCATATGGTTCCTTAGATATGTCCCCTTTCCCAAGCATATTCATCATATCGAGAGAGTCATCCACTTACCTTTTAATAAAATAGTTTTGATAATATCCTTACTTACATTGGGATGGTTGGATCTTTGCAGATTGTATTGAAGAATTTCTACAAGTCTTCTAGATTCTCGTCCTCTTTACGCATCATTTTAAATAGCTCTCCTTCTTTTCTCATCCAAATGCAGTAGTCCTGGTACTTGTTTTGAAATTTCTGTTTCATTTGGTCCCATGTTGTGATTACACATGGCCTCCAAGACTCATAAACCATCTTAATGCATTCCCCTTTTAGTGTTGCTGGAAACAAATTTAGTTTTTTAGCATTAGAAACATAATCATAACTTCTACATAATATATCAAACTCAATGAGAAACTCATGCGAGGGTCTTACGAGGGATATTACATGAAAATTAGGCAATGCTGAGTGTGGAATGTTTTTCATGGGGGAATACTCCTCTCGGAGATCGCCAATAGGGAATCCTAGAGTAGAAAAGAGTTTTCATCTTTTACCTCTCTTCAGCCATGTTCTTACAATGAACAATTGTATTCATCCATGTTTCCCCTCTTCTTCTCCTAGCTTTGCACTTGCGCTTGTCCTCGATGTCTCCCTCTTGTCTTACGAACATCTTTCGGGGAGTCAAACTTCCTTCCTGTTCCAAAAATTGCTCGAAATGTAGGCTGTGAGTTCTGTTTTTGGAGGGTTGGTCATTGAAATGATTGGAACTTGGATAAAATTTTGTCTATGTAGGTATTTCTTCCTCCTTTTCCTTTTCCCTTATACGTAGGGTTAGTATCTTTGGGTTTTTTCATGCATTCCTTTTACCTAAAGAAAATCACAAGTGCTTTTTGAAATCTATAACTATCTTCACCATGGCGCCAAAATGTTAGTTACTATAATTGCCCAATTAGTTCAAACAACCAAGTGATACATAAATTATCAACCCGAGTCTTTTGTTTCCAAAGATAACCCGCATACTGTGTATGCTCAATTCCAAAATCAACAGGTGTTGTAGTAAAGAAACTTATACTAATCACACTTGGTTGAATAAAAGGATTACGAATTAAATCACAGGAAGGCAACTTCCCTATTGCAAATCTTCAAAGATTAATCTAGAATCCTAGATTACATTATAATATGTACTTGCAATGGGAAAGAACAACTATTAATCGGAAGGCAGGGACCCATACTCTCAATCGAGGAGACTTGATTCTAATACTCTCTTTATGACAGTAAGCAAAGACTAATAACTCTATCTCTTGAGGAGAACAAAGGTTGTCCTAGTTCCTTCCTTTCTAAAGGGAGCCTTAAGCCCTATTTCTGTTTAGCATGTGGAATTTAAAGTTTACAGAGAACAGGATAGTCCAATCCCTTCCTTTCTTAGTAGGAACCCTTCACCCAATCCACATTGCTTGCCACGGAATTAAATGAGATCTGACAAGGTCATTACGATTCCTTCCTAATAGAAGGGAACCTTTAACCAATCCACAGCTAGCACACTTGAAGGGTAAATGGAAATCCTACAGAGACAAGGTGTTGATTCCTTCTGTCGGCGAGGAACCTTTACCCAATCCACAGCTGCTTACACTGGCGAAGTTAAATGAAATCTACAGAAGACAAGGTGTTCGATTCCTTCATGCGGCGAACCTTTACCCAATCTCTGGCTAGCACACTTGCCAATTAAATAAATTTATAGAAGGCAGGGGTGTTCGATCCCTTCACATGCACGAGAAGGAACCTTTACCCTTGAAGAATTAAATGAAATCTACAGAAGACAAGGTGTTCTGATTCCTTCCTGTCTGAGCAGGAACCTTTACCCAATCCCTGGCTAGCACACTTGCGAGATTAAATGAAATCTACAGAAGACAAGGTGTTCCGATTCCTTCCTGTCTGAGCAGGAACCTTTACCCAATCTCTGGCTAGCACACTTGCAGAATTAAATGAAATTTATAGAAGACAGGGTGTTCCGATCCCTTCCTGTCTGAGAAGGAACCTTTACCCAATCTCTAGCTAGCCTCATAAAATCATCACACAAGATTGTTGATAAAAAGGATTACAAATTTCATTCAATAAACTAAGATAGAGTCAGTAGTGTTTCAGCAAAGCGGAATCCATTAAAAACAATGTTTCAACAACGAGTTAAATCAAGTCATAAACAGAAATTATACTAACACACTTCTAAACTAATGGGTGAATCTTGTGATAAAGGTGGGCCCTCCCTTCTCACAAGATTCCCCTGAGATGAAAAAGCTTAGAGACGGATGCTCAAAACAGTTTTCTATTCATCTGTCAAAATGTCATATTACAGTCTGAGAAAATAAAGTGCGTCTCTCTCTCTGAAGCATTTCAATACATAAAAACTTGGATCCCTCGAATGATGATTTCCCCTCATTTAAAGAGGAAATCCCTTCGATACAATAATTACAATGCATATCGCAGTCCTATCCTTAGTCGGATCTACTTTCTAAACCAACATAGGATGTCCTATCTTCACGCAACATAATTCTATTACAGGAGTTGGATGAGGTATTGTTGTTACAGTTGGTGTAACAGCTTCTTCTCGTTGTTGCTGATGCTGTTTCAACATCGCAATTCACGGGCTGTTTCAGCCACGTGAATTGCACTCTGACTGTGTCGACTTCTTGTGTAGGAACGACGGTTAGAGCTTTTTGACCGCTGACTGTAACGGCTTCCTCGTGTTTCAGCATCGTCGGTCCTAGTGGTTTCCTCTGTGTTTCAGCCTCTACAACTCTAGACTGTGTAACATCTCCGTGTTTCGGCATATGCGACCTTGGACTGTATAGCAGCTCTGTGTCTTAGCATCTGTGACCTTGGACTGTATAGTAGCTCCGTGTTTCAGCATCAGTTCTGTGTTTCAGCAAAGGCGACCTTGGACAGTTCTGTGTTTCAGCATAGGCCTCAAATGCTAATCTGCAGTTTTGAACACTTAATGCATTTCTAATCAATAGTCAAGTACGAGAGTGATGTAAAATATTATGCAAAACAGATTAAACGTATAGTAATGAGAAGGGACGTTGTATACCTTTGGGATGAACAGATAAAGTGATAGTATGAGTCTAAATATAGATGATCAAGAGTATAATAATGGCAAAAAGTATAGGCAAAAAGGTACATAGTGTGGTCCTAACAAGTGCTAACCTGGGTAAGGTTTCAAGGTTGTTTCGCGACTTTGCGCATCGGGGCTTGGAAACCTTCTGACTTGTAACTCCTGAAGCACGATATCCAGAGGTATATAAAAGTGAAAAAATCTCATTTAATGGTTAAAAGGTAGTGACTTAGGAGTATAACAACCCTCACTACTTCGCATGTCAGGATTACTGAGGTTTTCAGTGGGTAAAGGTCACGAAGTAAAAGCTAGTTTAAAGGTCAACCTTTGATTTTAAAAAAATACATTTAAACCAGTTGAAAAAGGTGGCTCCAACACAATGTAATAGTTCTTAGTAGATGAATGCATTAACTATGATAGGATAACACTAAGATATTCTGGAGGGAAGGCTCGAGAAGCCTCTCCGTGTATAAATATATGTATTTTATGCCCAAATGAGGTTGTTGAATGTTATTGTTATTGTTGTTGAAAGAGTATTTTAAGCCTATAAATATTTGAAGAGAGTTGTATGAGTCCATGTACATATTTTACTGAATGAATACAAGCACAGAGGTTTGATTCCAAATGTATGGTGTTGTGTTCATCTGAATTATTTTAGTACATGTGATGTTTATTTATGCTCTCTGTGTTTTATATGTTTATGTGTCCTTTATACATGGATATGATTTTCATGGTTAAGTGTAGAAACATTTGATGTTCCTGTAAGTTTCAATTGTTTCTCTTCTAAGATTCATGGTGCAAGGATTGCACAATTCTGACAAGGAGTGCGTAGGCCAAGTCGTGATAGACTCAAAATATCAGAAGAGATAACGTGAATTTACAATTGAAGTCAAAGGAGTGCACTATTTTTCATAGGAGAGTAGATTTCAGAGAAGACCCGCGCAAGGAGTGTGTCAGGCCAATACTTAGATGAAGTGTTAAAGAATTATCAGAGGGATGAGCACGAGAATTGCGTGAGGAGGTTTTTTCAGAAATATCTAATTATGAAACTCGTTGGAAGTTCCAGGGATGCAAGGAGTGTGCCCGAGGTCTATAAACCTCAGAGGAACAAATATTAGAAGAGATAGAAAGCACAAGAGTTATGCAGGAGGACATAAAAAATTTCTAAGTCAAAAGCTTCAAAGTGCCAAAGGATCACACATGAGGGTGCTAGAGATTCTATTTATCTCATGTGGTCAAGCTTAGGAGGATTACCGACTAGAGTCCCTTGAGAGGGAAGGAGTTTTATTATTTAAAAGTTTAACCGACAAGACCCGTTCGGGAGGATCCGGGATCTTTAACCACTGTTGGATCTGGTGGAGTAGCATGAGGTTTATCCCTATGAATTCAGCATGACTTCAAGTTCAGGAGAGGTCATGGATCAATCCCAGGGGAGACGTTGCAGAGGGATGAAAAAAACAAACAGATGATATCTATTTGGGGTTTTTCCAAAGGTCTAACAACCGTCAAATCTAGAAGAGTTGTGCGAGGGACAACCCTTGGAGTCCTTTGACATTCCCCATTTTTGGAGGATCAGGAGTGTGGAGGAGTCGAGATCCCTGAAGCCCCAAAGAACAGATAAAATCACCACTTTCCATTTCAAAGGACACGTGTCAACATATCTCAAGATCCAAAAAACTAGTGATCCAGGAGACTAGCGGGAAGCAAGTTTCAATATCTTCAGAGTCCCAAATTTTGTAGTTGATCTGGACCATTGATCATAATGGGGACACATGGCAGTAGATCCAGAGGTCCAAAGAACTAGTACTCTAGGGGAAAGGAGTGAAAGGCTCTTTGGAGGTAGGGCATCCAAAGTCCCAAATCGCAGAGCTAATCCTAGCCATCCATCGATGGGGGACACATGGCATCAGATCGTGAAGTCTAGAGGTTGAGCACTCTGGAGGAATAGTGAGTTGGAAGAGTGAGGACTCCTGAATTCTAGAGCCGGGAGCTCATCGTGACCATGGATTTCTTGGAGGAGGAGATTCGTTGATCTGAAGAAGGACACATGGAGGAAGGAGAGGTCCTTCGACACTTCGCTATTCGGGAGAGATAAGGGCTCATGTTGTGTGAATATTCAGAGTCCCAGAGCCTAGAGTAAATCCAATCCATACATCTACCAATACACAGGGACCGTCAATCTAGGTCCTTCGTGAGTACGCAAGTCCAAGGATCCAAAGTTTTATAGTGTGGGACTTCTGGAACTCCCAAAGCCCAACCAGTGGAGTTCACATTAGTCATCGATCTGAAAAGGAATGAGAGTCATCCAATATCCTTTGAGGTTCGGATCTCCGGGGAAAGTTGTGTGTTGGAGCAGGAAGACCCACCAAATTCTGGGTCTCCGAAGTGATTGCCACTTTTTATTTACGCAATGTTGTGAGACATCGATATGTGCCAAAGGTTTGACACTCCACGACTCCATCATTTGGGAGGTTTGGGGTTTTGATTTGTGGGAACTCTCGAAGCGTGACAACCTCGAAGTCATGAAACATTCAGGGACTGGGAGTTTAGCCTACAGTTTCAAGCCCATGTTCACGCAGACTTTGCTCTCGACTTGTCGAATCCTTTGAAAGGTAATTAAGGCCCAAAAAACAGGTGGAAAAGGCATGTGGAAGTTAAATTGAAGGTTCTATGGGAACCTACGAGCACACAATAAAAGACATGTAATTACAGATAAGAGCGCTTATCTTTTATGTAAATCACCAAATGCGTGTGAACCTTAGACGTTCCACCCAACCATAGACTTTGTTTCTCATAAACACTTAGTTGCAAGTCATGCCCAAGCTGAGGCTAGAAACTCCACCAGGAAAGTTTTCCTAAGTCAGAATAAGATGTATCCAACACAATAAATCTCAGGTTGGGGTGCCAACTATTGCAACTAGCCTACAACCTCTCATTTCCCGCATGCCTGTCCCACCCTAGGAAGTGTACCCCTTCTCTTATCAATAGTCCTTCGACTATTGCACTTCCCTTTCGGGGCTTCAAAAATAGGCCAAAAAAACATCCCATAGCCCTATAGTTATTTCCCAATGAACCCATAACCAATTCTCTGCATTTCTCCCACCCAAAGAGACTACTCATGATCTTGAAAACCTGCTTCTTCAATGCACACAAGCCTGAAAACCTACTTTTTCAGCTCAAATGATCTCATTTTTCTTGTTACCAACAACTCCTAGATCTTCCCGAGTATAGGTACAACTATCATTGCTAGCATATTGATGGTAGGCAATCAATGAGAGAATAATGAGAATTCCCCCAAAAGACACTAAGTCCCTCCAAACAATCTGCATGTCCCTGACTTGACACTTGTCATGATGGAAATTGCATGAGCCCCACTTGGGTTTATGTTCCCCATCCTAAAAACCTAGGATAAGATATCACATGATTTAGACTTTAGGAAATTTTAATATAATATTTCCTTGACTGAAGCCCCCTTGGCTTAGCTCCTCATCCTAGACCGTTAGCTCCCTTTCCCTCTAGTGGATTTCTATTCCCCCATACTCTTTCGTCTGGTTGGTTTATAGTAGTGAAGTATTTTATTAATAATATGAGTGATACATATTACAATTCTAGGCTCATTGACCTGTTAGCATCTAGGCCCTTCAACCTACTAATATCACAGGCACCTTGGCCTATAATATCTTGGCTCACTAGCATATAGAACATATGTAAATTCACAATCGGATTCAACCTAGGGGTATAAAATTTTGCATGTTACTTCTCGAATGTAATAGTGAATACTTTGTGTTTTGTACTCCATTGCAAATTTGTTTGAATTCCATGCTTTGTGTCTTATACTCCATGGAAAATTTGGATATGGATAGAGATAACAATGGGGTTTGGAGACTTTTAAGCACGTGGTTTTAGGGGACCAAGATGGGCTTGTCTTGGAATGATTTCAAAAAATTATTACGTTGTCATGAAGAATTTTCCCAAGCGAACAACTCATCTCTGCAACAATTATCAAATAATTTTCGTGATTTTGAAAATGCCATGGATTTGTTGGCTCAAAGGATGGATACTAATTTTGAAGAATTTGAGGTGGCTTTGGCCACACTGTCTAGAAGGCCAGATTCTCTTGAGAGTGATATACAACAACTAAAGGCACAAATTTTCCCTCAACATTCCACCTCAGCCTTAGTTAATCCAAGTAGTCCTTCCCCTCAAGGCGATGACATCGAATGCAACAATGGCAATGGATATTACAATACTACTGCTATGGACACAAAAGAAGGGTTTAAGCTCTCAATTAAGGCCCCAAAACTTCCACATATTGCTTCCTCTATATAATTTATGTATTTCAAAGTTTTATGGTGCCTTGGGAAATTCTACAAAGGTTTAATTAGTTTTGATGATCAAAAACTCTGTCTAAGAAGGAATTTTCTTTTTGTTATTTATATCTTAGCTATAGAAATACCTACAAACCATATGCATTTCTTTGTAAGAACTGTGCGCTTACTTGTTTCTTCATCCCAACACTTTTAATATAAATCAATTTCAGTCTCCGTTAGAAAAACATTTGCATCACTTCAATTGAAAATTCATGGTTTTTCCAAGAATAGTTGTCATTAACTATTCATCCATATTTAGCCAATATAGCCCAAAAATTGGGATGTATAATAATTGATTTGGAAAAAATAATAAGAAAACATATTATATGTTCATGGAAAATGTTTATCTTTAGGTGAAAAATATAAATGTATGTATAACTATAATCATAAATTAGGCTATAAGTTTTTTTTTTTTAATGAAAATATGAAAAAAATTAGGCTAAATTTTATTTATAACCATAAATTAGGCAATAAGTTTTTTGTTTTTAATGAAAATATGAAAAACAATAGGCTAAATTTCTTCAAAACATAAAATAAAATTTAGCCAAATTGGTGAAATTTTGCTTCAAAAAAAACATTGGTGTTGTTCTCGATGCACTATAACAAATTCATAGTTCACGTGATTATGTAAGGCTATTTTTAGGTTCACCTAGTGGGCTTTCAATATACCCAAATGTACGTCGAAGACAAATTTGTATACAAGTGTTGTCTAATGTGGTATTACTTGAAGGTGTCCCAACAAAGGTTACAAGGGTGTCCAACCATGTGACAACTCTTGTATATTCTATGTGTATTCTTCCCCAACCATAATTGTACAAGCTAAACAACATATCTATGTGTTATTTAAAGTTGCTAGAACATGTCTCAAGCCTTTTTTTTGTTGCTAAAAATGGAGTGCATGTTGGCTAGGAAAGTGCTCTGATATAATTTCTGGCATTCCTTGTTAGTTGAAACATAATATTTAGAGAAACATAGATGGAATATAGCTACATAAAGAAAATAAATAAAGAAATATAGACATAAACATAGCTATGAAAGTAAATAATTAGAATCATAATTGGAAAATAATAACAATAAGTGAACCTTTTGATATTCATAATTGGATATAATGTTCACTTACCTCTAGGGGTGATCTCCAAGATGACAAGATATCCAAATACAATAATAATCATTTGAAAACCTATTCTACTAACTAGGGGAGTTAGGGTGCAGCCCTAAGTTGTGCCTTTGCTTTGTATAAACTAATCAACTTACAAAGTCAATAAAAAAATGAATTACAATGATTATGAAAGCATTAATACTATGATATTCTTTTGCACTAATATTTACAGTCATATGAAATATTTCACAGATAATCCCCTCTTTGGATGATGGAAACATGAAAATGACTTTGTAAATTACAATAATACAAAAACTAGTATTGCAAAAATTGTATAGTCATACACATTTTTTGTCAACAATGAAATGGCAGGGGAATGGCAACAATATATCCTTAATTTGAAGAAAAATGCTATAAGAATAAAAGATGAAGAGGATAAAATTATATGGAATGCGAATAAAACATTAGGTAACCACATAATAAAATTAGGTTATCAAGCTAAGATGGAAGAAAAAGAAGTGGAAGAAAGCAATGGTGGTGGAAGGTAATATGGAAATTGAATTGTCCTTCAAAAGCTAGAGTATTTCTTTTGTCGACTTTATTCAATAAAATTCTGACATGGAATAATTTCAAAAAGAGGACACGGCGTGGTATAGGTTGGTGCATCTTATGTAAATCAAGTAATTAATAAATGGATAATTTATTTGTGTACTTTGTTCCTTCACTAAATAAGTGTGGAGGGAAGCTTTGAAAATGATCAATGGAAAAGGGACCTAGGTTAGATGAAACATAGAAGAATGTTTTAAATTGAGGCTCAATGATAAAGTTAACATAGAGCATAGATATTTATCTTGTACCATAACCCAAGGTCTCTAATGGTTACCAAGGAATGAAATGACAGTTTAGGGAAAGGAAGTTTTGACAATTCATGATAGTCATCAGATTAGGTATGTTTATGGAAAAATAAGGAAGCCCGTGACTTGTAGAATGTCTTGAGTAATAAATAATCTGGAAATAGATTTTGCTATATCATGGGGTTACTTTGATGGAGAATGTCAATGCTCATCTAGGATGTGTGTTGCAGGTGCCATTTTATTATGGCAAGAAATTTCATTACTTTTAAAGTAGGATGTAATCAAGGTATATACAACAAAGAAGAATTGGATGGTTGTGGATGTTGTTGAAATTAGTTTTGGTCATAGGAGTAAGAAATTTGCAAGTAATGGGTGATTCAAAAATCATAATAGATTGGGTGAATGGAAATAATAAGGTTGAATTTAATGCTTGATGTTACGGTAGATACTGGAGGTATTAACCTCTACATGTAACCTTTGACGAGACTATAATATTTCAGGAAGCAAGAGAAACCCTAAATAGTTGGGTAGTAACCCTAGAAGACAAGTCAGATCAAGAGAATATTTTATATCAAATTATTATCCTCTAGAAGAAGTTGGCCTGGTTACATGACTTGGAGGACTATAAATAGAGGGCACTTCAGCTCATTTGCATTCACTCACTCTCAAAACTGCATAAGAACTAGTGGTGCACATGATTGGAGGAGAGATGAAACTACTACAATATTGACTTGGTCTTTGGTTATGGTTTGGGCTTTCTGCTTGGTACACTAGCTTTGGAGAGAGGTATGCTACCTTGGTTTTCTATTGGTTCTAGTGATTTCTTCTAGAATTATTCTATATGTCAAGGTTAAGGTGCTCAGAGGTGTCCTTTATGCCTATGGTTGGGTGACAATATAGTGATATTGTCTATAGTGAAACGAGCAAACCTATTATTTTAACAGGTTATGGGCCCACACTATCTTTAGAAAGTCTAACCACTAGAAGGTAGATTGGGAGAATTTGCTCAGTTGCAGTCAGAGTTTTGTTGCAGCAACAAAACATTAAACCTCTTGTTGAGGCACCTTAAGTGAATCACTTGACATAATCCTAGATATCCTAGTGCGCCCTAGCCAAGTGCACCTCCTGGTACTCTCAGCAAGTCAAGGCGTCAAGTTTGATTTTTTGGTCAAAGTCAAAGGTTGACCAAGTCAAAGCAGTCATGAATTGCTCTATGAAGTTAGAAAACTAGTTATAAGGGGATTTAAACTTCAGAGAATGGAAGACAAGGATTGACCTCATCCTTGCCAAGAATAAATTCCTAGATATCATGAAAGGCAATATCATGGAACTACAGTTTGAAGTAGGAAAAGATAAGGAACCTCAAAACATTGCAGCACTAGAGAAGTTTAAGGATAATGACATTAATGTTATGAGTAACATAGTGGACTTTGTAAATGATCACTTGATACCCTACATTTCCCATCTTGACTCATCCAATAAGATGTACGATGCCCTAACAAATCTTTTCTCACTCAGGAATATTGGACAAGTGATGAGTCTGAAGAATGAACTCCATGAAAAAAATATGACAAAGGATGACACCATAGCTCCATACTTTGTGAATATTTCTCAATTGAGAGATCAACTACAAGCTATTGGAGAAGCCATCCCATAAAAGGAAGTTGTGAACATAGGACTCAATTGTCTCTCTAGATCATGGGATGCATTTTCAGCAAGTATGAATACAAGGAAGGAGTTTCCAATGCTAGAAGAACTTTGGACATGTTGTGCACAAGAAGAGACAAGGTTAAACTTTGAGGGAAAACCTCATAAGGAAGAATATGTTCAAGCCTTTGCAACAAAGTTTAAAAGACATGGAGGTAAGAAAATATTTGATTTAGGAAAGAAGTTCAAAAGAGATATGTTAAAGGTAAAATTCTTTGAATGCCATGATTATGGCCACTACAAAAGGAATTGTCCTAAACTAACAAGGAAGATAAAAGAGAGACAACACGCATCAGTTTCCAATGACGAATAATCCTCAAAAAATGAAAATCATGATGAGACAAATTTCTTTTATTACTCAACCCTTACTGGAACAATTGAAAATGACATGTGGCTGATTGATAGTAGAGCTTCAAGGCATATGATAGGTGACCATAGGAATTTCTTAAGCATGAAGGAGAAGGAGACACCTCATAAAGTGGATCTTGGAGACAATAAATCTTATGCAGTCAAGGGAATTGGACAAGATACTATAAAAATGGAATAAATAAACTCTATCCATATTAGTAATGTTTTATATGTTCCTGGTTTGAAAAATAATCTAGTGTCTATTTCCTATTTGGGAGAGATAGGAGATAGAGTAGATTTTGTGGATGGAAAATTGTGTGTATGGTATAAAGACTCCAAGATAGAAAATTATAGAGTTATTGCAACCCGTGAAGGAAGGTTATATAAACTCCTAGGTCATAATACACAATCCCTAGTACATATCCTAGTGATTTATGTCATAGAAGGTATGCTCACCTTCATTATCAAGCCTTGCCATCCCTAAAAGAGATGGTTGTAGGCATACAAAAATTATATTTAGTTGATGAAGGTATGTGTAGAGGATGTGCACTTGGGAACAACATTAAGAAACCTTTCCCAAGCAGTGAGAATATATCCAAAGGGATCTTAGACCTAATGCATTCAAATGTATGTGGTCCTATGCCATTGAAGTCTCTAGGAGTATCTCTTTACTATGTAACGTTTATAGATGACTTCTCAAGAAAGACATGGTTGTATATATTAAAGAATAAGGATGAAGTATTTAGAAAATTCCAAGAATTCAAGGTTGAAGTAGAGAACCTAACAGATAAGAACATCAAGACAATAAGATATGATAATGGAGGAGAATACAGCTCTAAGGAGCTCGTTGGATTTTGTAAAGAAGCTAGGATAAGGAGGGAGCTCATTGTCCCTCACAATCCTCAATAGAATGTTGTGGCTGAAAGAAATAATATAACCATTGAATAATTAGTCAAGGAAATGATGAATGATCAAAACTTATATATGTTCATATGGGGAGAAGTAGCTATGACAATTGTTTATGCTCATAATAGAAGTCCACATAGAATATTGAAGAACATGACTCCTGAAGAAGCCTTCTCAGGAAAGAATCCAAGCGTTGAACACTTGAAAATATTTGGATGTCCTGTATACATTCATGTTCCCAAGGATAAGAGAAAGAAGATGGAATCCTCAGGAAAGAGAGGAATATTCGTTGGTTATAGTGAATCATCAAAAACATATAGAAACTATTTTCCAGGTCAGCAGAAGATTGAAATAAGTAGAGACGTAATGTTTGATGAAAGGATTTCATTTAAGAAGTCTATAGAAGAACCTATAGAATATAACGAAGAAGAGGAACATGAAAATACCAAAGAATAAAGTACATGTTCTCCAGAACAATCTAATGAATAACAAGAAAAAGACTAGCATGGCTCGAAACTACTTTGTAGGAGGCAGAAAGGCATAAGGCTCCCATTGGTACTTTCAGACAAAGCAAGAAACCCAAAAGTTTTACTAGTTATGTGACACTCATGACAAGTTTGGTTAATGCAGAACCTTCCACCTTTGAGGAAGCAATCAAGAAGAAAGAATGGAAGGAGGCCATGATGGAAGAATACCAATCCATCATGTAGAATTATGTATGGGAAGTTGTGCCAAGACCTAAAGAGAATTCATTAGTCACTTCAAAGTGGGAGTATAAGATAAAGCATGTTGTATATGGAAGTATTTATAAGTACAAAGCGATATTTATGGCTAGAGGGTTCTCCCAACAAGAGGGAGAAGATTATGATGAGACATTTTCTCCGGTTTCCATATATACATCTATCAGAGACGTAATATCTCTAATAGCTTCCATGGGTTGGATTTTACATCAAATGGATGTAAAGACCGTCTTCCTCAATGGAGTGATTGATAAAGAAGTATATATAGAGAAACCTCAAGGTTTTGAGGTACACCCAAAAGAAACCCATGTATGCAGACTAAAGAAGTCCTTGTATGGACTCAAGAAACCTCCAAGAGATTGGTATGAACGTATTGATATCTACTTGACAATACTTGGATTTTCCAAGAATCATGTCGATCCAAATATCTATTACAAGGTTGTGAACAATGCACATGTTATCCTATTGTTATATGTTGATGACTTGTTCCTGATAGGTGTAGAGCCTCTCATTATTCAGTGTAAGAAGGAGCTATCCACTAAATTTGATATGAAGGATCTTGGTCTCATGCACTACTACTTGGTACTAGACATGTGGCAGAAGCGTGGTGAAGTCTTCCTAGGACAAGGGAAGTACATTGTAAAGATCCTTCAAAAGTTTGATATTATGGATTGCAAATCCATGGAAACTCCCATGGTAACATATTCAAGAAGTTGAGAGACTTTTATTCTGATCCAATAGACTCATCCTTGTACCAACAGTTGATTGGCTCCTTGATGTATTTGGTAAATACTAGGTTGGACATATGCTTTGCTATGAACATGTTGAGCTAGTTCTAGGTAGAACCTAGAAAAGAGAATTGGGTGGATGCAAAGCATATCTTAAGATATCTCCATGGGACGATAATGTATGGTTTGAGATATTCCTCAAACAATGAAGTAAAGTTTCATGGATTTACATATTCAGATTGGGTAGGGAGTGCAAAATATAGAAAGAGTACTTCTGGACTTTGTTTCAGTTTGGGCTCTGCTATGATTTCATGGGCTAGCAAAAAAAAGAATTATGTTGCACTCAACACTGTAGAAGAAGAGTATATTGTAGTTTGTGATTCTTGTACAGAAGCAGTGTGGTTTCGTAAGCTAGTTTCTATACTGTTTGATCAGGTGTTGGATTTGACCATGATATAGTGTGATAACCATAGTTGTGTGAATCTCTCGGAGAACCCAGTGTTCCAAGATAGGTCGAAGCACATTGAGATCAATTATTATTTTCTCCATGATAAAATCCAATAGGGAGAAGTGGTTCTTCAGTATATCTCCAATGATGAGCAAGTTGCATATATTTTGACGAAGCCTTTGTCCAAGATAAAGTTTTCATACTTGAGGGGCATGTTGGGGCTCCTGGAGATTGTTCCCTCAGTTGAAAGGGAGGAGATGACTTCCTCGGTTGTGAGGGAGCACTGATATGTGGCATCATGGATTGTTAGTGAGATGCATATCTATATCATGCTAGTACAACTTAGATATGGTCATACATCTTAGAGATGATTCTTGCATCATGATAGATATGATTATGCTAGTACAACTCAAATATGATACATATGGTTGGAGTTGTTGATACAGTGGCATGAGGAGCATCGTGCTAGTAAATATTAGAGGTGGACATACAACTTAGAGATGATGCTTGCATCATGCTAGTTATGTTCATGCTAGTACATCTTAGAGACGATGTTGGTGATCCGCATCATGCTAGATATGATCATGCGATTATAGCTTAGAGGTGGCATACAACTTAGATATGATGCATTGGCATTATGATAGATATGCCATGCTAGTATGTCTTAGAGATGATCATACAACTTAGATATGATGCAGGAGGGCTTGTGTCATGCTAGATATGATCATGCGAGTACAACTTAGATGTGGCATACAACTTAGATATGATGCATTGGAATCATGCTAGATATGTCATGCTAGTACATCTTAGAGATGATCATAAAACTTAGAGATGAAACAGTGAGGCACTTATCTACATCATGCGAGTACAACTTAGAGGTGGACATACAACTTAGAGATGATGCATTGGCATCATGCTAGTTATGTTCATTCTAGTACGAATTAGAGATGATGTAGATAATACTTTAGATCACACCAGTACAACTTAGATATGATGCATTTGTATCATGCTAGTACATCTGAGAGTTGATGCAACTAATGACATTGTTGATGCAGGATTATATCATATGATATGATTTGATTGTTGTGGAGACTGTATGTCTCTAGAAAGTAGTTGTATGCTATTGTGGTGGATATGATCTACTAGTAGTGACTGTATGTCACTAGTTAGTAGTTGTGTGCTACTAGGAGTGGTTGTATACCATTGGATAGTAGTTGTATACTACTATGGATAGACACGGTTGTGTTCTATTGGATGGAATTATGATTTCCATGGAGACTATCTAGATGGATAGTGATGATGGTACTCATGATTTGATCATGAGATACCCATTTGTGGCTATTGTTGTTGCTACCGGATCAATGGTTTGTTTGTACTCAGGACCATTGCCTGTAATAACTCCCAATCTAGGAGGGAGTTTTGATGCTACGATAGTTGCACGAGGTATTAGCCTCTACATGTAACCTTTGACGAGACTAGAATATTCTGGGAAGCAAGAGAAACCTGAAATGTTTGGGTAGTGAGCCTAGAAGCCAAGTCAACTCAAGAGAATAATTTATATTAAATTATTATCCTCCATAATAAGAAGTCGACCCAGTTAGGTCAATTGGAGGACTATAAATAGAGGGCCCTTGAACTCATTTGCACTCACTCACTCTCACAACTGTATAATAACTAGTGGTGCACATGATTGGAGGAGAACTATTATTGCTGCAGTAGTGACTTGGTCTTTGGTATGGTTTGGACTTTCTTCTTGGTACACTAGATTTGGAGAGAGGTACACTACCTTGGTTGGCTATTGGTTCTATTGATTGCTTCTGGAATTATTCTACCTTTCAAGTTTAAGGTGCTAGAGGGTGGCCTTTATGCCTATGGTTGGGTGACAATATAATGATATTGTCTATGGGGAAATGAGCACACCTATTATTTTAACAAGAACATTCTCTTTCTGGTATCATTTCAACATATTTTCTAGGGGATCGGATGAGAGAGGGGATAAGATATCAAAGGAGCTTCATCCCTTAAAGAGGGTATGTTGGTATATTGTAATATATCTAGTATATTACATTTCTTATTATTTAATAATATGTTATAGGTTTGTTATTATTTAAATAGGCATTATAATGTAAATGATAAGTCAATAATAAGTCATGACCTTTGGAAATAACATGACTTATCATTCCCCATGTGTATTTATATATGCGTATTGTATTTCATATGATGTCAAGTAAATATGTAAAATGAATAGTAAATAAATATTATTTATTAAGGAAATATGGAATTATGTTTTGTATTCATAATGTTCTCATGAAGTGGACCACTAGATCCACTTCATTGGTATCAGAGCAAGTCTCGATTTGGATTTTTGCAAACCCCGTCGTTTCAGAGTTTCTTTGAGAAATCCATGTCTTTGACCATGTTAGGGAATTTTTCCATTAAAAAAAAGTTTCTTCAGAAATTACCATTGAAGAAATCATCCTTCTGTTGCAAGAAAATTAGCAGAAGAAGGAAAAAAAAGCAAATAAATAAAGGAAAAAAGGGAGAAGAAAAAAGAAAGAAAGAAAGAAAGAATAAAAAAGAAGTTCCAAAGAAGAAGGAAGAGTAAATTCATATTTTATTGTTGGTCGTTTACAGGCCCATGGTTTTGCAAAACCATTGGCCCATGGTATTTCCCTACCATATTGAAAAACAAATTATAGTGGTAACTTTTTACAACTTTTTTACATGTGGGGTTGAAGCCAAAATAAAAAGTCAATGACCCATGTCTTTTGGAGTAATATTCATTCAACCCCAGTTAACTTGTGTAAAGGATATTTATAAAGGAAAAGTAAGAAGAGAGGGCATTAATAGAAAGAGATAACTTTTCATAAGTTACAAAGTTATTTTAAATAAAAAGTGATAAGGTTCAAAAGATAAATGGAATTATTAAAGTTGCTTCATACCTTTTATTAAATTGGAAGGAAATCGAAGTAATATTCAAGCTATTCAAAGGAGGAATATATATTTATAAAGGAGACATCTATTGAATAATCGAGAAAAAAAAGAAGGAAACCATGAACAATGAATTCAATATATAAATCTAAATTTTGGACTAAATGCCCTTTTTGTGAAATGGAGTTTGAGTATGTGGAAATTTTTAAAAATCACAATCGTTTTTGTCCAATTTGTGGGAAATCAATTATAATGGATGAATATCAAGATAACTCACAAAGGAAATAAGTAATATTAAAAGGAGAACTAGGAAATTATAAAGACATCAATAGCAAATTACAGTTGGAAATTGAGATGGAGAAATATTTAATGGGTTAACAAAGAAAAATAATATTTACTTCAAAGAGAGAAATCAGGAAATCATCACACAAATTGAAGAAATAGAAACCAAAAAACAAAAAATGGACAAAGAATTACTAGAATGAGATGAAGAAATATCACGATTAAAAAATCATAATCAAAATTTACTAGTAAAAAACAGGAAGTCAAAAGACAAGAAACAATAGAATAAAAATTCAAAACAAGAAAATCAAGGTCTCAAAGAGAAATTAACAAAAAAATAGGAAGAATTTTCCTGCCTATGGAACCTTTATCATAAATTGATTGAAAAAATTCCAAAGATGAAAGATGAAAAGCCAGAGAATCGATATATTATAAGTGAAGTCAAAAAATCAAATAACGAGGAAGAAATTTTACACCTAAGGGCCCATAATTGAAGTTTACTCACACAAATTAAAATTTTAAAGAGTGATAAGAAGTCACTACATAACGAGTTAGATCAACTTATCAACGAAGAATCATTGGTTGATAAAGAGACAATGATCGAACCTATGGAACTAGAGAAATCTTCAAATGTAAACATCCCAATTATGGATAAAGGAATTAATTCATACCCAATCAACCTTATGACTCAAAAGGATGCAAATCCAACTAATGTAAATAGGTCTTCAAATGTTGAAGTACAAAAAATCCAAGGGTACGAAGAAGACTCAATTCCAAAAGTTAATCAAGAAAAATCTACAAGTATAAGAAGTAAAGATCAAGTTGCAAGGATGCCTTATCGACATCCTAATCACAAAAGTCGATACTTCAACCAATCAATGTATCAGCAGAAAAAAATGATCGATATTCCAAAGAATATTACTTCCACTACAAGTGGTGCTCAAAGTAGAAGCTATTAGAGGAGTCGAAATACATCATGTTTTTTCCAAGAACCCTTTAACCACATAGTTTCGCAGAAGATCGAATAAGGGTGGATAGACTTCTTTACAATTCGACAATTATGCTCAGACCTTAAACGATTCTATCGTCTCAGGTCCTCAATGATCATTGACTCAAGAATGAAGAATCAAGAGACAATATTACAAGCTAGAGAAAGAGTTAAGTCTTTTATAACTATGCTTCGACGACAAAGCATTTTTAAGGGGGGAAGACTTGTAATACACCTAGTATATTACATTTCTTATTATCTAATAGTATGTTATAGGTTTTTTATTATGTAAATAGGCATTATAATGTAAATGATAAGTCAATGATAAGTCATGACCTTTGGAAAGAACATGGTTTATCATTCCCCAAGTGTATTTATATACACTTATTGTATTTCATATGATGTCAAGTAAATATGTAAAATAAATAGTAAATAAATAGTATTTATAAAGGAAATATGGAATTATGTTTTGTATTCATGATGTTCTCATGAAGTGGACCACCATATCCACTTCATATATACTGAATATATATCTAAAAAAAATTCTCAAGAAGAAATCTATAACATGTTCTAGGAAAGGAGGATTTATGTTTCAAATGTTTATATTTGTTTTATATATTCATTTTTGTTAGGCGTTGTCTAGTTGTTCCACGAAATGGATTTTTTCGCCGGAATCCGACGATATAAATTTACACGATTCACTATTTTTTTTGGTTAAAAATCTATTTCTAAATGTAGAAATGGATTCAGCATGCTAAAAAAACCACGGGGCACTTGGATTATACAGAAATAATCACTAAATCTACGAATCTAACAATTTCTCGTCGGATTTTGAGCAAATATCCCCAAAAAAATCATCATTTCGTAGAACATTTAGCCTACGGATTTTTGTTATAGAAATTTTTTCCACACTCTATGCATCATGATTTGGTGGCCAACCCTTTCCCTATGTAGAATCCATTTCCCCATCTTTCTCAATCAACCCGTATATGCAGGTTGAGCCATTACAACCCATATACATCAGGTTTTGTGCTCAAAATTAAAAACATTTTGAATTTTCCATGCCAAGTCATGAGATCCATAATCCTTGGCCTTTCATATGATGGAAATGCTATGATTCAACCCTTCAATTCCCTTTGAAGGCTATAAATTGAGCCACATACGAGCCTTGAAGGAGAAGAGAAAATTTGAGAGAAAGTACACTCTAGAGAAATTTTGCCTCATGTTATATCCTTGACTCTACATCCCTTAGTCATTTAAGTCTAAATTCTCCTTATGTTCAGCCCCCAAGATCTCCCTATATGGTGAAGGAGGAACCCTAATCCAGGTGGATATCGGTGGCCACCCACCTTTTCGAGCTAGCTCAAAACAACTTTCTAGCAATTTTAATAATTTACTATTTTTAGCAGTTTTTCAAGTCTTGGACTTCCAGAGCCATTTTGAGGCCCTAAACGACGTTTTTTGGGGTATGTTGCAATTTTGTGCAACAGTTGTAGTACTCATGTATATCTTTCCAATGGGCTATCATACGCCTAAAATGGAGATCGTATGCAAAAGTTACGACCCGAGAAGTTGATGTACTGACTTACCCAAACGGGGCCCACATGACTTTTGGTGCTTCATCTCCTAGGGTTACGTTTTTGGATGTCTAGGGTTTTTTTGGCATTCTTGTTTATTGTAAAAAGGCCTTCAGAGCCCCATTGTAATCATCTTCTTGCGAATGAGCGTAGTCGTCACATCTCTTCTTAGAGATAAGCCGCCACCATTCCAGCAAGCTTGTTTCCGCTGCATTTTACAGTTTCCAGCTTATTTCTTTATTGATTAGAAAACCAGTTTTACTATATCTCTGTTATTTTTTGTTAAGAACCTATTAATAATCTGTATTCATTTTGTTCTTCTCATAAAATCCATATCAGTGGTATCGGAGCGGTCTTCTCCTTATCATCTTAATGCATGTCCCCAACGAGGTCAGAGTACAAAGACTTGGGTCTCGAGCTTGTTGCTCTTGAGGACAAAAAATATCACATGCCCAAGCAACCTCTCATGGGAGGAGAAACGAAAGATGACAGGATAGGAGATCCTTTCAAACTGTTGATTGAGTAATCCCTCACGCAACAGAGGAACGAGATGATGGATAGTTTCGTGCAAATCCTTCGGCAACTACCAACAGGTGACGCATCTTCTTCGAATGGAGGCACCGCCCCCTTCAAGGTACAAATAAACTTCGATATTCCTATATTTGAAGGTCAGATAGACGCAGATGATTTAGACAAGTGGTTGAATCTACTAGAAGGGTATTTTTCTATCCATAACTTTTCGAATAGAGAAAAGATTACTTTTGCACTCCTCAAAATCGTTCCCATGTCAAATATTGGTGGGAAACGTTCTGTGAGCATAAGGAAACAGAGGAACCCTCATTATTTTCAGTCACGACCACCTGGGAATCCTTTAGGGATGCTATTAAGGAACAATACTACCCTGTCGGAAGTTATGACGAACTATATACCAAATGGACCACACTGCGGCAAGAAAGAGACCAAGCAGTGCCAAATTTCACAAATATCTTCCATACCTTGCGCACCAAGCTGGGTATCAAAGATTTGGAGTGACATCTGGTGCGCAAGTATCGCGGTGCTCTACATAGATACGTCCAGACTGAAATCAAATTTCTAGACATCTCATCGTTGGGCGCGTCCTACAGAGATGCCGTCAAAATCAAGTAGAAGCTCAAACAAAAGACACGACTATTTGGGCCTGGGAACCCCTCACAAAAAAAGCCAGGAAAGGGCAATCCCAACCCACAGAATAAAGGGCAGAGCAAAGATCGATAGTATCAAGGCAACCAGCCCAAGCTACAAGCAAAGAAGGACACCAGAAAGACAAATAAATACATTAGGAAGTGGTGCGACTTCCATAAGAGCCCTTGGCATAACATTGCTGACTGTCGCTCAAAGCAGTCGTTGGTGGCCGAAGTGAAAGCCTTTGAATCAGATGTGGATTCTAACTCTGAGCCAGAACCAGAAAGGGGAAGACGGATCATTGATGTGGAACCTAGTGCCACCGTTGCTACCACCAAGCTCTAGCCTGGTGAACCAGATGAGCTAGAAGAAGGAGAGAGCCTCTTCCATTCACAGATGTGGGTAAAAGGCACCCCACTACACTTCATCATTGATAGCGGTAGCCAGAAGAAACTCATCTCAGCAGAGGTCGTCAAGTGGTTGGCCTTGCCAACAACTTCGCACCCACAACCCTACACCATTGGATGGCTCCGCCAAGGAAGTGATCTCTGCGTCAGCCAATAGTGCTAACTGTCGTACGACATCAAGCCCTTCAAAGAAGAGGTATTGTGTGACGTTGCTCCTCTCGAAGTTTGTGATTTTCTTTTGGGCCAACCTTGTTTATGAAAATGTCATGTTGTATATGAGTCTAGGCCTCGTAGTGTTATTATTACTTTGAACAGGAAATTGTACAGGATACTCGAGGCAGTCCCACCTAGTGTTATTTCCTTGATCTCTTCTAAGTAATGCAGGAAGTTCATCTCTCAGATGGGGAAGTTTGTCTTCTTCGTGATTCACTCTCAGAATAAGTGAAAGATCACAACCACATCTAGGGTCTCTGTGACTGACCTCTCCACACAGCAGAAGCAAGTAGATAAGGTCATGGAAGAATACTCGAATATCTTCTCCTCACCTACAAGGGTACCTCTACACTGTTAGGTCAATAACCCCATCGATATGACCCTCGGTGACCGCTGCCCAATGGACCAGTCTATCGTCGCTCTTTGTTAGAGAATGAGGAGATCAAGCGACAGATCCAAGAACTGCTCCACAAGGGGCACATCCGTCCCAACTCATCACCTTGCGAGAGCCCAATCGTGATGGTACAGAAGAAAGATGGAACCTAGCGACTTTGTATTGATTATCGGGCTCTGAATAAAATCATAGTCAGAAATTGGTACCTAATTCCCTGAATCGAGAACCTCCTTGATCAACTTACTGGGGGAAAATACTTCGGTAAGATTGATCTAAAGTCTGGCTACCACCAAGTCCCAATAGAATAGATAGATGTATAGAATACTGCCTTCAATTCAAAGGAAGGCCTTTTTGAATGGTTGGTCATGCCCTTTGGTTTGACAAATTCTCCAGCCACTTTCATGAGGATGATGGACGATATCCTGCGACCATTCACCAATACTTTTGTAGTGGTGTATCTGGATGACATTCTAATTTACACCAAGACTTGGGCCAAACACTTGCATCATATTCAACAGGTTTTTCACACCCTAGGGCAGCACAAGCTATATGCCAACTTGGAAAAATGCTCCTTCGGCATGGACAGGGTCCATTACCTGGGCTATATCATTGATCAACATGGCGTACATGTGGATCCATCCAAGATCTAAGTCATCTGTGACTGGCCAGCCCCAACCACACTCACTGAGCTTCAGAGCTTCTTGGGCCTTGCCAATTTCTACTGCAGGTTCATGCTGGGATTCTCCCATATTGCATGGGCCCTCAACCAAATAAACAGGGATGGTGGTAAGGAAAAATTTGTGTGGGGCCGGTTCCAATAGCAAGCGTTCGATGATTTTAAGTAGCGCTTGTGCTCAACCCCATTAATTTCACTACCAGACCTACAACATCCCTTTGAGTTTGAGACAGATGCTTCAGACTATGTTGTGGGCGTCGTTCTCACTCAACACGGCCACCCCGTGGCCTATCATAATGAGACACTGTCAGATACTGTCCGTAAGTACCCTACTTATGAAAAAGAAATGTACTCCATTGTGAAAGCCTATCTCCAGTGGAGACATTACATTCTTGGGAAGGAGACATCCACATTGATCATAAGCCACTGCAGTTCATGCAAACACAGGGAAAATTGCAGAATGATTGCCATCAAAAGTGGTCCACATACTTGCAGCAATTCCACCTCAACATCAATTATAAAAAATGAAGCCCCAATTGCGTCATTGATTGCCTCAACAGACCACCAGTCACGGCACTCACCACAGTGCTAGACTCTTTCGTCCATGCTCGATGGCCCCAACTCTATGAGACAGACCCTGACTTCGCCACTACCTATCAAATGTTGGTTGCAAACATAGTTGTCAATAATTTCCATCTTCAGGATGGGTTGTTGTGTCATCTGGGCCATATCTATGTTCCATCAATCGAGCGAGCGAAGTTGAGTTGGGAACCCAATACAATCAGGTGGCAGGAAACTTCGATGTCGAAAAGATAGTGACAATGCTACAAAATTATTTCTACTGGCCGAAACTTCGACAGGAGGTAAGCAAGTATATCAGGTCCTGCACTCCCTGTGCTATTGCCAAACCGAACACTAAGAAACAAGGCATGTACACCCCTCTTCCTACTTTTGATAGGCCATGGGAATCCATCTCAATGGACTACATGTCGGGCCTCCCGTCCTCCAAGCGGGGAAATGACTGTGTTTTTTTTGTTGTTGATCACTTTTCTAAGATGGCGATTATGGTTGCCTACAAGAAGAACATCACAGCAGAGGCCATTGCCAAGCTCTTCTTTGAACGATTCTAGGTACATTTTGGAATCCCACAAACCATTGTCTCAAATCAGGATAGTCGATTTCTCAGCACATTTTGGTCGAGCCTCTGGTCATTGCTGGACACCAATCTCACCAAATCCACGACCTTCCACCCCCAGATAGATGGCCAAACCAAGGTTGTAAATCGAATGATTGTGCATATCCTTTGCATGTATAATTCAAAGCACCTCCACACATGGGATGAGAGCCTTCCCTATGTCCAACATAGCTACAACCGAACCTTGCATAGCTCAACTAGCCATAGCCCCTTTCAGGTGGGGTTGGGATGCCAACCATTGGGTCCCGTAGATGTTGCACTTCCCCTTGCAGTCACCTCGACCGACTTATCTCCTGCTCCAACTGAAGCTGACAAAGCCACCTAGTTCATTGAGCAGATCCAACACATCCGTCAACAAGTTCAGGATATCCTACAGAAGTCCAATGACAAATAAAAACAATTCCATGATCAACATCGGGTGCCACATAAGTTTTAGGTGGGCGACAAAGTTTGGTTGCACTTGCAGAAAGAACGCCTTATAGGACCCCATCGGAAGCTTCACCCACTCTATTATGGATCATACACTATCACTAAGGCCATGGGGGGTATTGATTTTGATCTCAACATTCCTCCTTTCCTTGGACTGCACCCAGTGTTCAACGTGGACCTCCTTCGGCCTTATTTCCCACCATTATTGGACACCTCAGACGTAGCAGAACAGATGACATCAACAGAGCTCAACCCCAACTGCATACAACAAGCATCCAGTGATCATATTGTGGACACACAAATCAAGGTAACTCGACAACAAAGGATCCCACTTTATCGAGTCATCAAAGCAGGGCAACTCCTACACCAAGGCAAGTGGCTCACCCGAGGCCAAATTCAGCAGAAATTTCCTCATCTGATGGGGGAACTCAACGCAATGGAGACCATTTCTTCCTAAGGAGGGAGGATTGATCCAGGTGGATATCGGTGGCCACCCACCTTTTCCAGTTGGCTCAAAACAACTTTCTAGCAATTTTGATATTTTACTATTTTTAGCAGTTTTACGGGTCCTAGACTTCTAGAGCCGTTTTGAGGCCCTAAACGATGTTTTTTGGGGTATGTTGCGGCCATACAATATCATCATGAAATTTTGTGCAACTTTTGTAGTCCTCGGATAGATATTTCCAATGGGCTATCATACGCCTAAAACGGAGATCGTATGCAAACGTTATGACCCTAGGAAGTTGATGTATTGACTTACCCAAACGGGGCCCACATGAATTTTGGCGCTTCATCTCCTAGGGTTAGGTTTTAGGATGTCTAGTGTTTTTTGGCATTCTTGTTTATTGTAAAAAGGCCTTCAGAGCTTACGAATGAGTGCAACCGTCACATCTCTTCTCAGAGATAAGCCGCCACCATTCCAACAAGCTTGTTTCCATTGCATTTTATAGTTTCCAGCTTATTTCTTTATTGAATAGAAAACCAGTTTTACTGTATCTCTATTTTTTTGCGTTAAGCACCTGTTAAAAATCTGTATTCATTTCATTTTTCTCATAAAATCTGGATCAAACCCAATTACTCCTAGAACTTGTGAGCTTTCATTGTGGAGGGTTGAAGTGGTGAAGGCCCAGGTGGAGGGACTTAGTTTATCAATTTCGACAAGTTGTTTATACAGAAGGTTGTCACCTATGTACTTCTGCTAATTATATTAATAGAAATATTCTTTTCTCGTCCAATTGTATGTTGCAAATGTTTATATTTTTTCCATGGGTAAATTTGCTATGCATGTTGATGGATTATGCTAGTTTATAAGTTGACATTTCATACATTTTCCATATGCCTTTGTATCTTGGATGTTGAGGACAAGTTGTAGGTATCGAGCATTGGATTGTGAGCTCAACAGTGGTCTCCTACAAACGTCTGGAAGAGGTAGGATTCTAGCCTTTCTTTTGTTGGCATTTCCATTTATCTAGCATATTTGAGATTTGAGTTGATTTCTTGGAGTTGTTATGTCTGTTGTGGTCCTACCTCAAACCATAGAGATTTATTATGCTGATTATTTTAATAGAAATACTCTTTTCTCGTCCAATTATATTTTGCAAATGTTTATATTTTTTTCCACGGGTAAATTTGTTATACATGTTGACGGATTATGCTAGTTTATAAGCTAACATTTCATACATTTTCCATATGCATGTGTATCTTGGATGTTGAGGACAAGTTGTAGGTATCGAGCATTGGATTCTGAGCTCAGCAGTGGTCTCCTACGAACATTTGGAAGAGGTAGGCTTCTAGCCTTTCTTTTGTTGGCAAATTTCCATTTATCTAGCATATTTGAGATTTGAGTTGATTTCTTGATGTCATTCTATTTGTTGTGGTCCTACCCCAAACCATAGAGATTTATTCCTCGTAACAATTTTTTTTTTCAGTGATTTTTTGTTTATGCAATTAAAGTCGTGTAATCAAAAGACTCGTATTTATAAAAGCAAGAAGTCTACTATAAAACCTTATTTTGTGAAATCTACGAAGAAGAAAAAAAAAAAAAAAAAAAAAAAAAAAA
>SNQJ01S0003054.1:51500-62657 GCA_010110895.2 Picea sitchensis
TCTCATTAAAATATCAAATATATATATTTTTCTTAGAAAAACATATATAACTATTGTCATGTGTATTTTGATTTCTCATTAAAATATCAAATATATGTTTTTTTCAAAGAAAAACATCTATAACTATATTGTGTCCTTTAATCGTTGTGCTTTATGTGAGATAGAATTATGAACCAATAATATTAAAAGACGCCTTAATATAAAGTTGGTTATTTAAAATATGAAGCGTTGGTTATTTAAAATATGAAGCTAAAAATATAAAAAACAAAAGAAAAACACTTTTTAAAAACTTATATTCAAATTCTATTTAATAAACTTAAAAAATAATAATAATAAATAATATTATTTAAATTGATGTATAATAGATAATATTTATCATAATATGTTTTTTTTCCAAAATAACATATTGATGTGGATGTTGATTTAGATAAAATAAACATTTTTAAAACAACCTCAAAACATAAAAATACATCTCCCATTCTATAGGGGAAAAACAATTAAAAGAAGTTTCACATGTTCTCAGTGATAACCCATTTTAAACAAAGACTTCTCTTTACAATTCCTAACTTCCCATACTAAAATACATCTCCACATTGGGAGGTTATCTTTTTAACATTTGTGACAACATTTGTATGTAGTTAATAGATGTATTATGATGCAGTGGTTGTGGTAGCTAATTAATTTAAATTCCCAAACCACCTGAAGGCTCCAATAATGCTTCAAATTTATGAACAATGAAATATTATAAAAAAACACATTATTTTATATATTAAAAAATATAACGTTTTATTTCGTATATCCATTACGTTTCATACATAAATTTTTAAATCAAAAGAACTAATGGAACAATGAAAGTAGAACCAACACTATACACGGTCGGAGGCACTATAATAAGTATCTCTCAATTTAAGCTTAGTCGAAGTTATTAAATTATTAAATCTAATCCGTAACATTATGTACAAATTAGGTTAAGGTGGACAAATAAAAAAAAAGGTAGATGTAAAAGGTTAAACTTTGCTGGTGTTGTTGAGAACTACTAACCATTTCGATTTTGTACAAATTTTCATTGGTGATAAAAATAATTAATTTAATTTAAATTTAAGTTTTTATCATTAGTTCAGTAATATATTATTTTATTATTTAATTTTTTTTAGTGTAAAGAGTAATATACTATTTTATTATTTATGTTTTGTGTAAAGAGTTTTGATCTATGTTTATTAAAGGTAATTTGATGGTCGGACATTTCAATATTTTCGAGATTAAAATATTTGTATATCTTAAATCTATTTTTTTATAATAGTTGGTTGGGTGTTTTAATTTAGTTGAGAAAGATTAGAAAAAAAATTATTCTTTAATTTCAACTAAAATGTATTACATTATGTCTTTGGATTGTACAACAGTTGGTGATGGAATGTTTTGATAAGACACTCCCTTATGTGAAGTCGTTGGTTCGAAACCCTCTACTTACCATGTATGTCGTGTGAGGGGTCATGTTGGCACGCTTGGAAGTTATAGTGGTAGAAGTCAGGGGTCGTGTTGGCACGCTTGGAGGTTATAGTGGTAGAAGACAAATAACACGACCTTGTGTCACGCGACTACGTGCCCAACTAGCGACCCTGTGTCCCGCGAGTATGTGCCCAACTAGCAACCCTATATCACGCGAGTATGTGCCCAACTAGTTATTGAGTCCACCAGTCAAAAAACAAAATGTATCACATTATTAATTTAGAAATGTGTTTACCCTAACTAGAGAAAAAATAGTGTTATTGTCTCTAATTATGATATAAGTCACATGAACTTTTGTTTGAAAATCCTTTGCAACTTTCACATAGTGAATCACTAATTATACATTAAAACTAGGCTCATTTCCAAGACCCACATACCCTATCTTATAATTACAAACACTTTCTGTTAGCACATATTCTTGTAAAGGGGGAGTTTTTCTCCGAATTCGGGCCCTTGGTGTAAAATGCGAGAAAATGGGGCTTAAAAGCCTATCAAATGCATTTTATTCAAAGGTCGCAGCCCGAAGCGCCCAAGCACAAATCTCAGAAAAGTCTCTTTTCGAGCTTCAAATCAAGCGAGCGGGAGCTGGAGGTAGCGCCCTTGGCCATCAAAGTCATCTCAGTCATCCTTCCAAAGGACACGTGGTGTAAACTCGTAGTTTTGCAGATTGGTCACCAGGAAAGATGGAGAGAGATACATCAAGAATCCTCGGTGCAAGAAGTCCCGAAAGAATCTGGACCATTGGATTGACTGAAGATCTTAGTCGTCCAATCCTGGATGACGCACGAGCGCATGTGATTTAAAAAGTGCTTGGATCGGGGCGGTCGTGATCCGTGCACCTAGATCTACGGAAGAGGTCCAATTCCGAAACCCCCCCCGCCCCCTCCCCCCCACCATTCTACCTTTAATGGGGGGAGGGGGGTCTGGAATGAGCAGCGCAAGTCTGAACGGTTGGGATCAAGGCACCTGGATCTGCAGCTGAGGATCGATTCTGGACCCCCCTTGCCATTCTACCTTTAATAGGGAGGGGGGGGTCCGAAATGAAGCAGTTTTGTGTGGGCCCATTTAAACCTCTTATGACTTATCGCCTCCATTACAGCTTCCACCTCCCTCTGCCATCTATCCTCCACTCCGTCTCTCACCTCTGCCCATCACATCCTCCACTCACCACTGGGCCATAGCCCCTTATCACTCCCATCTGTCACCTCTTGCCAAGTGTCTTACTTCTCACATCCTCCCTGGCAGATGGTCTCATCCTGCCTGCTACCGCAGCCTTACATCTACCCCCACATCATCGTCCCATGCCACTCCACCTCTGACCTGTCTCAGTGCAGTGCATGCACCTTCTGTCACCCGCACTCTCCCAGTCACCTTCCATCCATCATATATGTCCATGTGGTCATCTCTCATTTCACCTCCCCCATCAGATCCTCGTCCACACTCATCAGTGGATCCTCTTATAGCAGTCCAGCAAAGCAACAGACAACCAAAGATAGTCTGCCATGACTCCCAGGTGTAGAGTTGACCAGAGCCTTTCTAGATCCCAATAATTAGTTAATGCAAATGCAGGTGGGTGAGACATCGTCTCCTCCCTTAAATGGAAAGATGGGAAAAGACAAGCGCAGAGGTGACTGTCAGTTCTTTCTGAAAAAGATCATGTCCATCAGAAGACTGCATGGGCAGTCTGCCCAATGTCTGCATGCATAGCCTGACAGAGAGGATCCTCAACGTTAAGCATTAATCTCATGACATGATCGTGTCCCAGACAATCCGAGCTAGTGTGAGTATATGTAGGCATTTTTTCCATTTTTGTTGGTATCAATGGTAGAGCTAAGCTCCTGACAATAATGTTTTGATGAAGCATTGGTTTCTCCGATTATGTATGTGCATCCAAGATTTCTTGTTTAAATGACAGTCAACTTTCTTATTCACTCTAGTTTCCTTCTAATGCTAAAGGAGTTCATGATCGACTGATTCTCATGAACCATTGTGACTGTGTTATGATTTGTTGTAACGTTGTTATATTCCTTAGTTTCCTGGTGATTTAAATTCTAGGAGTTCTTGTGTTTAAATCATTCATCCTTGGGTGACTGAAAGGCCTAACGTCTTTGGTCAACCTCTACATTTTCTCATTAATATCTTCCTCCTGCTCACCCTTACTGCAACCAAGGATGATTTTAGGGGCTAAATTTCGCTCATGGGCTAATTTTCTATGGTTTTTCCAAAAACGAGATTCGTTATTTTTAAAATGATTCGCCCAAATTCTATAGGATAAAATTATTTTACCTTAAAAATCGCCAAAATTTTATAAAAACTATATAAAATCCTTAGAAATTTGAATATTTTTACAAAAATATCGCCAAACATTTATATTTGGCATATGAAGGATTAGTAAGATTCGCCAAGGTTTCTACATTGTAAAATAAATTTCCATCCTTAAAATCATCCTTGACTGCAACCTACTGACTGAAGTTAAACTAAGACCTCACCTGCTCGCATATACCAATCCAGTTTTCTGAGTTAAAACAATGTTGTTCTGAGTTTACTTCCATTCAGTTGCCCTATATTTTTCACCAACATTTTCCTGATGATGGACCACACTAGTTTGGTCCGAAACGTCGAAAATAAAAAAACCTATGCGATTAATTCGAAAGAACTCTCTGATCAAAACAATGGTCGCAAAAGCCTTAGAAAAGAAACATATAAACTGATGGGTATCAGGCTTACTCCTGCTACAATCCAGGAGTGACTTTTGGTGCTAACATTTCTGGCACCATTGCCGGGGATGAAGTTGAAATTTTTCCCTGGATTTGATGACATTGAGCCTCTGATTTTGAAGGTGCATTAGGCATCAGAGCCCTTCAAGATTGTTATTGTGCACTTGGGGAATTCATCGTGATGAATCCACTATGGCGAACCTGTTGTTTCATTTGTGACTTCCAGAGGCAGACACATGCGGTCTCATCCATAGCTGCCTCTAGCTACGCCTGAAGCTGATCCAGAGAAAATTATCAAAAAAGAAAAGGCCTTTGGAGGAGGAGCTTCTACTACTGAACCAAGTATTTCTGATAATTTTCCATCTCCTTCTATAGAACTTTAAATTTTGGGAGTGTTCCTGTTGATTTTTCCCCTCCTGGTTTAGGATAGGAGGGAGAAAACCTTATCACTCCTCTCTCCCCTGAAGTTGTACCTTGGCATAGACCTAGGATCACAGAAGATTTCCCCACCCCTAGATTTACCACCCCTCCTCTTATTACTGTTGTTGCTACTGTAGAGAGAGACGCATTTGTTGAATCAGGCCCCATAGCCTTCTCTCTGAATCCTCCATTGTTTCCCTTTCCACCTGGAAGCTCAGTTCCAGTATCCCATGTTCAAACTCCTTCTCCTCCTAGTTCTCCTCCACCTAATATTCCTATGGCAGGAGCAAATTCCCCCATGACCAGAATGGAGGCTATAATGGCTTCCAGGTATGCTCCCCTTGTGTTACCTCAGCCTCTCAATGCCCTTCCAGCAGATGGCTACCTTAAGCAACTACCCAGGTTTACAGGTGAAGGGGACATAACTGCAGAAGAACACCTTGAAGCCTTTTACAGTTTTTTGGAGCATCATGTCATCATGCATGAAGACGTATGGAGGAGGATTTTTGTTCACAGCCTTGATGGCGAGGCTAGGAAATGGTTTAAGGCCCTGCCCCCTAGATCTATTGATGGGACAGAGCCTTTGGATAATACCTTCTTGAGACAGTGGGGAGATAAGAAAGACTTCATGTATTACATGACAGAGTTTGGGGCGTTGAAGAGAAAGGAAGGAGAGTCTATCACTGACTTCTCCAATAGGTTCAATAAAATGTACAATAAGATCCCTGCTGAGATAAAGCCCTTAGAAGCTTCGGCCAAAATTACTTATGCCAGTGTGTTTGACCCTGATTTCTGCCTTTTGTTGAGGGAAAGATGAGCCACTTCCCTGGCTCACATGCAGGACTCAGTTGTGGAAGTTGAGTCGAATATATTGGTTGTTGATCGACTCAGAAACAAAGTTGATAGAGACATACCCAGAAGGATATCTAAAGCCTCCACATCCGGTTCTTCTATAGCTTACCCTCAAGTGGATGAATTGACAAAGATGGTAAATACTCTGTCTGTAGAGATGGAGAAAATGAAAATGGAGGGAAAACAGAATTACAGAAATCCTCAAAACATTAACAACAGAGAAATTTTAGGAGGCCAAACAATAATGTTCCTCGGATTATGCCAAGGAAACTAAGGAACAAAGATAGAGAGGATTAGAGAATCCAAACTCCCCTACAAAATAACCTTGTTGTTGATGAAGAAGGGGAAGGAGATGAGCTTGACCTTGAGATCCATTGTTTTGGAGACACCTCCCCTTTTCCTCATTTGACTCAAGAAGAATACGAGGAGTCTCTCATGGACAATCATCTTAATGAGTTGAGCAAAGGAGACGAGACTAGTAGCAGCCAAAACAAGTACAAACTCATATCCAAGAATAAAGTTGGGACGCCTGATGTTCTTGAGAAGCCTACCAGGGAAGAGAATCCTGCTAGAGATGTGGCAGACAACAAAAAAGGTAAGAAAATCCAAGCCCCCTCTCCAGTTGCCCAAACTCCTGTTCCTAAAGTAAGGGAAATCCCAAATCTCACATATTCCTTTAATTTTGAGCATGAAATTCAAAAGATCAGAATCCTTGTACCCCTCTCCGAGCTGGTTAAGCATGAAGAGTTCAAAAAGAGCCTCTCTAAGCTATTACGGTCTGAACCCTCATAACATCTCACAGACTAATTAATTTGCAAGATGAAAATCCTGCAATCATCTTAGGTCCTATGGTAGAATACAAAGATGATTCATCCCCTCCCTTATATACCTCACTGAACATACATGATAAGGTGTTTCACAATTGTCTGATGGATTCAGGGGCCTCCCATAACCTCATTCCCAAAACTGTCATGGAGGAACTCGGGCTAGAAGTCACAAAGGCTTACCATGACCTCTATTCCTTTGACTCTAGAAAGGTCCAATGTCTAGGATTCATTAAGTATTTGGTAGTGACTTTGTTTCAGTTTCCCATGAAGAGTGTGGTCATGGACATTGTGGTAGCTGATAGTTTGGCATGCTATTGTCAAGATCTTGGATAAAAAGACTTGGGGGAACCCTGCAAATGGACCTCACCTATGCTAATATTCTAGTGTTTGGGGGGGAGCATAGAAGACTATACGGAGAAGCCCAATTGGCCTATATCATTAGTGATGAAACTAACCCCACCAACCATCATATCCTTGTGCTTGACACTGATTTGGGGTCTTGTTTATGGCAGCTCACTGATGCTCCCGAGCCTCCTCTAAAACTCAGAAAGAAGTCCACTGTTTTTCATGAAGACTCTTCCTCCATTACCTATGTTTGGAAAATGTTTTTTGATGGAGCATCTTCCAGGGAGGGTGTTGGTGTTGGAATGGCGTTTATCTCACCAACCCTAGAGACCATACCCCTATCCTATAAATTAGAATTTGAAACCACCAATAATGTGGCAGAGTATGAAGCTCTTGTGTTGGGTTTGAGGGTTGCAAGAGACATGGGAATCAAATAAATATATGTGTTTGGAGATGCCGAGTTGGTTGTAAAACAAGTCAGAAATCTTTACCAAGCCAAGCATCCCAGGCTCAGAACTTATAGGAATGAAGTGTGGGATCTAATAGACAACTTCTTCTTGTCTTTTAATATTTCATTCATTCCTAGAGAGGAGAATACAATAGTTTATTCTTTGGATGTCTCAGCAGGCAATTTCAAATTTCCCTTGCAACCCAAGCTCAGGTATGATATAGAAGTAAAATAAAGACCCTCCATACCAGACAATGTCAGGCACTGGAAGGTATTTGAGGATGATCTTGAGAACAAGAGATTCCTGGAAACTGTTGATGAATTTTTTGCATTACACATAGACCAAGATCATGAACCTGAAAGTAATCCACATGCTGATGTTTTTTTAAAAAAAATTGCTAATCATCACATTATGTAGTTGCCTAGCAATCACATTCTGAAGGGACTGGTCACTTTGGAAAGGATGTTTGACAATAATGATGTGGAAATGAAGGCTAAGAGGCCAATTGATGATGCTGGCATATCTGAATACAATATTGGCACAAAGAAAGATCCTAAGTTTGGCAAGTTGTCAAGTAGCCTGTCAAAGCAGTAAAGGGTCGAGTATGTTGAGCTTTTGAAGTAGTTTGCTGATGTGTTCACCTAGACATACAAAGACCTCAAGACCTATGACACATTTTTCATTAAGCATAAGATCCCACTAAAAGAAGAGGATAAGACATTCAGGCAGAAGCTAAGACAGATTAATCCAATATTGTTGTCTGTCATGGAGAAAGAAGTAAAGAAGTTGTTGGATGCTCAAATCATAGTCCCTTTGAGATATTCTGAGTGGGTGGCTAATTTGGTCCCAGTGAGGAAAAAGAGTGGGGAAATCAGACTTTGTGTTGATTTCAGGAACCTAAACAGAAGCTCAAGAAAAGACAATTACCCCCTACCTAAGATGGAACACCTATTGCAGAGGGTAACTGGTGCATCTAGGATATCCATGATTGATGGCTTTTCTGGCTACAATCAGATATCAGTCCTGCCTGAGGATAGAGAAAAAATAGCCTTCACCACTCCTTGGGGAACATTCATGTATGTCAAAATGCCTTTTGGATTGATGAATCCAGGAGCAACATTTCAGCGAGCCATGGACATAGCCTTCATTGGGGAGAAATATCAGTTTGTGGTGATCTATCTGGATGACATCACTATCTTCTCCATATCTGATAAAGAGCACTGTTGTCACTTGAGGAAGGTTTTCTTGAAATGTAGAAGGTTTGGCCTTTCCTTAAACCCCAAGAAATATTTGTTTGCTATGAAGGAGGGGAAGTTGTTAGGCCATGTAGTATCAGCAGAGGGAGTGAGAATTGATCCCAACAGGGTGGAGGCAATTCAGACCCTATCACTCCTGAGATCCAAGAAAGAAGTCCAGTCTTTCCTGGGAAAAACTGATTTTCTGAGAAGGTTCGTTTCAAACTTTGCCAAATTAGTAAAGCATATCACAGTAATGCTCAGAAAGGGAAATGAAGTAAAATGGACTACTGAGCCCAGAGTATATTTTAACCAAATCAAACAAGCATTGACTGAGGAACCAGTGTTGATCATTCCTAATTACTCCAAGGACTTTCTGATTTTCTCCTTTGCTTCATTTGATACAGTAGCAGTTGTTTTATTATAGAAGAACGTTGAAGGGCTAGAGTAGCCCATTTCATTTTTCAGCAGGGCATTAAGAGATGCAAAGGTCAAATATGACATCATGGAGAAGCAATCCTATGCCTTGGTCAAGGCCCTTAAAGAATTCAAAGTCTATGTTTTACATTCAAAAATCATTGCATATGTTCCTTCAGCTTATGTGAAGGACATTCTCATTTAGCCTGACATATACGAGAAAAGAAGCAAGTGGATTGCCAAGATCCTTGAGTTTGACCTGGAAATAAAGCCCACCAAGCTGGTTAAAGGGAAAGTTTTAGCCAATCTATTGGTTGAATCTAATTGTAAACTGTTGGGGGTTAACTTCATCAACACTTGCTCAGAAATTCAATAGGTTGAGTTCTCTGAAGGCAGCCCTCCATTGACAAAATGCACCTGGTATAAAGATGTTATACATTTCCTACAGGAGTTAAGACCCCCTGATGGAATGGGGAAAAGAAAGGCAAGAGATTTAAAATTCAAGGCAGTCAGGTATTGCCTTATTGACCAGGTTTTATATTGGAAAGACCCTATGGGAGTGCTTTTGAGATGTCTGAACCCACAAGAGGCCCAAAGAGTTATGTTTGATTTCCATAGCAGCCCCTGTGGGGGACACCATTTTTGGAATACCACATCCTACAAAATTCTTAGGGCTGGGTACTACTGGCCCACCTTATTCATTGATGTCTACAGAGAAGTTAGAGCCTACATCAAATGTAAAAAATTCTTAGGAAAGAAGTAGCTCAAATCTCTGCCATTAATGCCTGTAGTAGCTTTAGGAACCTTTCAACAATGGGGATTGGAATTCATTGGAGAGATTCATCCTGCTTCAAGTGGTTAGCACAGGTGGATCTTAACTACAATGGATTATTTCACCAAATGGATAGAGGCTATCCCCACCAGGAGTGATTCTCATAAAGTAATGATTGGATTCCTGGAAGACATCATAGCAAGGTTTGGCTGCCCAAACAAAATCATCACTGACAATGCTGCATCCTTCAAATCTGAGCCATTGATCAAGTTCTGTGAGCAGTTTAGGATTTCATTGATTCACTCCACTCCCTATTATCCTGAAGGAAATGGACTGGCAGAGTCCTCTAAAAAAAATTTGATCAATCTTCTTAAAATATTGTTGGAAGACAATAAGAAGGCCTAAGACTTAAAACTCAAATTCTCTCTATGAGTTGATCGATTGACAATAAAGAAGTCCCTTGGAACCTCCCATTTCATCTTGTTTATGGGACACAAGCTATATTCCCCACTCAATTGGCTCTACCTGTAGTGAAATTATTTCAAGATTATGAAGGAGAGCCAAACCATATGGTTAGAAGATTTCATCAACTAGTAGAAGTGCAATAGACCAGAGAGAAGGTAATGGACAGAGCTCACAGTCATCAGCAGAAGATCAAGCAGGCCTTTGATAGGAAGGTCAGAAAGGAGGAATTTGAGTTGGGATATTTGGTGCTTAAGTGGGATTTACCCAGGAAGGATAGAGGAAAACACAACAAGTTTGAAGCCCTCTGGATTGGGCCCTTCAAAATCTTTGAAGTATTTTTAAACAACACCTACAGGTTGCAGGATTTGGAGAGTGAAGAGGTTTTTAATGGCCCAATAAATGGGCATTTCCTGAAGAGATGTTTTGTTTGAGCCTCAAGTGGCTCTATTATTTTTGTAAATATTGTTTTTTCTGTTTATTTTCGATTTCAATAAGGGACTCCATATCCCAACAACAAGTCACTGAAGCTGCAAAGAGTTCTTAGAGCCTCATAGGGAGGAATTTATCCCCCATGGAGCCTAATGTCAGCACATATTCTTGTAAAGGGGGATTTTTTATCCGAATTCGATCCCTTGGTGTAAAATGCGAGAAAATGGGGCTTAAAAGCCTATCAAATGCATTTTATTCAAAGGCCACAGCCCGAAGCTCCCAAGCGTAAATCTCAGAAAAGTCTCCTTTTGGGCTTCAAATCAAGCGAGCGGGAGCTAGAGGTAGCTCCCTTTGTCGTCAAAGTCATCTTAGTCATCCTTTCAAAGGATGCGTGGTGAAAACCCGCATTTTTGTAGATTGGTCACCGAGAAAGCTAGAGAGAGATACATCAGGAATCCCTAGTGCAAGAAGTCCCCAAAGAATCTGGACCGTTGGATTGACTGAAGATCTCAGTCGTCCAATACTAGACAATGCACGGGTGCATGTGATTTAAAAAGTGCTTGGATCTGGGCGGTCGTGATCTGCGTGCCCAGATATACGTACGAGGTTGAATTCCATGTTGGATTACTGAGAGGGGGGGTGAATCAGTAATAGTGTAATTATAATCCTTTTTCTTCAAATGTTATATCAATGTAGAATTATTATCCAATAATGAGAAGTAAG
>SNQJ01S0003054.1:80042-93956 GCA_010110895.2 Picea sitchensis
GTCTCCTTGGTATATATAGGAGACTAGGAGGTATAATTACAACTAATGGCCTAAATCCGACATAAATAAAATAGCATTACTAATCTAATATGCCCCAATTAAGGGGTAATGAGCCAATATTAGGGCTTAACAAGAGACTGCAATTGTTGATGATCAAGAGTTGTCTTCAAAAGAACGAGAAAGTCATTTATTTACAAGAATAAAGGCATTTACGAATGAGCCATTATTTTATGTGGATCAACATGCTTCTTATCTTGTTTTTAAAGATCCATTTGCAGCCTTGTTAGAGTCTTATGTTTCAGATTTTTTGAAAATTTCAAATTGCATTATTTCACCGATACTCATGGGTGAGTATGGTTTTATGAAGGAGTTTATGTCGTTGTTGCTATACTTCTATTATTATTCATTGATTAGTGACATAAATGAGATCATTTCAGTCATCAAGTTACTTGAATAGTTACTTTGGAAATCTTCTTTTACTTGACCAAGTTGCAATTTTGGTTAGGTTAGGGTAGCATAGGCAATAAGCTCACTTCCCGAGCCTTTCTTTCCTTCAGTTTGTAGCGGGTTTTTCAGTTTTCATGAATAAGTTGCAGTATCAGAGGTTGTTTGCACATATGACTCCATAGCCAAACAACTAAGGCACTAGAGCTGTAGCAGTTCTTAGAACCTCACAGGGAGGACTCTATCCTCTATGGAGCCAATGTTATCACATGAAGTTGTAAAGGGTCACATGTAGTTGTTATGGGTCATTCATCCTTATAATTTTGAAGTGTTTAGGGAAATATTATTTTTTCACCTATTGGAGGAATTTGCATACTCATAGTCCATCAACTAAGAATTTTTGTGTTTTTTAGGATTTATTGCATAACACTGAAAAACACAAAGATTTCGTAGCACCTAGCGCTACGAAATTGTCGAAACAGACTGTTCTGTAGTTGCACTACCAAAAGGGGAAACAGAATCACCTAGCCAAAGTACACCATCAACACCATCCTGCAAACTCAAAAAGAGAAAAAATTGTGAAAAAAATGAGGTTTTTGTTGCATTTTGGGATCAGTGTGACCATTCTGCACAGTACGGCCCATGGCGCAACGCTTCTGCAAGTTTTGAGTGACTAACTTAAAACTTGGATTATGAACAAATGCGAATGTATTTTTGAAAACTGGAGGAATGTTTTGTTCATAACATACCAAATAACAAAAACCTCTCTTAGTTTTGAAAAATTTGTTATGGTTAGAAATATATTAGACACATAAGTGGTGCTATGAAAACTGCAGATTCGTTTTAGCAGTGGCACTATAGAATTTCCTATAGTATCTATTGTTATAGATTTGATCATAAAACCCAAACGACGATGTGGGTTTCTCTGAAATTGTTTTTGGAGGAAGATGATATCCTTGTTGACTTGTTGTCCAAATTTCATCCTAACCCAGTTTGGAATTGGAGAGATACAATTTAAACACTAGTGCACTACAGAATGTGCTGCCAATTCTCTGCTTTGCATAACTGATTGGATATTTGCCTTGTTGGGAGGTTGCCACCTGTCAAGGAGGGTTAGAATGGTTCTCAAGGATTATTTAGATTTCAATGGACACCTTCACCTAAGTTTTATCTCCATTAAATACCTCATGCAGTGAGATGGAAACAACTTATTAATGACTTCGAACAATTTCCTGAAAATTAGTAGTTTGTTGGATTTTTGTCTCTTTGATTGTTGCCACCTATCTCCAAGGCTTAGAATCCAATGGAGGAGATGGGATTAGAACTCCTAAGGATATTTGGATGTTATTTTCTATTTAATGAAGGAGACAGCTCTTGGAGAAGGGTTGGATTCATGAACCAAGAGAGGCTAGAGAGAGTAGGAGCAGGCACTTTCCCTATGTGTGTTCATTTGTAAGCCCGTGGGAATTTTATGATTGCAAGCATTATTGCTATTGGAGACTCATAAGAGTTGTGATTTCAGATTTTAATTATTTTGTTTATATATCTTCGTATTTGAATATATTGCAAATTTGAGAATCAAAGGCTGCCAATGATTTATGGATCCCTAAGCAGCCGATAATCTGTTGTAGTTTTTCCCATAATTCAATGTTTTATTCAAGTATTTGTTGATTTATTAAACTGAGAGGATATCTTTTTAGTGAACATTCTATATTATGTTTTCCTTCTTCATTATTCCATCTATCAACATATAATCTTGTTTTCTGTTGAGCAACTTTAGTGCCTTCGATGAGTAGAATGTTTATTACTCCATTGCCCATTGGTGTAGCCTACTGGTCTGCAGTTTGTTGCCCTCTCCCTTTCTTTCTCCATCTTCCAGATCCACCTATTCAAAACCAAAATTATCTTTTACATTCTGATGGGTGTTGAGCTTACACTTTGGTAGTCAAAGTGTGACTTTTAGTGCTAAAACGTATTATAATGTACAAATTAGGTTGAGGTGGAAAAATAAACAAATGTAAATGTAAAAGGTTAAACTTTGATTCTATTATTGAAAACTCCTAACCATTTGGATTTTGCACAAATTTTTGTTAGTGATAAAAATAATTAATTTAATTTAATTTAAATTTTGTATTATTAGTTCAATAATATGTTATTTTATTATTTAATTTTTTTTTGTAAAGAGTTTTGATTTATGTTTATTAAAGATAATTAGATGGTTGGGAATTTCAATCTAATCTACTCTTAAGATCAAAATATTTGTATATCTTAAATCCACACTTCATAATAGTTGGTTGGGTGTTTCAACCTAGTTGACAAAGATTAGATAAAAAAATCATCTCTTAATTTAGACTAAAATGTATCACATTATTAATTTAGAAATGGGTTTATACTTGCCAGAGAAAAAATAGTGTTATTGTCACTAGTTAAGATATAAGTCACAAGAAATTTTGTTTGAGCTTCCTTTGAAACTTTCACATTGTGAATTGTTGATTATACATTAAAACTAGGCTCATTTCCAAGACCTACATCCCCAAACCTATAACTAAAGACAATTTCATATAATAGGCCACCTACTTTCATGGTGCTTGAAGGATGGACCTTTAAACACAATAATTTTTCACATCACAAATAAATCATTTTTACAACTCTATAAGGGAAAAACAATAAACCTCAAAGGGTGAATCACTAAGCACAAACATTTTCTTTTAACTAAGCTACTAAACATGTGTGTTTTCTATCAAGCAGCATTCCCATTTTTACAAACCCACATAAGAGTGAACCCTTAAAATTACATGAACTTTCCCATCACAAAGAAAACCATGAAGGTCATGTTGCACAATCTATACTTGCCCAAAGCCTAAAGGCAAGTAGTCCTAGATTGACGTAACACAGAGGAAGTCATATCACTGTCACCCCAATAGGATACCTATTTCTATTTAGGAGGAGAAGAAACTCACTCCAAGGGAAATGTCCCAATTCCTAGTTTTTTTATGAAGGGAGATAAGACAATGGTAAAACCCACCCCTCTCTCTAGGTCACTGAAAAAAGAAGTCACTTGGTATGGTTTAGAGGGTCAAGGAGAAATTCAAGGTGAATGATGCTTGCCCTTTACCAATGAAACAACAAACATTAGAAATAACCAATAATATCAATTCTTAAAATCAATTACCTTAAAATGGAAATATGATACTAAAGCACTCTTATGTATAGATAAAAGATAGAATGTATAGCAACATCAATATGTCCATAAATTGCAAGTTATGACAACAAAAATGATATAAAGACTTTGAAATTTGATAGTAATTTGTCATTTACCATTTCAATATTAAAATAAGTCAATAAATGACTTCAATAGGTTGTCTAAACACTTGTAACAACAACAAAATACATAATGATGACAACAACAAAACCACTTTAGAAAGTACTTAAATTGGAAAATTAAACAAGCACTTTAGCATATAATGATAGTAGTTTGCCTAGTTGATCTTAATTTTATGAGCAAAACAAAATGAATACAGATTATTAAAATATACTTAACATAGAATAATGGAGATACAATAAAACTGGTTTTCTATTCAATAAGGAAATAAGCTGAAACTATAAAATGCAGTGGAAAACAAGCTTGCTCGAATGGTGGCGGCTTATCTCTGAGAAGAGATGTGACGACTGTGATCATTCACAAGAAGATCATTACAATGAGGATTTGAAGGAATTTTTTACAATAAAAATGAATGTCAAAAACCCTAAACATCCAGAAACCTAACCCTAGGAGATGAAGCACCAAAAGTGATGTGGGCCCCGTTTGGGTAAGTTAGTACATCAACTTCCCGGGGTCGTAACGTTTGCATACGATCTTTGTTTTAGGCACATGATAGCCCATTGGAAAGGTATCGTCGAGAATATTCATTTTGGGGGATCAATCAGATCCTTTATAGATCATTGAGAAGATCAATCCCTAAAAACCTTCATTTAGGCCCTCAAAATGACCCCGGAAGTTAAAAACTGCTAAAAATAGTAAATCACAAAAATTGCAAGAAAACTGTTTTGAGTGAGTTGGAAAAGGTGGCTGGCCACCAATATACACTTGGATAAATCATCCCTCCTTAGGAAGAAATGGTCTCCATTGCATTGAGTTCCCACATTAGATGAGGAAAGTTTTGTTGAATTTGGCCCCGGGAGAGCCACTTGCCTTGGTGCAAGAGCTGCCCTACTTTGACGACTCGATAAAGATGGATCATTTTCTGTAGAGTTCCCTCGATCTATGTGTCCACAATATTATCACTGGATTCCTATTGCATGCATTCAGGTTTGAGCTTTGGTTGTTTCAACTTCTCTTCTATCTCTGAGGTGTCCAATAATGGTGGGAAATATGGTTGAAGGAGAGCCATGTTGAAGACTGGGTGCTGGCCAAGGAAAGGGGGAATGTTGAGCTCAAAAGAATTGTCACCCACAATCTTGTTGATGGTTTATGGTCCATAACGGAGTAGGAGAAGCTTCTGATGGGGCCCTCTAAGGTATTCTTTCTGAAATTGCAACCAAACTTTGTCTCCCATCTGAAACTTATGTGGCACCCGATGTTGATCATGGCGTTGCTTGTACTTAGCATTAGACTTCTATAGAATATCCTGAACCTGTTGGCGGATGTGTTGGATCAACTCAATGAAACGGGTGGCTTTTTCAACTTCTGGTGAAGCAGGGAACAAGTCAGATGAGGTGGTCACCAGGGGTAGTGCAACATCCATGGGGCCCAATGGTTAGAATCCCAACCCCACCTAAAAGGGGTTGTGGCTAGTTGAGCTATGCAGGGCTTGATTGTAGCTATTTTGGACATAGGGAAGACTCTCATCCCATGTGAGGGGGTGTTTTGAATTGTACATGTACAGGATATGTACGATCATTCAATTGAAATCTCAGTATGGCCATCTGTTTGGGGGTGGAAGGCAGTGGATTTGGTGAGCTTGGTATCTAGCAGTGACCAGAATCTTGACCAGAATGAGTTGAGGAATTGAATGTCACAGTCTGAGATAATAATTTGTGGGATACCAAAATGTACCCATACTCATTCAAAGAAGAGATTGGGAGTGGCTTTTGTTGTGATGTTCTTCTTGCATGTGACTAGAATCGCCATCTAGGAAAAGCGATAAAAAAACCACAAAAACACAGTCATTTCCCCTCTTGGTGGACGAGAGGCCCGACATGTAGTCCATTGAGATGGATTCCCATGGCCTATCAAGAGTAGGAAGAGGGGTGTACATGCCTTGTTTCTTAGTGGTCGGTTTGGAAATAATGTAGGTGGTGCAGGACCTGATATACTTCCCGACATCCTGTCGAAGTTTCGGCAAGTAGAAATGTTTCTGAAGCATTACCACTGTCTTTTTGAAACCAAAGTGTCCTGCCACCCAACTGTAGTGAGCTTCCCAAATTAGCTTCATGTGCTCACTTAATGGAATGCATAGATGGCCCAGACGGCACAACAACCCATATTGAATATGGAAATTAGTGACCATTGAGTTGGTGCCTAGCATTTGGTAAGTGGTGGAAAATTCGGGGTCTATCTCGTAGAGGTGGGGCCATCTGAAGTTCTTGTTGTTGCAAGAGTCTAGCACCGTGTTGAGTGTCGCGACTGGAAGTCAAATGAGGCATTCAACAACTTGGTTGGTACTTCCTGTTTTATACTTGATGTTGAGGTGGAACTGATGTAAGTATGTGGACCACTTCTAATGGCGGTCATTCTACAATTTTTCTTGGGTCTGTATGAACTATAATGGCTTGTGATCAGTGTGGATGATTGTCTCCTTCCCAAAAATGTAATATCTCCACTGGTGGTAGGCTTTCACAATGGAGTACATTTCTTTTTCGTAAGTAGGGTACTTACAGATAAAATCTGATAATGAATCACTAGTATATGCCACGGGGTGGCCGTGTTGAGTGAGAACGATGCCCACAACATAGTCTGAAGCATCTATCTCGATCTCAAAGGGATGTTGCAGGTCCAGTAATGAAAGTATTGGGGATGAGAACAAACACTTCTTCAAGTCATCGAAGAATTTTTGTTGGGACATGCCCCACCAAAATGTTTCCCTACTGCCACCATTTGTTACTTGGCCGAGGGCCCATGCGATATGAGTGAATCCCAAGACTAACCTATGATAGAAATTGGCAAGTCCCAAGAATCTCCGAACTTGAGTGAGTATGGTTGGGGCTAGCTAGTCACGGATGACCTAGATCTTGGCTGGATCCACATGCAAACCATGTTGATCAATGATGTAGCCTAAGTAATGGACCCTGTCCATGTCGGAGGATAATTTTTCCAAGTTTTCATATAGTTTGTGTTACCGCAGGGTGTGTAGAGCTTGTTGAATATGATGTAAGTGTTTTGCCCAAGTCTTGCTGCAAATGAGGATGTCATCCAGATACACCACTACCAAATTATTGGTGAAAGGTCGTAGGATATCTTCCATCATCCTCATAAAAGTTGTTGGAGCATTTGTCAAACCAAAGGGCATGACCAACCATTCAAAAAGACCTTCTTTTGACTTGAAGGTGGTCTTCCATACATTTTTCTATTCTATTGGGACTTGGTGGTAGCTATACTTTAGATCAATATTACTGAAGTATTTGGCCCACGTGTGCTGATCAAGGAGGTCACTGTTTCAGGGAATCGGCTACCGTTTTCGGACTGTGATATTATTTAGGGCCTAGTAATGAATACAGAGTTGCCAAGTCTCGTCTTTCTTTTGCACCAACACAATTGGGCTCCCACAAGGTGATGAGCTGGGACGTATGTTACCCTTATGGAGTAGTTCTTGGATCTGCCTCTTGATCTCTTCATTTTCTAACAGAGAGTGGAGGTAGACTGTCCCATTTGGTAGCGGTGCACTTGGGGTTAGATCGATAGGATGCTTGACCTATAAGTGCTGAGGTACCCCAGTAGGAGAAGATATCTGAGTATTTTTCCATGACCTTATCCACTTGCTTTTATTGTGTGGAGAGACTGGCCACCAATTCCCTAGATATGACTGCGATCTATTGCTCACTCTGAGAGAGAATCATGAAGAAAACAAATTTCCCGGTCTGAGAGATTACCTTCTTGCATTGCTTGGAAGAGATCAAGGAAATAGCACTAGGATGGATTGCCTCAGGTATCTTGTACAATTTCATGTTCAAAGTAATAATAACACTACGAGGCCTAGACTCATATACAGCATGATGTTTCCATAAATAAGGTTAGCCCAAAAGAACATTACAAACTTCAAGAGGATAAACATTGCACACTACCTTGTCTTTGAAGGGCTTGATGTCGTACGACAGTCCACATTGTTGGATGACGTGGAGATCGCTTCCTTGGCGGAGCCATCCAATGGTGTACAATTGTGGGTGCAGCATTGTCGGTAGGGCCAGCCGCTTGACAACCTCTACTAAGATGAGGTTCTTCTGGCCAATTCTATCAATGATGAAGTGCAACGGGGTGCCTTTTACCCACATCTATGAATGGAAGAGGCACTCGCTTTCTTCTGGATCGTCTAGTTCACCAGGCTATAGCTTGGTGGTAGAAATGATGGAAATGAGTTCCGTGTCAATGATCCATATTCCCCTTTTTTATTCTGACTTGGAGTCAAAACCCACATCTGATTCAGATTCTTTCACTTCGGCCAATGGCGATTGTTTTGAGCGGAAGTTAGCAGTGTGATGCCAAGGGCTCTTATGGAAGTCACACCACTTCCCGGTATCTTTCTTTGTCTTTATAGTGTCCTTCTTTTCTTGTGGCTTGGACTGTATGTCCTAATACTGTCCATATTTTCTTTGTCCTTTGTTCTGTGAGTTGGGGCCGCCCCTTCCTCGCTTTAGTTATGAGCGGTTCCCAGGCCCAAATTTCCGCGTCTTTAGTTTGAGCTTCTGGTTGATTTTGACGGCATATCGATAGGACGCGCCCAAGGACGGCATGTCCAAAAATTCCATTTCGGTATGGATGTATCTATGCAGAGCACCACGATACTTGAGCACTCATTGTTGCTCCAAATATTTGATACCTATCTTGGTGCACAAGGTATGGAAGATATTTGTGAACTCTGGCACTACTTGGTCTCTTTCTTGTCATAGTATGGTCCATTTGGTATACAAGTCATCATAACTTATGACAGGGTAGTATTGTTCCTTAATAACATCCCTGAAGGATTCCCAGGTGGTCGTGACTATAGATAATGAGGGTTCCTTTGTTTCCATTTTTCTCATAGAAATTTTCCCACCAATATTTGAAATGGGGAACGACTTTGAGGAGTGTAAAAGTAATATTTTCTCTATTCGAAGAGTTATGGACAAAAAATTACCCTTCTAGTAGATTCAACCACATGTCTACAACATCTGCGTCTATCTGAACTTCAAATATAGGAAAATAGAAGTTGATTTTTACCTTGAAGGGGGAGATGCCTCCGCCTAAGGAAGATGCCTCACCTATTGGTAGTCGTCGAAGGGTTTTCACGAAACTATCCATGATCTCGTTCTTGTGTTGCGTGAGGGCTTCCTCAAGATTTTTTTTGAAAGGATCTATTGTCCTGTCATATTTCTTTTCTCCTTCCATGAGAGGTCGCTTGGGCATGCAAGATATTGTTTTCTCAAGAGAAACAAGCTTGAGACCCAATTCTTTGTACCCTGACCATAGATGATTTTAGGGGCTAAATTTTCCTCATGGGCTAATTTTCCATGGCTTTTCCAAAAACAAGATTCGCTATTTTAAAAATGATTCGCCCAAATTTTATAGGATAAAATTATTTTACCTTAAAAGTCGCCAAAATTTTATAAAAACTATATAAAATCCTTGGAAATTTGAATATTTTTACAAAAATATCGTCAAACATTTATAGTTGGCATATGAAGGATTAGTAAGATTCGCCAAGGTTTCTAAATTTTAAAATAAAATTCCATCCTTAAAATCATCCTTGACCCTGACCTCCTTGGGGACATGCATTAAGACGACAATGAGAAAACTGCTATGATACCACTGATCTATGTTTTATGAGAAGAAAGAAATGAATACAGATTATTAAAATATGATTAACATAGAATAAAAGAGATACAATAAAATTGGTTTCCTATTCAATAAGTTGAAACTTTAAAATGCAGTGGAAAACAAGCTTGTTGGAATGGTGGTGGCTTATCTTTGAGAAGAGATGTGATAGATACGTTATTTCCTAAGAATATCATTACAATGAGTCACTCAAGGCCTTTTTTTAAATAAAAAAGAATGTCAAAAACCCTAGACATCGAAAAACCTAATCCTAGAAGATGAAGCGCCAAAAGTCATGTGGGCCCCATTTGGGGAAGTTAGTACATCAACTTCCCGAGGTCGTAACTTTTGCATATGATCTCCATTTTAGCCGCATGATAGCCCATTGGAAGGGTATTGCCGAGGAGATTCATTTTGGGGGCTCAATCAAAGCCTTTGGCTATCATTGAGAAGCTCTATCCCAAAAAACCTTCATTTAGGCCCTCAAAATGGCCCCAGAAGTTAAAAACTTCTAAAAATAGTAAATTGCCAAAATTACCAGAAAATTGTTTTGAGTGAGTTGGAAAAGGTGGGTGGCCAACGATATCCACTTGGATCACTAGTACAAGTGCTGGTTGTTTTTGTAGAAAATTTGATGGTTTTTAAGGGGTTTCAATGATGGTTGTAACAGTAGTTACAACATCAGCAACAACCTTCAACAACTTCAGAACTTTTCACTTAGAACAATAGCAAAGGGAAGGCTAGAGCCTTGGGATGATAGCACCTAGGCTAGTACAAATTTCTAGGTTATTTTTATAGGTTAGTATGTTTCTTAGGGATGATAAATAAAGGCTATAGCAACAATTATGGTAGTAAAAATATGCTTGTTATTGTTAGTGAGAGTTTCAAGAAGATAGTTTGAAAGTTTGTTTGATCTCATTCATCCACAAGAGGGTAAAAATCAATGCCTTTTAGGGGCTTATGGAGTCAATAATAGTAACAATATCACTTGGGAAATAGAATAATGATTATGATTATCTATGGGAAGATGTATATGCAAGAGGTGTTGGCACTTCAAGGCCTCAAGCATCTAAATCTTTAAGGGAGGTTTTGCTAGAGAGTAGGCACTTCTAGGCCCTAGCATACCTTCCTTCATTATCTTTTTTTTGAAAAAAAAAATAATTGGTTACTAGAATGAGATTACTAGAGAGATAGCACTTTAGGGCTCTAATAATCACTCCCAAGAAAATGTATAATTGACAAGATCAAGCTAGTAGAAGAGTTATAGGGAGAAAGAAGCATTTGTTGTTTTTCCCCTTGGGTTTAAACAAGCAATTTCATAACCTTAGACATGAAAGAAGTAAATTTTACCTCAAACATCCATAGCATGAATAAAAATGAAGATTTTATACTAACTTCACCAAGAATAATCAAGTCAAGCCCTAGTTAAAGACCATTCCACCATGAAAAATGCCAAATTACACCACCATAAAGTTCTCCCAAGAGATGTGCACTAGTTATTTCAGCCAATAAACCTTAAAGAGGGAGAAAATTTCAGACCACCACTTGTGTGTGATGATTTATCATGAAAAAATGAACTTAGCCAGCCATATTAATATGGGAAATCTTGGCTAATTAATCCAACAGTTGTGCCTTTTCATAAAACGAAGCCTGCATGTCAATTTGCTCTTTAAATTCAAAATTAAATCAATTTTAAAAATTTAAACCCTAAAGAGGGTGACATCATCCTTCCTAGAGTGATGTAGGCATCCTCAATGAGACATTAAGGCCATCAAGAAAAACGTTGGTCCTTTAAAGGCCCTCCTCCATTCCACATGTTCCAAAAATGCAGCACAACATCTCTCCATGTCAAACCCTAGTCATGGGTGACATCATGGGGCTACTAGGGTGACGTCCAAGGCCTTCCAGGGCCAACATTCATGTGGAAAGAGCATGAAACCCTAGGTCTGGGTCTTCCACAGTGCCTCCAAAGGCAACATCCTTCCTTCATCTGGTGCAAGCCTTCAGTCTCTTCTTACCCCTAGTTGGGGTTTTAGCATCCATCTGTGGGATTTGAGCCCCTATGAAGATCCAATCTAATCATTCCCTCATGTGTACCTTTCCATCGGGAAAGGTCCTATCGAAACAACAAGTACGACCCCTAGGGTTTCATAAGTCACAAGGATCATAGAATTTAAATCACATCCAATAATTAAATTACCCAAACATGTGCATTGAACCCCCCTTAACCCCAAACAAATGCTCAAAGACGTTATGCAATTTGACAAGTTAGGTTGAGAGAGGGTATCAAGGTGTCCCATTAGGATAAGCTCTCTTAAGTTTGGGGTGTTTCCCAGGTGGATTTTATTCCAATTCATGTAAGTGTACGAGGTGGCATAGGGTAAATATTTGGGCATGGGGTGCATGTGATAACAGGGAAATGTAGAGTCTTACCTATGGGTGCATTTGTGGAGGGTGAGTTGCACCTTGTCATGGATGCAATTTTTTCCTAGCCCATTCATTTCCATTTATTCTTATCTTTATTTCTTTTGATATTTTTCTCTTGTGCTTCAAGGGAATAGTTGAGGGCCATTGTCTCGGTTTGATGACCAGAGGTCACAACATTATCCACAAATATTTCATGGAAATTAGAAGGCTACATCGTAATGAGACCCCCTTTCTCTTGGCTATTCCAATAAGAGATACTACCTTGGTTTGGTGACCATATAGGTAGTAATGTCATACTGCTACATGCCCATGGTCATAATAGGTCAGCTTGTGATGAGACCTCCTATCCATCAACTAGCACCTAGAGTGTTTATGATATCTTGTATGTTGATTAAGGTTGGTTGTCATTGATGTCAACCCTTGAAGAAAGACCCGTAGCACAAAGGTTTGGGTAATGGACCCAATAGTATTTGACGTAAATATGACTCATTATTGTTTTTTCATGGTTGATAAGAAGTAAATATGGATGAACTCCAAAGTGGTCCCCTTATGGTGAAAGCCCTCACGGGAAGACGCTTTGTGTAGTAAGAGAACCCATGCTTAATTGTGGAATAATGAGATGAAGGAAAATGAATTTGTCAGGGAAAATATCCTAGATGGATAGTGTTTGTCATGCCATTTATGTTGGTATGTAGAATGTCACATAACTCCTCACGGTTTGAGAGTTATGGCCTTACGAAGTTGGAGGACACTCATATGTCATCTAGAAGCCCCAAAAGGTCAAAGTAATCAAAGTGTTTTAAGAGATTTTAAAAGGTAAATAATAAAGTGAAGTGATGAGTGTATTATAATTCAAAGTGAATACAAAATAAATTATTTCAATAATAATTTTAATGGATAAATTAGAAGTGAACCCAACCCTAAAATAAGGAAAGTGAGGCCAAGTGACCTAGAAGATGTTTTTAAGGAAGCTACATGGAGAGTATAAATAAGAGGCAAGGCTCTCTCATTTGAATCAAACTTGAGCATATTGAATATATATAGGTGTATGAGGCTTACAAATGATATCTAAGCATAAATTCTAAGGAAAGTGAAGAAATGAAGGACGAAATGCAAGGAAGGATAAATTCTTTTGATGGTGCTTTCTAAAGTGTGTTATTTTCAGGTCATCTCATCATTTTCGCTATAACTTTTTTTCTATAATGATTCAGATCTTGAAATTGATATGAAAGTGAGAACACATATCCAAGTATATTTTTTTTTAACTTCATCTTATGGGTCGTTTTATTTTGAGAGTTACACTCTGTGGAAAATAGAGTTTGTGGCCAGTCCTGAAACTAGTCAAAATCAGGTGTTTTGGGTAAAAACGTCATAACTTCTTCATAACATATCCAAATTCAGTGAGACAAAATGTGTTGGTTAGGGTACAATATTTAGTATTCTTTGTAATAGTTTCTTATCATTTCATCAAATATTTTGTGTGGGGCACGCTCTACAAGGTCGCTCTCTAGAATAAGCCAGAATTCAGCAAGGTATGCCATTTTTTCTATAACTCATTTTCTGAGAGGTTCCAAGTAGTGCCACTAGGAGGAATTACATATAACAAAATGAATAACATTGCATATAAGTTTCATATCTTTATACATTACAGGTTCAAAGTTATGATTACTTCAAGCTAGGGTTGTTGACTAATCCAAAACTAGGCATGTGAGACTAAAGAAAAGTTTGATGAAAATGCTAGTCTCTTGTTTTTAAAGTTAAGGAAGGTTTGGAGGAATGTGATCATATACACCAGGTCTATTACAGAGCTACAAATCAGATCTGGATGATGAAATTGATGAGGGTTTTTGGTTGAGGTACATGTTGAGTACATGGTTGAGACAAGTAGTTGATGAGTTGGCGCACATACATGAGGCCTATAGTTGATGATGTTGGTACATATTGATGAGTAATAGTTGATGAGTAGTTGACACATGATTGGTACATACTTGGTACATGGTTGGATGCACTTGTTTATGGTACAGGTTTATTACAGG
>SNQJ01S0003054.1:98317-113887 GCA_010110895.2 Picea sitchensis
ATAATAATTCTACATTGATATAACATTTGAAGAAAAAGGATTATAATTACGTTATTACTGATTCACCCCCCCTCTCAGTAATACAACATTGTAGGTCCCCTTTTATTATTGAGAATCCTTTCACTACTTTCTTAGGGATCCTTGGGAGAAGAATCTCGAAGGTTTTAGATTCGGATTTTAACTTTTCTCATCTACTTTTACCCTGTGGGCCTTTAGCCCCTTCTTCCCACGAGGAAACATAGAACCCTTCTTAGTGTATCCAATCCCAATGCCCAAACAAGGAGGGGGAGATGGAAAGAATAGATATGGAAAGTGGTAATTATGAAGGGAACATATGATTAATTTTCAAAGATCCACCCAATAGAAACCCATCCCAAAGGGAAATCAACTTACTAGGGTACTATGTCACGCTTCCAGGTTTGAACGAGGCAAAGAGAATAATTTCCAATAAAACATCATGAAATGAAGAAGGATTTAATACAACATGTTCAAGTGCTTCAACAATCATGGTGATACATACCATGATACCCAAACTCATTACATCATGGAGCAAGACTCATTTCCACTTTAGGACCAAGCTGGTGTGATGGATATTGTTGTTGGTGATATGTGGACTGCACTAAGGAAAAGAGGGGCCCTCCAGAGCCATGCTTAAGTCATCTGGCTCTAAGTACTCCATGTCTAGGACCTGTGGGTCTTGAGACGTGATCTCCTTAGTTATCCCTAGTATAGAGGATAACATCTAGCTCCAACTCAGGGACATGTGCTCACATTAGAGCGCATGAGAACCTCAACATATCTAGTATGACTTGTGCCTGCTAAATATCAACAAAATATATTAGTAATCCCTCGGGTGGTGATATCACCCCTCGTGCATATATGATAAAAGCATCTCTAGTCTAACATATGATTATGAGCATACATATATACATAATTAAACATGAAATATGAAACATGCAACTACAACTATGCTAACATTATATGCAATGGTATGTACAATGGATGCAAATGCCTACCTATCCTAACTTACGTGTACTTACCTATCAAATTCTAGGTATAAGAATACAACCAATACAACCACACTAGAAATGTATCATAACACCTTCCTCTATGCTTCATCATAAACCAAAACAATGATAAATTAAAAAAAACTAAACATGAGTTAGAGCATGCATTATATCATAGGAAATCGTAAATTCTAGCTCATGGAGGCACAAGGGAGGGACAAAATCATGCCAAGTCACCCTTCCAGAAAAATGATCAATCCATCTCAGAAAAGCATCGTGAGGGGTCAAGGACTCAAAGGTTTGGCTCAAAGAGTCTGAGGGTTGACTACCATGGGCATCATCACTCCTTAGGTTCTGAGAAGGGATTAACAAGAACTTAGAGGGCAACTGACAACTTCTCAGGGGAAAGCTGAAATATTGAGATAATAAACTTCTTAAGGCATTCAACCTCCCCTTGAATTCTAACAGAAAGTTTTCCCTAAAGAAAACTTAAAACAAGATACATGTTCCCCAACTACATCCTTAGTGACATAACGAGGTAAATCAATTTGATGGAGTTGTACAACCTTGTCACAAGTATCATGCTTTAGGCAAGCAATGTCCCCACATTTATCAAAATTTGAGCACAACAATGGTTGATAATCTTCTTCATATAATAAATCCAAATTCTCAAAGGAATACTCATCAAAATCCTCAAGGCATGACCAAAAATCATCAGGAGAACATTGCACTATCTCATCCTTGGGTGCTTGGAAAATTTTTGTAATTATATCATCATCGCGTTGCCAAACGTCAAAATTATTAGGAACATCATATGATTATTGTAAATGAAACATTCGAAGATATCCTTCCATACCATAAATGGGATCCTCATCAGAACCAATCACATCCCACTTACGTCTTCCAACATGTATGAACTCATCAATATTATCAACAATGTTACTACCTTTATCATAACATGAAGGATTTAATGCATCCAAGGGCTCCTCTAATACTTCTTCACTTTCCAAATCATAAAATAAAGCATCATCAAAATATTGGAAAGAGAAATAACTTACCATTTTCACTTCTTGTTGTGCAGGAGTGTCAAATTCTTGGATGAATTCATCAAATGGAAGAGCATCCATTACATCATCCCCAAGACTCATCTCTTTAATCATTTTTTCACCTTCATCAGAAAATGAAGGACCTAGCTCTTCCAAGGGTTTGTTTACTTCTTCACCTTCTGAATCATAGAATAAAGTGTGATCAAAAACCTAGAAAGGAAAATGATTCACCTCATTCTCTTTGTCTTGTGGAGGAGAGGTAGGATCTTGGAGAGCTTCATCAGATGGACGAGTGGGTACTAGTGCTTCATCCTCATAACTCACTTATTTAGTAAATTATTTAATTCATTCTATTGAATCATGGGAAAATTTTTGCTTCTATTCAAGGGGTTGACAACCTTCTTCATAAATCTGTCCTTCTATATCAGAGGGTTATTGGTATTGAGTATGGTACACATCCCTGAGATCTTCCACAATCTCAGTGGTGAATCCTTCTTCCTCTAGCGTTATTGTGAGATTTCAAAGGGAATCTCCATATGTCTGGCATTGTGGTTTTACAAACTCAATAAACCTACTGATGAGGTATACGAAAGATGATATACCCTTATATTCGCAACAACCCTTAATCCAATCTTTCAAAAAATATGGCAGGGAAAGTATGAACAATTTTATCAGAACATCCTGCCCTTCAAATTCTATCTCACTTATATACTTCAAGAATTCTACAATGTGAGTAATTGGAAGGCCTCTGAATCTTGGATAGTTATTTAACCATTTTGTATCAAAATAATGTGGGTATCCTTGAAAACTTTCAAAATCAATAGTCAGATACACTTGTTCCCAGGGCACCATGATCCCATATCTCGAAAATATCACAAAGTTGAGAGTAAGGAGACACCTTGGAAAACGTCATTGGAGTCACCATATATCCTCTTAACGATTATCAAAGGGAGTGAGAGAATCACCCTCAGTGGAGTCACCATGTAAGCTTCCTAAGATGAAGGATTTGAGGGAAAAGATTACCAAAAAAGATCCATTGAGGAATATTGACTCAGTGTTCCCCGACAATAGCCCCAAAATTTTTATCGCACAATCTATACTTTCCCAAACCCTAAAGGCAAGTAGGACTAGATTGACATAACATAGATGAAGTCCTATCACTGTCACCCCAATAAAATACATATTTCTATTTAGGAGGATATGAAACTCAATCCAAGGGAGACTCCCAAGACCTAGTTGGTTGATGAAGGGAGATAATACAATGGTAAAACCCACCCATCTCTCTAGGTCACTCAAAAAATAAGTCACCTAGTATGGTTTAGAGGGTCAAGGAGAAATTCAAGGTGAATGGTACCTTCCCTTTAGCAATGAAACAAAAAACGTTAGAAATAACCAATGATATCAATGTTTCAAATTAATGACTTCAAAATGGAAATATGCTACTATGACGCAGTCGCTCCCTCTACCTCAACAAAGCTTCTGCGTTGACCTCCCAGTCTTAACAGATCGTTCTAACTTCACCTTTGAGCCGAAGTGGCTCTTTCGATTCCTCACTCGAATCCCTGTTAAAAAACCAATTCACAGGTCCTTCTCTTTCCCCTGTCATAGCTTCTGCGTATACCTAGTCTCTTCCCGACCGAAATTTCAGGTTTTGACGATTCGCGATCCCTGTTGTTGAGAACCTCAACCTTCTCGATTCCCCGATATCCAATATCCTGAAATGCCGAAACAACTTCATAAGTGGTTAGTCCCCGTGGCTACCTTTTGGTCCATGTGACCACTATTCCATATGGTCACAATCCTAAGTCCTTCACAAATTTGGGCTTTCGAATACCGAAACACATGGACCCCTTGTCCTCAGGATTCTCGATCCTTCAAATCCTGATTTCCCAAAATGGTCTCCCTTTCGGGATTTCCCTTCGAAGACCTAGAATGTTTCCATGTGTCCCCTAGAGATGGACGGTCCTCGTCACTTCGTGGTTTTGGGAACCAAAATGCTTATGGGTTCTTTCCCTCGAAACTCTCGAAGTTTCGATTCCCAACCTCCTATATGTTGAAATGATGTCATCCGACCCCACGTCGGAGCTTCCCACCTTATCAGGGTTTCAAACTTCACGGTTCCGAAATGTATGTGCTTCCTGTCTTCAGGATTCGCGAAACGTTGAATCCCGAACTGTCGATGGCTTCCGATATCTACCACGTGTCCCAACCGATGGACGGTCCTCGATCATTCATGATTTTTTGAAGTCAAATGTTGATGTCCTCCTGTCCTTCTGAACCCCGAAAATACGATATGCGAAATGCCCACGGGCTCTTGATTATCGCCACCTGTCTTTACTGATGGACGGTCCTGATTTAGTCTCGGGATTTTGCAACTTTCGATTCCTCGATGTCACAGTTTCTCTGTCAACTCAAAATCCCGGTAGCCGAAATACCGATGGGTGCTTGATCTCCACCACGTGTCTCCTCAAGATGGATGGTCCAGATCAAAATCGGGGTTTTCACTATAAAGTGACCCAATCTCCTGTCCTCTAGACTTCCGATATTCCGAACTTCGATATCCCAATGCCTTTCGGGATCTACACCCTGCTTGCGAGAGTTTAACCCCCGTGCAACTCCAGTCAGATCCTACGGCTGACGGGTAACTAGGTGAGGATCCAACGGCTCACAATCTCCTGAGCTTGAAACTCTGGTAACAACCGTAACCTCCTTGCTTCTCTATCAAATCGGATGGCAGGCGAGATTTCGCTAATCCTCTACAAATAATTCTGACCGTTTGTCTCTTCCCTTCGACGACTTAGTAGGTTCGAATCATTTGGGGGTCTTCCACGACCTCTAGCCTTTCAATAACCTTCTTCATGCACTCCTTGTGGAAAACCTTCAAACATTTCAGTGTTGAACACCTTCGACTCTGCGCACTTCTTGCAGTGACAGTCCTTCAATAGCTTCTCAGGTTTCAAACCATGGATTCAAGCTTGGTCTGTGCACACATTGCACGACTCCTGTTCCTAACTACACCTTTGAGAAAAATGAGAACAAGAGTTAACTTATCTGAGCCTTCAGAGATAAGATATTTGAACCCTTTTTGTCAACGCACTCCTTGCGGACTATTCAACTACACTCCTTGCAGGAACCCTCACTCAGGTAGAGAAACAATTGAAACTCATTTCCTAACTCTTTCTCTCTTAGACTTCAAGCATTTAACAAGAAATCATCCATACACCACATAGAAAAAGCAAATGTATAACAAAAAGAGTAAAATTATGAACATACCATTTAGCATACACATACAAGAAACAACTACAACGCCATGAATCTGAATTAAGACTTCTTCTATTAACTTAACCTCTATACATGGGTGTTTTTCAATTACAGTTTCTCTGTTCCAGCTCTGTATGCTCTCTCCTCCTTCTTGGTAATGTTCTTCACTACTATGCTCTCAATTGGCATCCTCCTTCTATGTTACAATTACACAATGAGGGTGTCTATATCCGTTTTCCTTCCACTCCTAAAACTATCAACTCTGAGAATTCAAAGCTACCTACTAACATAAATGCTTTCTACCTACTATGGACAAGAGCGGATCGCTCAAGGTCCTTTACAATATATAAGTACACCTCTCCTTAACTATCACATTTACGTTTGGCGCATTTATCTTCAAAAGTTTTTAAATAATTTATCATGTGTCTAAAATGTGTTGGCACTTGCCCCACACTCGCTTGACATTAGCGATGCTCCTGCATCATACTCCCTCGCTTGAAAATTTTCATGGGCTCCTGTCCATGAGCTCTCACATGGTCTGTCCATGCTTTTGAATCTCTGCTTCATTCTCCCAGCTAGCATCTTCAACTGGATGTCCTTTCCACTTGACCAAGTATTCAAAGTATTGTCTCCTTCTGGTCTTCTTGCTAATTCTTTTGTCTAGTATGCTTTCCATCTATGGATTTTCTGCAACAGGCATCTGCTTTGTCCATTGGATCTCTGGTTGTCCATCACTTGTTCCTACTTCCCCAGTTTTGTATGGGTACAAATCTGAGACATTGAATATTAGATAAATTCCGATCCCATCAGGTAATTCAATCTCATAAGCATTTGCTCCAAATTTCTTCAAGACCTTACATGGTCCGATCTTCTTCATCTTCAGTTTGTTATATGTCCCCTTTGGGAACCTTTCATTTCTCAGATGTGCCAGAATCAAATCACCAACCTCAAACTAAAGTTGTCTCCTGTGTTTATCTTCTCTTCTCTTATACTCCTGGCTCGAGTTCTGTAAACGCTCCTTCACCTGGTTGTGAAGTTCTTTCATCGCTTCTGCGAAATCTTCTGCACTAGCGCTCCTAGTCGCAATTTGTTCTGAATCCCTCAGCTCAGAAATTCCTCTTGGCTACATGCCATAAACAATTTGAAATGGACTTTTTCCTATGCTTCCGTTAACTAAGTCATTATAAGAAAACTCCGCCTGTGGTAATACGTTGTCCCATTGGCTATGGTGTTCTGTCACCAAGCTCCTCAGCAAGTCTCCTAAACTCTTGTTTACCACTTCTGTCTATCCATCCGTCTGAGGATGATAAGCTGAACTGAACGAAAATTTAGTTCCCATCTTCTTCCATAAGTTCCTCCAAAAGTGTCCTACGAATTTAGTGTCTCGATCCGAAACTATGCTCCTTGGTAAGTCGTGAAGTCGAATGACTTCTTTGAAAAACAGATTCGCAATGTGATTTGCATCGCTGGTTTTCTGACATGGAATAAAGTGTGCCATTTTGGAAAATCTATCCACCACCACAAAGATTGAGTCAAACCCTTTTTGTGTTCTTGGAAACCCCAATATGAAATCCATGTTGATTGCATCCCACAGCCTCTAAGGTATTGGCAATGGTTGATAAAATCCTACATTCTGTTTCTTTCCTTTCGAATGCTGGCAAATTCTACATCTGTTCATGAATCTCTTGGCATCTGCTCGCATTCCCAGCCAAAAATATGACTCATTCAATTTTTCGAATGGCTTTTCATGACCAAAGTGCCCGGCCAATCCTCCACTGTGTTTCTCCTTCAGCAAATTCTCCCTCGTGGAGCATTTTGGAATACAAAGTTGATTACCTTTAAACAAAAATCCTTCCTGGATTATGTATTCTATCCATTGGATTTTATCTCTGAGAATTGAATTCTCAACTACTTCATACGCCTTCTTAAAATCTGGATCATCTCTGTACATGTCCCTGAGGCCATCAAAACCCAGTGTTTTAACTCTGAACTCCTGCAACAACAAACATTTCCTACTCAAAGCATCAACAACCTTGTTAGCTGTTCCAGAAATATGCTTAGTTACAAAAGTAAAGTTCTTCATGTATTCAACCCATTTTACATGTCTTTGATTCAACTTTTCCTGTCGAGTCACAAACTACAGTGCATGATTGTCACTGTATAGGACAAACTCCTTCAGAATCAAATAGTGTCTCCACTTCTTCAATGCCTGAATGATAGCATAGAACTCCTTCTCATATGTGGAGTACTTCACCTTCACTTCATTTAGCTTCTCACTGAAGTATGCTATCGTCATGTCTTCTTGACTCAAGACTGCCCCTATTGCAAATCCACTTGCATCGCATTTCACTTGAAATGTCTTTTGGAAATCAGGCAACACCAGAATTGGTTGTTCCGTGATTTTCCTCTTCAACAGATTAAAACTCTTCTCAACCTCTTCTGTCCAGTGAAAAGATTTGTGTCTTTTCTTCACTGTGTCCATCATCGGTGCACTAATTCCATTGAAATTCCTCATGAACTTATGGTAGAAACTAGCCAATACGTGAAAACTTCTCACCTCAAATATGCTCTTCGGTGATGGCCAATTTTTTTATTAGTTCCACCTTATCTGGATCCATCCTTAATTTATCTGCAGAAATAACAAAGCCCAAATAGATGAGTTATATCTTCATGAATGAGGATTTCTTCATGTTTATCAGCAGCTTCTCTTGCTGTAATCTCTTCATCACTGTAGCTAAGTGTTTTAGATGCTCTGCCTCTGTTTTACTGAAGATCAGTACATCATCCAGATACACAATGACAAATTCTCTGATGAACTCCTTCAAGACTTCATTCATCAACCTCATGAAGGTACTTGGTGCATTTGTTAAAACAAACATCATAACAAGCCATTCATACAACCCTTTGTTAGTCTTGAAGGATGTTTTCCATTCATCACCTTCCCTCATACGAATCTGGTGATATCCACTTTTCAACTCAATCTTCTAAAAAAAATTACTTAACTTAAGCAATCCATCAGATCATCCATCCTTGGTAATGGAAATCTATACCTGATGGTTATATTTTTAATTTCCCTTGAATCAGTACACATCCTCCAGCCTTCGCCTTTCTTTGGACTGAGTACTGTTGGAACAACACATGGACTCAAGATTTCAATAACCAACCCTTTATCCAACAAATCCTGGACTTGCCTTTTGACCTCTTCATTCTCCTGCGGCGTAAATTTGTACGCTGCTTTGTTTGGTAAAATGGCTCCAGGTATGAGATCAATATGATGACTCACACTCCTGATTGGTGGCAATGAACGAGGTAGTTCGTCCACTACTATGTCAGCAAACTCTTCCAGCAGTTCCTGAACTTCTTCTGGTAAATCATCTATCCTTGTGCTGGTTAAAACAATTATTGGCTTCCTGACCATAATGAATTGTGGTTCCTCCTTCTTCTTGACCTCGTTAAGGAGTTCCTTCCCACTCATGAGAAGTACAGTTTTACTTACTTCAAGTTTCATTTCATTATCTTTGATTGGAAGCAACATGTGAGTTCTCCCATTCTTTTCTAGGGTGTATGTGTTCATTCTCCCATCATGAGTCACATTTTTGTCATATTTCCACGGTCTACCTAGAAATAAATGACAAACATCCATGGGAATAAAATCATAGAGTGTCTTATCATGATATCCCCCTATCTTAAATTCAACTAAACATTGTTTAGTGACAGTTACCTGATGTCCTTTTTGTAGCCATGAAACTCTATATGGACTTGGATGATCAATCATCTCCAGCTCCATCTTTTCTGCCATCTCTGTTGAAACGAGATTATCTGTGCTACCATTGTCCACAATGACCTTGCATACCCTGTCCTTGGTTTTGCAAGCAGTCCAAAAAATTCTGTTTCTCTATACTAGATTTTCCACCTCCTTCTCTGGTGTCAAAAGAACTTTCCGCATCATCAGCGATCTTTCGCCTTCAGCATCTTCTGCCTCAACATTCCACCTCTATGCTTCGGTGATGTGAGTCTCTCCACTCTCTTTCTTCTTGTCTAGACATTCATAAGATTTGTGTCCATTCTTTCCACACGTGAAGCATTTTATTACTCCACCTCTTCCTCTTCGTCTACCTCTAGTACAAGGAAAAATATTATTATCAGCATAATCTCCCCTTTTTTAGGTATGTTTCCCTCTCTGTTTAGCATATTTCCCTTGTTGTGAGGTTCCACCTCTTTCAGTTCGAATCTAAGGTTTCTTCCAGTACTCCTTGGGTTTCTCATTTTTATCTTGGACAATTGATTTTCCCTTGGCTTGACTTCTGCCTCGGCCTCTTTGACCCTGCTTTCGGCTCAGCTTCTCTTCAGCCTTTAGAGCCATGTGATAAGCATATTCTACTGTTCATATGGTTACCATTCTCATCTCATCCTGAATGTCATATCTCAGGCCATTCATGTACCTGGCAACCTTTTCATCGTCGCTTTCCCAATGACCTACCCTGATGTTCATCCTGTAGAATTCTTCAGTATATTCCTTCATTGTCATCAGCTTCTGTCTCAAATTCTGCATTCTTCGAAACAGAGTAATCTGGTAATCTCTAGGAATGAATTTCTCCTTCATCTTTGCAATCATCCTATCCCAACTCTTGATTTTTTGCTTGCCTTTGTAGCGTCTGTCATCTTGTAGTTCATCCCACCACAATGTTGCATGTCCTTTTAACCTTTTGACGGCATGTCTGAGCTTCTTGTCTTCCTCGACATATTCATAGTCGAAATAAGTATCTAGAGTCTAATCCAGTCAAGAAGCTCTTCAGCATCCAAGTTTCCTTCATAAAATTGGATGTCCATTTTTTCCCTGGCACCCACCTTGCAACAGCTCTAATCAAGCGTTCATTTGCGGCATCTTTCGCTAAAACTTCTTTTTCTTCATGTTCAACTTCATTTTCACTTTCAGAATCACTAAGGTCCCCAATACTGACTTTGCGTCTCTGTGTTGTCTCCATGTCCTCAAGTCTAGCACGTAAATCACACATTTCTCTTGCCATGGCTGGGTCAGGCACCTGCCTACCTCTTCTTCTTGGTATTTCCCTTTCCTCTGGTGGATCGAGTGTTTGCACGTCCCTTCTTCTTAGAGGCATGGTGAATTTTCCTTTTCCTTGCTACAGAAAGCAAATAACCCTTTCTGTGCTCTGATGCCAAACCTAACGTATTCGCTCCCTCTGCCTCAGCAAAGCTTCTGTGCTAACCTCCTGGTATTAATGGATCGTTCTAACTTCACCTTCGAGCCGAAGTGGCTCTTTCGATTCCTCACTAGAATCCCTATTAAAAACCCAATTCACGGGTCCTTCTCTTTCCCCTGTCACAGCTTCTGCGTATACCTGGTCTCTTCCCGACCGAAATTTCAGGTTTCGGGGATTCGCAATCCCTATTGTCGAGAACCTCAACCTTCTCGATTCCCCGATCTCCAATATCCCGAAATGTCAAAACGGCTTCAAAAGCGATTAGTCCCTGTGGCTACCTTTTGGTCCATGTGACCACTATTCCATATGGTCACAATCCTATGTCCTTCGCAAATTTGAGCTTTTGAGTACCAAAACACATGGACCCCTTGTCCTCAGGATTCTCGATCCTCCAAATCCCGATTTCCCGAAATGGTATCCCTTTCAAGATTTCCCTTCGAAGACCTAGATTGTTGCCAAGCGTCCCCTAGAGATGGACGGTCCTTGTCACTTCACGGTTTCGGGAACCAAAATGCTTATGGGTTCTTTCCCTCGGAACTCTCGAAGTTTCGATTCCCGACCTCCTATATGTTGAAATGATGTCAACCGACCCCATGGCGGAGCTTCCCACCTTATCGGGGTTTCTGACTTCACGGTTCTGAAATGTGTGTGCTTCCTGTCTTCAGGATTCATGAAACACAAAATCCCAAAATGTTGATGGCTTCTGATATCTACCACATGTCCCAACCGATGGATGGTCCTTGATCATTCGCGATTTTGTGAAGTCAAATGCCGATGTCCTCCTGTCCTTCTGAACCCCGAAAATCCGATATGCGAAATGTCGATGGGCTTTTGATTATCGCCACCTGTCTCTACTGATGGACGGTCCTGATTTAGTCTTTGGATTTCACGACTTGTGATTCCCCGATGTCACAGTTTCTCTGTCAACTCAAAACCCCAGTAGCCGAAATACTGACAGGTGCTTGATCTCCACCACGTGTCTCCTCAAGATGGATGTTCCAGATCAAAATCAGGGTTTTCACTATAAAGTGACCCGATATCCTGTCCTCTAGACTTCCGATATTCCGAACTTTGATATCCCGATGCCTTTCGGGATCTACACCCTGCCTGCAAGAGTTTAACCCCTGTGCAACTCCAGTCAGATCCTACGGCTGACGGGTAACTAGGTGAGGATCCAACGGCTCACAATCTCCTGAGATTGAAACTCTGGTAACAACCGTAACCTCCTTGCTTCTCTATCAAATCGGATGGTGGGCGGGATTTCGCTAATCCTCTACAAAGAATTCTGACCGTTCCTCTCTTCCCTTCGACGAATTAGTAGGTTCGAATCATTTGGGGGTCTTCCACGACCTCCAGCCTTTCAAGAACCTTATGCATGCACTCCTTGTGGAAAACCTTTAAACATTTCGGTGTTGAACACCTTCGACTCTGTGCACTTCTTGCAGTGACAATCCTTCAATAGCTTCTTAGGTTTCAAATCCTGGATTCAAGCTTGGTCTGTGCACACATTGCACAACTCATGTGCCTAACTGAACCTTTGAGGAAAATGAGAACAAGAGTTAACTTATCTGAGCCTTCAGAGATAAGATATTTGAACCCTTTTTGTCAACGCACTCCGTGTGGACTATTCAACTGCACTCCTTGCAGGAACCCTCACTCAGGTAGAGAAACAATTGAAACTCATTTCCTAACTCTTTCTCTCTCATACTTCAATCATTTAACAAGAAATCATCCATACACCGCATAGAAAAAGAAAATGTATAACATAAAGAGTAAAATTATGAACATACCATTCAACATACACATACAAGAAACAATTACAATGCCATGAATCTGAATTAAGACTTCTTCTATTAACTTAACCTCTGTACATGGGTGTTTTTCAATTACAGTTTCTCTGTTCCAGCTCTGTATGCTCTCTCCTCCTTCTTGGTAATGTTCTTCACTACTATGCTCTCAATTGGCATCCTGCTTCTATGTTACAATTACACAATGAGGGTGTCTATATCCATTTTCCCTCCACTCCTAAAACTGTCAACTCTGAGAATTCAAAGCTACCTACTAACATAAATGATTTCTACCTACTATGAATGAGATTGGATCGCTCAAGGTCCTTTACAATATATAAGTATGCCTCTCCTTAACTATCACATTTACGTTTGGCGCATTTATCTTCAAAAGTTTTTAAATAATTTATCATGTGTCTAAAATGTGTTGGCACTTGCCCCACGCTCGCTTGACATTGGCGATGCTCCTACATCATACTAAAACACTCTTATGGTTAGACAAAAGATAGAATGTATATCAACATCAATATGTCCAAAATTTGCAAGTTATGACGACAAAAATGATATAAATACTTTGCAATTTGATAGTACTTTGTCACTTACAATTTCAAGATTAAAATAATTCAATAAATGACTTCAATGGGATGTGAAAACACTTGTAACAACAAAAAAATAAATAATGATGACATCAACAAAACCAGTTCAAAAAGTACTTAAATTAGGTAATTAAACAAGCACTTTAGCATATAATGATAGTACTTTTCCTAGTACAAGTGTTGGGTGGTCTTGTGGACAGTTTGGGGGATATTCAGGGGCTGAAATGATGGTTGTAACAATAGTTACAACAGCAGCAACAATATTCAAAAACCTCAGAATTTTTCACTTATAACAATAGCAAAGGAAAGGCTAGAGCCTTGGGATGATAACACCTAGGCTAGCACAAATTTTTGGGATAGTTTTAGAGGTTAGAATGCTAAATAAAGGATGTAGTACCAATTATAGCAGCAACAATATGGTTGTTAGTGTTAGTGAGATTTTCAAGAAGATAGTTTGAAAGTTTGTTTGATCTCATTCATCCACAATAGTATAGAAATCGGTGCCTTTTAGGGGCTTATGGAGTCAATAATAGTAACAATATCACTTGGGAAATAGAATAATGATAATTCTTATCTAAGGGAATGATATTTTGGATTACTGAGAGGGGGGGTGAATCAGTAATAGAGAAATTTAATCCTTTTTAACCATATTATCCAAGTGTTATATCAATGTAGCATTATCATCCAATAACTGCAGAGTAAATAAGAAATGAACAAATGAACAATCATACACATGCACAGTACACCAGTGTTTTACGTGGAAACCCAAAGCGGGAGAAAACCACAGAATGTTTTTTCTTATATGTCTTGAAGAATTACATTCATTGGAAGCACAAAATTCCTTTGTTTTCCAGCTACTGGAAGGAGGCTCCAACCCCCTATTTTCTCAGGCCACAACCTCAGGGAATCTCCAACTCCCCAATTCTTTGGCTACAACTAGAAGGAGGCTACAGCCCCCTATGTTCTCTAGCTACAACCACCTATACTTTCCCCGTCCAACCGCCCTGAAATAGAAGTAGAATGATGGAACCACTATCACACTATCACTATGAGATATATTGTTGTAAACCTGTACCAATCAACCTATAATAAACATGTACCATAAACAAGTGCATCAACCATGCACCAACCTGTGCATCAACCTGTAATCAACCTATAAGATAAAAAAGTGCATCAACCATGCACAAACCTGTACCAAACGTATACCATGAACAAGTGCATCAACCATGCACCAAAATTATACAAATAACATGTCACAACAACCTATCCAAACAACATATCACAACAACATGTATCATCAATATTATCAACCAAATTAGATCTCCTCACCAAGATCAATCACCGAGACAACTCTCAAATATGTGCATCAACCAAGCATAACACAACAACTCATAATCATCACCAAGATCAATATGTTCTTCTAATAATATACCAATACAAGTATGGTACATCATCCATAAACCATGTGTCAACAATACTAGTAACAGTTCCTCCAACCATATACAAAGTATGTACCAATCATGTATCAACTAATCATCAACTATGACTCATCAAGATGTACCAACATCATCAATTATACACCTCATGTATGTGCCAACTCATCAACTACTTGTCTAAACCATGTACCCAACATGTGCCTCAACCACAATCCCTCCTCAAATTCATCTTCCAAATCTGATTTGTAACTCTTTAATAGACCTGATGTATATGATCACATACCTGCAAACCTTCCTTAACTTTAACAATAAGAGACTAGCATTTTCATCAAACTTTACTTTAGTCTCACATGACTAGTTTTGGATTAGTCAACAACCCTAACTTGAAATAATCATAACTATGTACCTGTAATGAATAAAGATCTGAAAATGATACACAATGTTCTTCAGTGTGTTTTATGCAATTCCTTTAGGTGTCACTATTTGGAAACTCTTATAAAGGATTTATAGCAAAAATGGCATACCTTGTTGAATTCTGACTTATTCAAGAGAGTGAACTTGTAGAGCGTGCTCGACACAAAATATTTGTTGTATGGATCTGAAAATTTTTACACAGAATAATAATGACTTTACTCTAACCAAATTTTTTTGTCTTACTTAATTTGTATCTTTTATGAAGAAGTTATGACGTTTTTACCCAAAACACATGTTTTAGACTAGTTTCAAGACTAGCCACAAACCCTATTTTCCACGAAGTGTAACTCCAAAACTACAACGACCCACAAGCTCAAAATCGTACCACAAATACTTGGATATGTTTTCTCAATGTCCTATCAATTTCATGGTCTGAATAAGTCTATAAAAAACATTATTGCGAAAATGGTGAGATGACCTGTAAATAATATACTTTATAAAGCATCATCAAAAGAATTTATCCTCCCTTGAATTTCGGCCTTCTTTACTTCACCTTCTCTCTGAAATTTGGCTTAGATATCCCTTGGTTACCTCAGTCACCTGTATATATTCAATATTCTCAAGTGTGATGTGAAATGAGAGAGCATTGCCTATTATTTATACTTTCATGTAGCTTCCTCAAGGGGTTACCTTTTAACCATCTTAACACACTTTCCTTATTTTAGGGTTAACCAACTTCTAACCACTTGTCCAATTAGTAATTTATCCATTAAATTTATTATTTAAATAATTTATTTTGTA
>SNQJ01S0003054.1:113937-132520 GCA_010110895.2 Picea sitchensis
CATTTCTAATCACTTGTCAACTTAGTAATTTCTCCATTAAATTTATTATTTAAATAATTTATTTTGTATTCACTTTGAATTGTAGTACACTCATCACTTCACTTTATTATTTACCTTCTAAAAATCTCTTAAACCACTTTGACTACTTTGACCTTTTGGGGCTTCTAGATGACTCATGAGGGTTCTCCAACTTCACATGGCCATAACTCTCTAACCGTGAGGATTTATGTGATGTTTCACATACCACTGGAAATGGAATGACATGTAATATCCATATAGAATGATGTTACCTACAAATATATCAAAACTCATACCGTTATCCATCAAACAAACTTGGTTCCATTACCCAAACCTAGGTTCTCTGACTTCATATGGCCATAACTCTCTAACCGCAAGGAGTTATGTGATGTTCCACATACCACCGGAAATAGAATAACATGTACCATCCATATAGAATAGTATTACCTTAAAATATATTAAAACTCATACCATTATACATGAAACAAACTTGGGTCCATTACCCAAACCTTTGTGCTACCGAAATTCGCTATCGGACTTTCTCCAAGGGTTGACATCAATCACTAAGGGTTAAAATAAATCTACAATATCACTCTCCAATGGTTGATGTCAATGACAACCAACAATCCATACCAACTATCCATCAACCTAAGCCAATTGTCTAATAATGTCCCCCTTTGGCATTGATGGCAACACCAACATTGATGAAAACACTTAGTCATGATAACATTCATGCTTATACTCCTCATCAATGTTTCCAGATATCCCCCTTTGAAATCAATGGAAAAGGGTATCTCTCTTTGGGGCTTCTCCTCTTGACTGAACTCTCCTTGGGGATGCTCCCCCTTTCTACATGCCTTTGATTTTTGTTTGCGTTTATAAGCCTCTGAATACTCTCTCTCCCTTCATATGAATAATATCTCCCCATTTGAAAAAGGGTATCACTCTGAAGTCATATCTCTCATTCTTCCCTTGTGACAATCGCTCCCCTTGGAAACATGCCTCTATGCTCTATCTCCAAGCATTTACCTTTTCATCTGATAAATCTCTTCCCCTTTGTCCTATTTATGGCGCTTCCTCGTGTACATCTAAGACATATAAGATAAGCATTCAAAAGAATTCATTTTGGAGTAGAAATTACTCCTAGTCTCTGGTGAAGATACTCAAGGGATTCCCATGGAAGAGGTTTTGTAAAGATGTATGCCACTTGTTCTTTTGTTCCCACATATTCAACTTTGAAGTTCTTCTCTGCAACCTATTCCCGTAGAAAGTGATACTTGATTGGAATGTGCTTTGTATTGGAGTGCATCACCAGGTTCTTTGAGATATTGATGGCACTTGTATTATCACAATAGATTGGAATGGGATCATCATACTCAACCTATATATCTGTCAAAGTTTGTTTGATCCATAAAACCTGTGTACAACATGTTGTTGTTGTAATATACTATGCCTCAGCTATAGATAAGGATATTGATGATTGTTTCTTTCTTAGCCAAGATACTAAACACTCACCCAAGTAGAACAGTGCTCCAATGGTTCTTCGACAGTCATCAATGAAACCTTCCCAATCTTCATTTGTGTAGGCAATAAGTGATAGTTCCTTTCCTTTTGGATACCATAATCCAAACTCTTTTGTTCCTTTGAGATATATGAAAATCCTCTTCACTACTAATACATGTGATTCCATTGGTGTTGCTTGAAATCGTGTCACCTGTCTGACTGCCTGCATTACACCTAGTCTGAATGTTGTCACATATAGTAAGCTACCAATCATTGACCTATATTTCATGTATTCTATAGAATTTGAATCATCATCTTTGCTCAACCTGCAACTGGTTTTCATAGGAGTGGTAATTGGTTTGCAATCTTCCATTCTGAACCTCTTTAGCATTTCTGTGATATACTTAGTTTGAGAAATAAAAATTCATTGGTTTCTCTGACATATCTAAAGACTCAAAAAGAAGGATAGTTCTCCAAGTAATGACATTTCAAATTCATCCTACATATCCTTTGCAATTTTTTGGCTTAAATTGTCATTAGTACTTTCAAAACAATATCATCAACATAAATTTCAATTAATAAATATTACCTTGAGTTACCTTGATGTAGAGGTTGTTGTCTGTGCTTCCTTTCCATAGTTCGTAGGGAGTTTTGTCATTGTTGTTTCTGAGCATTAATTTGTTTTCAATGTGAACTGATGTATGCACTACATCTGTCCAAAAAATATCTGTCAATTTGGAATCCATTAGCATTGTTCAAGCCATTTCCTGTGTAATTATCATCCATTATGATAATGTTCCTTTGTCTTTGAACCATATATCATATATCTATCCAAAACTTCTAAGTGTTCTTACGAATCCATATCTGTCCATACTGTCAAGACTTTACTTGCACAACTATCCATAAGGCTGACCCATTTATCACTATACTATCATGAAATGTTGATTAATCTATCAAACTGTACTTCTGCTAACTGACTGCTCTGAATATGTCTTCTCAAACTCTGCAAGCTGCTCGAAGGATGGTTCTTTGGTCTGTCACAACTATCTCATAGACTCCCCCTGTCTAATATTCATATTACCTGGGAGTCTCAAATCCGGATGGCTCAGAACAATTCCTGCTCTGATGTGTATTCATCATTATCTTCATTGGTAGATTCATCATCTCTCTGAGCTCTAACTTCATTCTTTCTGTCTGTAGATTCATATTTCACTACAATGCCTAAAAGTACAATCTCTTGAACATGTTCCTTATTTACTTGTCCTTCTTTTCTTTCAGTTTTTTTCCAAACCTTTCTATATCCGACATCTTTCTTTTTCTCTATAGAATTTTCTTCATCTCTTTTTATTGCCAATATTTCTATCTTTGGGACCAGGTCTTTGTTCACATGTTATTCATGTTTTCCTATCCATACTTTATTATATCTGATATCAGTGTTCTCTTTCATGGAATTATCGATCATGCTTCTACAATCACTAGCTATGTGTCCATAGTTATGACATTTGTAACATTCAATGTTAAGTGGGGCCACATATGCACTTCTTGATTGAAAATTTCTTTTATAATCCTTGCAATCTGCAACCTTATGTCCAAAATTAGTACAATAAAAACAATGACCATAAGAGAAATTTGCATACCTGGGAGTGAATGATCTTATTTGTGGTGTAGTCCTTTTGAATTTCTTCCTTGGCTGATCATGATCATGATTGAAGCTTCTTTGTGGCTTGAACATTAATGGTCTTCTTGAAGATGTATCTTCAATATTTTTCTTATATTTTGGTTGACCATGATTCCTTCCTTTGAGTACTTCTGCATAACTCTTTCTATTTTCTTCATTCTTCTTTTCTAGCAACCTTGAGTGCTTATCTTCATTCTCTATAACCGATGTGGATGTTTCTGTCTCTTCAACATTCTTGTTGAGTTTGATGACTTTGAGTCTTAGTGTGATAACTTCTTCTTTAAGCTTCTCAACCTCTTCTTCTTTCTTCATTATCCGAGACTTCATGACCTCTTCTGTTCTCTTTGCTTCTTCAAGTTGGATTTTCAATGTAATTATTTCTTCTTCGAGTCTTCTCTCTTCTTGACCAAACTCTTCCTCAAGTTGGTTTACGTTATTGATTCTTTCCTTGAGATGATCCGTCAATATCTTTTCTCTCTTTTCCGCTTCTTCCTTTTGTGTTGTTATGTTGGCTTCTAAACATTTCTTTTGATATTCTAGAGTTTCTTTAATTCTTCTGGCCTCTTCTAGCTGACTTCTTAAATTATTTATGACCTGCTGAGCTTTTTCGGAACCTTGAACACTTTCCTTTTGCTTCATAAATTCTTTCTTGGATGATTTGTTTTCTTCTCTTTCTTTATTTAGATATTCAATTGCACTGATCAATTATTCTCTATAATCAACTTTTTCTTCTTCGTACTCTTCCTCTTCTAAATATGTCTAACATGATGAGAAAATTTCTTCTTGTTCTGTACCTGCATCTTCTTTGGAATTTTTTCATTCTATGATGGGTGAAGAATATACATTATGTAACTTATCCCAAAGTTATTTTGTCGATGAACATTTACCAACCTTTTCTCTTACCGGATTAGGTAATCCTTCCCAGATGAAATTCATTGCTATTTTGTTATTCTTCTTCAATTCCTTCTTGGCTGCAGTCTTTTCCCTTTTTGAACTATCATATCTTGTAACAACTAATAGCCAAATATAATGTCCCTGTGCCTGTAAAAATACTTTTGTCCTTATGCTCCACATCTCAGACTTTAAACCATTCTGACCATTAAACATTGGTACTCCATTCTCATAATAAGCCATGATCTCCTTCCAATGGTTCAATTATTTCCTGAAGGAACCTTTTCTGATACCAATTTTTGGATTATTGAAAGGGGGAGTGAATCGGTAATAGAGCAATTTAATCATTTTTAACCATATAATCCAAGTGTTATATCAATGTAGCATTATCATCCAATAACTACAAAGTAAATAAGCAATGAAAAAATGAACAATCATAAACATACACAGTACACCAATGTTTTATGTGGAAACCCAGAGAGGGAGAAAACCACAAAATGCTCTTTCTTATATGTCTTGAAGAATTACATTCATTGGAAGCACCAACTTCCTTTGTTTTCCAGCTGCAACTGGAAGGAGGCTCCAACCCCCTAGTTTCTCAGGCTACAACCTGAGGGAAGCTCCAACTCCCCAATTCTCTATCTACAACCAGAAGGAGGCTACAACCCCCTATGTTCTCTGGATACAACCGAAAGGTGGCTACAACCACCTTTCATTTCCCTGTCCAATCGCCCTGAAATAGAAGTAGAATGATGGAACCACTGTCACACTATCACTGTGAGATATATTGTTGTAAACCTGTACCAATCAACCTGTAATCAACCTATACCATAAACAAGTGCATCAACCATGCACAAACCTGTACCTCAACCTGCAATCAACCTGTACCATAAACAAGTGCATCAACCATGCACCAGACCTGTACAAATAACATGTCACAACAACCTATCCAAATAACCTATCACAACAAACTGTCTCATCAATCTTATCAACCAAATAAGATCTACTCACCAATATCAATCACCAAGACAACTCTCAAAGATCTGCATCAACCAAGAATAACACAACAACTCATAATCATCACCAAGATCAATATGTTCTTCTAATAATATACCAATACAAGTATGCTACATCATCCATAAACCATGTGTCAATAATACTACTAACAAGTTCCTCTAACCATATACAAAGTATGTACCAATCATGTATCAACTACTCATCAACTATGACTCATCAAGATGTACCAACATCATTAACTATACACCTCATGTATGTGCCAACTCATCAACTACTTGTCTAAACCATGTACCCAACATGTTCCTCAACCAAAATCCCTCATCAATTTCATCATCCAAATCTGATTTGTAACTCTGTAATAGACTTGGTGTATATGATCACATACCTACAAATCTTCCTTAACTTTAACAACAAGAGACTAGCCTTTTCATCAAACTTTACTTTAGTCGCACATGACTAGTTTTGGATTAGTCAACAAACCTAACTTGAAATAATCATAAATGTGTACCTGTAATGAATAAAGATGCAAAAATGATACACAATGTTATTTAGTGTGTTTTATGCAATTCCTCTAGGTTTCACTACTTGAAATATCTCAGAAAAGGAGTTATATAAAAAAGACATACCTTGTTGAATTATGTATTATTCTAGAGAGAGAACTTGTAGAGTGTGCCATGCACGTAATATTTGATGTCTAGATCTGAAAATTTTACACAGAATACTACAGAGTGTAATATAACCAAGATGCTTTTTCTTACTTAATTTGGATTTGTTATGAATAATTTATGACATATTTATATGAAACACCTGTTTTAGACTAGTTTCAAGACTAGCCACAAACCCTATTTTCCACGGAGTGTAACTGCAAAACTACAACGACCCACAAGATGAAATTTGTACCACGGCTAATTGGATATGTTTTTTCATTGGCCTATCAATTTCACAGTCTAAAGAACTCTAGAGAAATCGTTATTGATAAAATGGTGAGATGACCTATAAATAACATACCTTAGAAAGCATCATCAAAATAATTTATTCTCCCTTGAATTTTGACCTTCCTTACTTCACCTTCTCTCTAAAATTAATCTTAGATTTCCTTTGGTTACCTCGATCACTTGTAGATATTCAATATTCTCAAGTGTGATTTGAAATGAGAGAGCCTTGCCTCTTATTTATACTTTCATGTAGCTTCTTCAAGGGGTTACCTTTTAACCATCTTAACACACTTTCCTTATTTTAGGGTTAACCAATTTCTAAGCACTTGTCCAATTGGTAATTTATCCATTAAATTTATTATTTAAATGATTTATTTTGTATCCAAATTGACTTATAGTACACTCATCACTTCAATTTACCTCAATGGGTTACCTTCTAACCATCTTAAACCACTTTCCTTATTTTAGGGCTAACCCACTTCTAACCACTTTTCAACTTAGTAAATTCTCCATTAACTTTATTATTTAAATAATTTATTTTGTATTCACTTTGAATTATAGTATACTCATCACTTCACTTTATTATTTACTTTCTAAAAATCTCTTAAACCACTTTGACTACTTTGACCTTTTGGGTCTTCTAGATGACTCGTGAGGGTTCTCCAACTTCACATGGCCATAACTCTCTAACCGTGAGGAGTTATGTGACATTCCACATACCACTGGAAATGGCATGACATGTAATATCCATATAGAATAGTATTACCTGCAAATATATAAAAACTCATACCATTATCCATCAAACAAATTTGGGTCCATTACCCAAAGCTGGGTTCTCCAACTTCACATGGCCATAACTCTCTAACCATGAGGAGTTATGTGATGTTCCACATACCATTGGAAATGGAATGACATGTGCTATCCATCTAGAATAGTCTTACCTTCAAATATATTAAAATGCATACCATTATACATGAAACAAACTTGGGTCCATTACCCAAACCTTTGTGCTACCGAAATTCGCTACCGAACATTCTCCAAGGGTTGACATCAATATACAATATCTCTCTCCAATGGTTGAGATCAATGACAACCAACAATCCATACCAACTATCCATCAACCTAAGCCAACTATCTGACATGATCCAGATTTTATGAGAAAAATGAAATGAATATAGATTATTAAAATATGTTTAACAAAGAATAACAAAGATATAGTAAAATTGGTTTTATATTCATTAAGGAAATTAGCTGAAACTATAAAATGTAGCAGAAAACAAGCTTGTTAGAATGGTGGCAGATTATCTCTAAGAAGATATGTGATAGTTGTGATCATTCACAAGAAGAAGATTACAAAGAGGCTCTAAAGGCCTTTTTACAATAAAAAATAATGTCAAAAACCCTAGACATCCAAAAACCTAACCCTAGTAGATGAAGCACCAAAAGCCATGTGGGCCCCGTTTGGGTAAGTTAGTACATCAACTTCTCGGGGTCGTAACTTTTGCATATGATCTCCATTTTAGGAACATGATAGCCCGTTGGAAAGGTATCGTCGAGAATATTCATTTTGGGGGATAAATCAAATCCTTTTACTATCATTGATAAGCTTGATCCCAAAAAACCTTCATTTAGGCCCTCAAAATGGCCCCAGAAGTTAAAAACTACTAAAGGTGGGTGGACACCGATATCCACCTGGATCAATCCTCCCTCCTTAGGAAGAAATTGTCTCCATTGCATTGAGTTCCCCCATCAGATGAGGAAATTTCTGCTGAATTTGGCTTCGAGTGAGCCACTTGCCTTGGTGTAGGAGTTGCCCTGCTTTGACGACTCAATAAAGTTGGATCCTTTGTTGTCGAGTACCCTTGATCTATGTGTCCACAATATGATCACTAGATTCCTATTGCATGCAGTCAGGGTTGAGCTCTATTGGTGTCAACTTCTCTACTATCTTTGAGATGTCCAATAATGGTGGGAAATATGGTCGAAGAAGAGCCATGTTGAAGACTGGGTCCAGGCCAAGGAAAGGGGGAATGTTGAGCTCAAAATCATTGTCACCCATAGCCTTGGTGATGGTGTATGGCCCATAACGAAGTGGTTGAATCTTTCGATGGGGATCTGTAAGGCATTATTTCTGCAAGTGCAACCAAAATTTGTCTCCCATCTAAAACTTATGTGGCACCCAATGTTGATCATGGCGTTTCTTGCACTTGGCATTAGACTTCTGTAGAATATCCTGAACCTATTAGCAGATGTGTTGGATCCACTCAATGAACCAGGTGTCTTTGTCATCTTCTGGTGGAGTAGGCGATGAGTCGGCCAAGGTGGTCACTAAGGGTAGTGCAATATCCATGGGGCCCAATTGTTGGAATCCCAACCCCACCTGAAAGGGGTTGTGGCCAGTTGAGCTATGTAGGGATCGGTTGTAGCTATGTTGGACATAAGGAAGACTCTCATCCCATGTGCGAGGGTGTTTTTAATTGTACATGTGCAGGATATGTACGATCATCCAATTGATGACCTCAATTTGGCCATCTTTCTGGGGGTGGGAGGCAGTGGATTTGGTGAGATTTGTATCTAGCAGTGACCAAAGGCTCGACCAGAATGTGCTGAGGAACCAACTGTCACGGTCTGAGATAATGGTTTGTGGGATCCCAAAATGTACCCATACTTGTTCAAATAAGAGCTTGGCAATGGCTTCTGCTATGATGTCCTTCTTGCAAGTGACTAGAATTGTCATCTTGGAAAAGTGATCAACAACCACAAAACACAGTCATTTCCCCTCTTAGTGGATGGCATGACCGACATGTAGTCCATTGACATGGATTCCCATGAAATTTCAAGAGTAGGCAGAGGGGTGTACATGCCCTGTTTCTTAGTGGTCGGTTTGGAAATAGAACAGGTGGTGCATGACCTGATATACTTTCCAACATCCTGTCGAAGTTTCAGCCAATAGAAATGTTTCTACAACACTGCCACTATATTTTCGGTGCTAAAGTGTCCTACCACATGACTGTAGTGAGCTTCCCAAATCATATTTGTGTGATCGCTTGATGGAATGCAGAGATGGCCCAGATGACACAACAACCCATCTTGAAGATGGAAATTATCGACCATTGAGTTGGTGCCCAACATTTGGTAAGTGGTGGAGAAGTCATGGTATGTCTCGTAGAGGTGGGGCCATCCAGAAGTCTCGTGCCTTCAAGATTTTATCACCATGGTGAGTGTCGCGACTGGAGGTCGGTTGAGGCAATTAGCAACTCGATTTGTACTTCCTGTTTTATACTTGATGTTGAGGTGGAACTATTGTAAGTATGTGGAAAACTTTTGATGGTGGTCATTCTGAAATTTTCCTTGGGTCTGGATGAACTGTAGTGGCTTGTGATCAATGTGGATGACTGTCTCCTTCCCAAGAATGTAATGTCTCCACTAGCGGAAAGCTTGCACAATGGAGTACATTTATTTGTCGTAAGTAGGGTACTTAGGGAAAACATATGCTAGTGTCTCACTATGATATGCCACAGGGTGTCCGTGTTGAGTGAGAACGATGCCCACAACATAGTCTAAAGTATATGTCTCGATCTCAAATGGATGTTGCAGGTCCGGTAATGAAAATACTGGGGATGAGCACAACCGATTATTCAATTCATAGAAGGCTTGTTGGGATAGACCCCACAAAAATGTTTCCTGACTGCCACCCCTGGTTACTTGGCAGAGGGCCCATGCGATATGAGAGAATATTTTTGGCCCTCGACCAAGTTTTAAGGAAACCTTGGTCAGGTCTGACCCTTTTTTGGAGTTTGACACATTGGTCGATAAAGGAGCACCTAGGAGGAGTTGAGATCGTGGATCTCACCGATTTTGCGGAATATGTGGACCCAGTAAGGGGTCCCTAGGGTTTTTGTAATGGGTTATGGGATGTCGACCCATGGGGTTTACCCATGATTAGGCCTGATTGTAATGGATTGTAAAAGTATAAATAAGTAAGAATGTATGGTAGAAGTAGGAAAGTTCTGGTAGCTAAGTGAAAATAGTTTTGAGTTTCTTTGTGCAACATGATGTGTATGTGTTAAGTCTTTGTGCTTGCTAGAGAAGTTGGCTCTGTGACTTGACCAGGTTTTGGATGGATGATCTGGTGCTCAGTGCACAGATCTCCTATCTTGTGCAAAGCTTGGCTCTATGGCTTAGTGCACAGGAGAAAATGAATGTAAGATCTATATGAATAATAAAGAAGATGAAGCAGTTGGTGGACATATCCCTACACTGGGGTGAACCATGTATATCTTGTGTCTATGGTTGGCTTTGTGTTGTATTGTTTATGTTATGAATATGATCAGTTCTTTGATTATTATGTATGACAGATAGATCTGTTGTTGCTTAGTGATTTACTTGTCTTAAAGAAGAATGAATGCTAGATATAACCTAATGTTATGTGCTAAGTGGTTAAAATGCTAATCTTTGTTGTTACTGCGTCGATCTCTATTAGGGTATGTTCTGCGATGTTATTAAAGATAATAAAATAATGCTTATCACCTTCTAAGCATTGATAGAATACTCTGCGAAGTGTTGTTATCATAGATTTGTGTCCCATCTTGGTTACAGATGCATGCATCCTGTAACCCCCCCTACTTATACCTTGGGTGAGACTTCGCCTGCTTCACAGTTGTTTCCAAAAGGGCTGGTAGTTAGGGTTTTGTTGGTGCGTTGTTGAAGCATTAAACCATGGGTCTACCCCTGTGCCAACAAATGGTTATGTTGCCAGGACCTGAAACTATGATTGTTGGGAACTAGAGTAAAGAAAAGAGAAGCTTTGTGCATAGATCTACTACTAAAGTGCACACTACTCTACTTGACTTGCAAATCTCTGTGCTAAGAAAGAAATATGATTTGAAGAAAAGAGGTAAGATCTGAAAAGAGGTAAAGCTTTGTGCTTTGATAAGAGTAAGATAAGTGAAAAATTTTGTTTCGAAAACATGAATTTAAGTATGTTTAATGGATTTCGTCCTAGTCTGAAAGCTAGGGCGCAGCTGGAAGAAAGATTTGATATAATTAAAGCTAATAGAAATGAAGAAAGATATGTTATTCCTATGCATAGAAATAATTTTTGGACTAATAAGTGGATGCAGGAACCTAGAAAGATTTTTTGCAGATTGCAGGTCCAGCACTATGATCCTAGTGCGCAGTACTGAAGAGGTTGGGGAATATACAAGAGAAAAAGAGGATTGACATTGTGTTATAACTGCAAAAGGTTAGGACATCTTGCTAAGGAATGCCCTAGTACAAGTCCTATTTGTCATTGTTGTAAGACTATTGGTCATGAGGTTGAGGATTGTCCAAGCATGATTGCTAAAGTTGAAAGAATGAACATGGGACAAGAAAACTATGAAGGGAATCAAGAGACTAAGGGCATGTTAGAGAATCATAAAGAATTAGAGAAAGCTCAGACTATGTTATTATAGTTGAAAGAAACAATGAATGATCACAAAGATGTCAATTTACCAGAGATCCTGAAAGTAAAACAACGCATAAGTGAAAGAATAGAAGACTTTGACATAGAATGTGTCTTGGATGAAGAAACACAAGTGAATGTTATGAAAGCCTATTGTGATACCTTTATTGGGAAGGATAGGCTTGTTTAAGGGTAAGATGATAACGTTATGTGGAAGAGTTACTAATGTACCTATTATTGTTTATGGAACATCGACCGAAGAAGAATTTGAAGTCATTGAGTTTATTGGGAACAATGACCCTTTCCCACTTTTACTAGGTAAGACTTGGATTGATGAAGATCAAATCAGAAGGAAAGCAAAGGAAGAAGCTATAGAAAAGAAAAAGAAAGAACTAAGGGATTTCGTATCTAGAAAAATAGATCGACTAGAATAGAAGAATGAGAGGATACGTCGAAGAAATAGAAAGAAAGAGAATTAGTTGTCAAGGTTGAAAGAATGCAAGAAGATTTGAGGGACCTATCCATGCAAGAAAGAAGAATACCCACCTAGGAATTAATAAGAGAAGGGATATTAACTTCGAACCCTTTGAGAGAACATCAGTAGTGCGAAGTCACTACACTAGGAGAAGATAAGAATAAGAATGGAAAGTGGATTCCAAAAAAAGTTAGAGAGACTCAGATCACATGAAAGAAGGTAAGGAAGCTCAGTAAGAAGAAAGATAAGATGGAAAATCTACAGGAAGTTACAAAGATCAGATGGAAGACTTCATAGACTGGAACCTCGCAGGAGGCAGGTTCACAAGATTTGAACCTCGCAGGAACAACAAGACCGCATAGAATGGGACTTCACCCTTGCGAAGCTATAGGACCATCGGAGGCACCTCGACCGTTAGAACGATGCTCCAGAACAGCTAGAAAACACATTTATGGGCTGATGGATCACTTTTGGGACATTGAGACCGCTTCATAACGGAAATATTCACATTGATGGAAACATTCCTGGCTGTTGGAAGTGTTATCACCATAAACATTTTTAGATAGGATCCAAGTTTAAAATTTAGTGGGGGACTAAAGCAGCGTAGAGATATGGCATGATTTGGAGGACCGGACTACATCTGGTGGAAAAGGGCCAATATAGCGGAGGCACAAAAGGAGGGGCTCGACAGACCGTAGATATTGAAACATTCCAAATCAATGGCCATGACGCATATCGACCGATGAAGTAGTGCGAAGGATAATTTTTCAAGGGCGGGCTGGGGAAAATACCATGGTTTCATTCCATGTATGCATAGCGCCCTTAGAGGCACATCGGGGCGAAAAGAGGGTAAGTGAAAAACCGCTCAACCACACCCCGATGTCACATGTTCAAATGCCAATTGAATACGTCAAATCAACAATTCATGTAGGGAAAGGCGACGGTCGGTCAAATCACCTCACGCCACTCGTTCAGGTACTTTACATCTATGCGATGGAAGGTAAGCACCACAAAATAACTAACTCAAAGGCTTATCCTTCAAAATAGATTGGCCAAACGTGATAAACCAACGTACCTACAGGTACTCTTGTCAACAATTCATGATTAAAACTCAATGACTGTCGCTCTTCAAAATATGGATGGTGTTATTATGCTCTGTGCAATCAATGCGTCATTCATAACTAGAGTAATCTCAAACTAAATCAACTTCCTAATTTCTGTGAAGTTAAGGAAGAAAAAAATCGTGTTTTTTGCAAAACTGGGAGACATGGAAAAAGACGATCAAACGACATCCAGTGAACCAGGATTTTCAACCAATATGGTGAATTTATCAGTGAATAAGAAAGAGAGTTTGGTTGCACAGATATTGGCAACAAAATTCCATATGGATCATGAAACAGAACCAGAAGAGAACAAAGAGATCAGATTAAATCCCATCATGAGAGATTTAATCATCAAGGGACATGCGAATGGGCGCTACAAACGAGAAGTAAAGAGGAAGCAGAGCAAGTGATAGAAGACAGGAATCAGAGATGAGGTGATCGAGGGCATTGGGGAAAACCAACCAGTCTGGTTGAGCACTCTAAAGGAAGAAATCACCAATCTGGAATAAGTTCTCAGGTTGAATTGAGTACGTTTTAGAAAATTTTGTACATATGGCATTCAATAAAAATCCTGAGATATGTCAGTCCTATTTATAACGCTCCCTATAAAGTACGAGAACAGTTGTTATGAATTACTCCTTTTTTGTAACCGATCTCTATCTTTATACTGTGGGGAAGTTGATTCGTTTTGAATCCCGCATGTAAATTTTCTATATATATCATTCCAAGGATAAATAAAGTATGAGGGAAGAGGGGCCTTCCCTCGAAGCAGGAAGACTTTGTAAAATCATGGAGATAAACTGAATATACAATGCAGAAGCAATTTTTGGACTGTTTATGAAAAGATTCTAATTGGCTGTGATATGAGTTTTGTTTCCTTTCATTGTATGTATTTCCTGTGATCTTTATTCAATTTACATTTTCTTTTGTTTAAATTGGAGAGTTACACGCCCAAAATTCATCTTATGATGCTCTTGGTTTAGAAATCTAAACTGTGTGTATTTCTTCCTAAGTAATTCAAAATTCATTTTAATATGCTCTGATGCAGTTATGTGTTTTCCTTTTTCCTCTTTCACCATGAAAATTTCAATTTAAAATCAGACTCATTGCCTCATTTAGCCTTTTTCCGCTTGATAGTTCAAATTATTTCTCACTGCTCTATTCATTTCTGACTCCATAGCCCAAATGTCACCCCCATTTCTTCAACAACTTTATAAAAACCCCCAACATAAACCAAATCTAGTCACTGATTACCAAAGAAATACCCAGTGACATGAGAGATCCCTGTTTGAGTTGAGAAGGCTAGTGCTTCAGCTCTAAAATAGGTTGAAATAGTTACCTCTATCGTTTGTCTATTCAGTCGGACAAAATTTATAGAGTGCTAACATTATGGCGTCATTGTCGGGGATGAAATTGAAAAATTTTCCCTAGGAAAGAATGACATGGCTGAGTTCTAAGGCATGAGAGAAGTAGACACTTAGGCACATATTGTCTATATTCCTACTCTGGAGACTCCACACATCAAAAACGTCAGTTTGAAGGTGATTCTACTAGTAGAAGAATCTAGAAATTTAAATTTTCGATGGCGACTCCACTCTCAAGGCAGAATCCAGCTTCCAAAACATTATTGGCAACTCCACTCAAGCTTCAAATGCAGTTTAAAGACTCCACTGGAAGATGATATCCCTCGACAGAGGTTTGAAAAATCATTATGGAAGAAAACAAGTACTTAAAATTGGAGTTTTTCCAAGGCATTTTATTGTTTGTTATAAATTTCCTTTGGTTCTTTTCCAGAACATGCTAGAGAAATTTTTCTTCACCTACTGCATGCAAATGACGATCATAAAAATATTGAAATTATATACCCTCCCCTTAAATTTATACATATATCTCCTCAATTTATCATTAATTTTGATAAAAATATCCCATCTAAACCATGTGATAGCCATGACCAAGTTGATGAGCCCCATGAAGCCAAGGCTGATATTTCACCTCGTGTACTTGATCCAACATCCTCCAAGACCCAACATAGATACATACCCTTGAAGCTACCTCAATTCCTCCACTATTTCCCTCCAAAGTACTATGAGTACTTACCTGTGTTTGATGGGGAACCTGATGCCATCTCAGCTGAAAAACACATCCAAGGGTTTGAGAATTTTATAGATTTGTTTGAGATTGATCATGAATATGTTTGTATGAGAGCCTTCTCTCAATCCTTAAAGGGGGATACCAAAGACTGGTTTAAACATTTGTAGCTAGAAACAATTAGCTCATGGGAGGAATTGAAGAATGTCTTTTTAAATTTTTGGGATAGGAATACATATTTTGATCTATAGCTTACCGAGTTCTATGCCTTAAAAAGTGTTGGCAGCCATTTCACATTTTTATCCTATCCTTATAAGCTACCTACACAAGTGTTTTGGAAACCTTGATTCTCATCGCAATCTTTGGAATAAAACAACACTATTATTTTGCGCATTTGCACACCTGCCTTTGTTCTCGTTTTCACAACTGCAAGCATGAAAAATTTGATTTCGAAGTCACGTCAATAGCATTAAAATCGTCACTGGATTACTATGGTTACCCTTGTCTATGTGTTCATTGCCTTTCTAATTCAATTATGGTCACACAGTTGGCAAGACACCATAATCTTTACTCACTTTGCATTTGTTAATATGATTTCATTTTTATGAGGCTATGATGATATTTTAATGATTGTGATTGAGTCCTTCATTCAATGGTGGTTTGAGGTTCTATTGCTTTTGATCGAATTCAATGGTTTCGTAACAACACATTAACATGGTGATTAGACCCTTAATTCAGTGGTTTCATACAAAGCATACATTTTATCTTTGAATCCTTGGTGCTATATTCGAATCATTGTTTTGATTTTAAAACCATGCAAATACTATTGGTTTTGAAAATATTTGGGTCGACTTACCATAGTTTTCCTTAATTGTTTGAATGACATTTGATTTTAACACATTGCAATAGTGATTTGAATCACCATATGCGCCATCAATTGTACTGTTTTTCATGGGTTGATTTTGTTTCACCACCCTCGTACATTCGGGCATTAATGCCTTCCCCCTATCCCGGGTTAACTCTGTTGTTTCCGGGTAAGCCTGTGAGCTATCGACCCTGCGTATACCCTGTCCAAACCCTCACCCCTTACCCTGCTCACTGTGTGTTCTCTCCTGGCTCCTGTAGGGCGAATTTAACCCCATGGTGTTCAAAGTTAGTTATTGTTTGATTGCCAGAAAAGACTGCCCCTGTAACTGCCTCCCAAAGACACGTTTGTACATGAGCGATTCTAGGCAAAGGGTTTTGAATCCAATCAAACCCTTGAAAACCCAGAACCGAAATTAGCCCCTTTACCTTCATTGCGAGCAGTTTCCTCAGAAATCGAGTTTTTACAGAGATCTAGCTCGTGTTTTAGAGGTCAAGTTTCAGATCTCCTTCGTGGTTGAAAGGTGCATTTTGGGTCTGTGTGCATTTGTTGAAACGTCTATAAATTCTCCAGGCCTGTGCCTCAGAACCCCTCTCACCCATCCAGCCTCTCACACTCTTGAACCCTTGATCAATCCTTAGAAAAACAAGCCAACGAGAAGAAACAAAAAACCACTGGTTCAATTGTCTTCAGGAATGTCGAAGCATCAACGACCTTTGTCAATTCAAAATTATCATGACCGAGTTGCCCAGGTATGTGTTTTGACATCGATTTTTCTTTGTGAGTTTGCTTGAATTAATTTAACCGATTGGAGTTGTTTTCAATTAGCTCTGTTCGTTTTAATAGATTCAAAATGGTTATGTTATACTCGGATCACTAAAAACGTTTTTGTTGTGAATCATGTACAGTAGATTCGTTTTGCTAAAATTAAATATAGCTATGATTTGGTTATGCGATTTTATTGTGCTCAGATTAGTATAAGCGATTGGGTTGTTTGTGATTCTATTTGGTTTGATTTGAAACAATTATGTACGTTTGAATTAATATAGTCGATTGGGTTTTGTTTTCATTTAGTTCTGTTCGAATACATTTAAGGAATGATTATGTTTTTTTTCCATTTTATATTTTGATTGCATTCGATCTATACAGGAGATTTTTGCTAAAATCAGACACAACTATGATTTGGATTGATACGATTTCGTTGTTTTTGGATTATGCCGGCCCCAAACTGGCTCGATTCATTTCTTTTGGCTTGATTTTGAGACGATTCTGTATGCTTGAATTAGCATGGTCTTTCATGTATGCAATGCATCAATATTAAAGATTGGTTTGACAAATACAACGTAATCTATTGATTCACAAAACGACTCTGTTATCTTTGATTTCACAAAACGATTCTGTTAAGTTCGGATTGACATATTTTATCTCTATTGAATTCGTATGAAAGACTTGGCTAAATCGATTATAGTCTATTTTGAAATTGGTTCAAGAGATGATTTTGTTGGTTCCCCAACTGTCAATCAATTCTGTATGTTCCAAATTGGTAATAAAAGTGTTTGACAAATCCGACATATCTTGTTATCAATTGATTAATTCAATTACGATTTCATTTATTTCAATTTGCATACAAGTTTTGATTTGATTGTGGTATGAATGATTCGCTTCGTTTGGAATTAGTTTTGGTTTAATAAGTCGAATATAATTCTGTTAAGTTTTGGACTGATTTTAAAATGATTCTGTTTTCAAATTAGACCAGCTACAGAATCGAAGATTCTGTAGCTAGTCTTAAAATTAGATTTTTGTTAGTTTTATCAATAAAAAATTATCTAAACTTGTGTATTCTTGTCTACCCACAAGTACCTACGAATTTCATTGACAAATTGGACATGTTGTGGCAGTTTGGATACAGTTTTGTTTTAAGTTGTTAGTCATAGGAAGAAATAGGGACTTGGGAGATTGTTCCCAGATTTTTTGTAAACTGCTTTGATAATTCCCACAGGGATGTTTTACCCTGTGATATTTAAATACTTGTTATTTTTTGTAATGGATCATCATCACTATTGGGAGAACAAGACTATGGATTTATGATATAGACTTGAATGGAAATCGATCTTTTGTAACAGCTTTAGCTTTCAATTAATCATACTTTTGTTCAAGTTTTGTGCATTTTAATTTGTGACTAAGCCATTGACTACTTTAGATATCAAGACTTATTACAGGTTAATGCGTTGTGATTTAAATTCTATCCATGTCTTATGTATCTCAGTTAAAGTACAACAATTACTCTATTTCAATTTAATGAATACAGGTTTATCTTTTTCGTTAATTGAACTGTTTTGTACAGATCTTCACATAGGGATTTATCTAACTGTGATGATTTGTAAATCATAAGATTGTTGTCAATTTTATGTCTTGTTTGTTCTGTTGTTTATATTCAAAAGAGCACTGCTGCTTCTTGTTTACGAGAAGCCTGTGAAGAATCTGTTGCAGGTTTCCTCCCATCGAACAGCTGAATTGAATACTTTGCACGGGACAAATTGGAAAGCATTATTACAGGTTAGTAT
>SNQJ01S0003054.1:132530-145520 GCA_010110895.2 Picea sitchensis
GGCTTGGGATATTTGCCAATTTTTGACTCATGGAATACATGACTATTTTGGATGATCACATTGGGTGAAGGATTTAGGTGATGGGAACTTGACGGAGCTAGTGAAAAAGTTAGAAAAGATGAGTGGAAAAATAATACAAGGACAAGATGCTTTGGAAAAATAAAATGCAAATCAACAGGTGATAACACCATCAACTTTTGATATCGGGAGTTGGAAAAAACGGTTTTGAGCATACTGCTTTTTTCCCTGATGTACCTCTAGTGTTTCCATGTGTCCACGAACGAAACCATAATAGTTTCCTCGGCCCGCTTTCGAATAATTATCTTTTGCGATGCTTCATTTTTCGATATGTGCCTTAGTCGTTGATCTGAGCTTCTTCAAGATCGATGGTCTGCCGAGTTATACCTTTTGTTCCTTCTCTATATTTGTCTATATGCCGCTAGATATAGCTCAGTCCCCCAAACTATCATACTTCCACAATGATATAGCATTTCGCTAAATTTCTGAAATTTGGATCATGATCTGAAAATTGTTATGGTGATAACATTGGCTCCAACTGGGGATGTTATCCTCCCTATGAGGTAGCAAAGAACTTGTAGATCTGGTGCCTGATCCATTGGGATGCTTCTGAAACATGTGTGTGTACCCTACTTTGTCCTGTCACCAGTGTCTGCTGAAAACCAAACTCTGCACACTGCTCTCAACTGGATACTGAACACTAAATACACTGCTAAAATCTGACTGTACATACTACTGGAAATCCAAACTGAAAAATGCTTGACCAACAAGCTTATTCACACACTCCTACCTACTCTAAAAATGATGAAATGAACTCTCAATCAAGTAATGCTAAAGTGCCAATGCAACCAATCAAGCAATTGGCTTCCCAATTTTTCTTCACTCACATCTTTCTTAAACATGCAGACAAATGTAAAAGATGGTAGCTGAAAGAAAAAAATTGAATCCAAAATCTGAGCTTATGAATGAAATAAACTCCTCCTTCAATGATGACTGTAATAGGATGGCCACAAGATCTTGAAAAATCATTTTTTCTTGATGAGAAAAAACAGAAAGAAAAGCCTCTTTCATAAGTGTTTGTTGCTCTTGCTCTATTTCTTCTGATTTGAGAACATTTTCAAATGAAATGGCATCAATAGGTTTGTCTACTTCTCCATGCATCTCAACAAAAACATTCATACATTCTTGAACATCTTCAAATATGACAGCCATATTATGTGCATCAAGGCTATCCTCTTGTTCATCAAACAATTTGGATTTGGTTTCATTAAACTTCTGGAAATTTGTTTGAGGACTGTCATTTTGACATTCAAATGAATTAATAGAAATAAGTTCCTGCTCATAATCTTCTTGTAAATGTGAAAATCTAACATCATGAACTATCTCACAGTTTAGAGTTCTCATGGATGTATTTTCAAAACCATGATTTTCAAATGAATCAAATAAAACCATTGCTTCTTCATTATCTTTCTATATTTCTGATTGAAAAGTGGCATACACTATTTTGTTGCTTTCCTGAAACTCTATGTCATTTGTTTGTTCATTGCTGAAAGTTTCCATAGATGCAGTTTTAGAATCCTCATCCATGTCTAGGCCACTTAGAATTTGAACAACCATATCGTTCATAGGGGAAGAAAGACAACCTTGAAACACTTTGTCTTGCTGAAAATCTTGCTTAACATCTTCATCACGTTCAGGAGAAAGAAAATGACTTTTAACAACAATTTCTTGATCATATTCATTTTCAGCCAAAGGAGGGGATACTGTTTGTTGTTGGGCTGAATATTCATAAAGGGCTTCCATGATTTCATCATTCATACACTCTTCATTTCCAAAAACATTTTCAAGGTACTTAATGAAATGTTCACAAAATTCACAACAATCTTCAAATGCCAAGGATGAAGAATTAGCTTCTCCATAATGCTTAAAGAATGTTATATGGAAATATTTTAGAGAGTATAAGCTGCATGGATTTAAAACTTCATACCATAATCTTTCTCTCCCCTCTAAAGTAGCCATAAAAAATTTCATCAAACAATTTCATGAAATTCAACCCCCAACTTACATATGTGCATGTGAAATCTAATCAAGTGCAAGGCAACATCATTTCCTTTCCCATCTTCAAATTTAAGCAAATATTTTTGCCAATTTATGTGAGGAATACAATTTGGAAAGCCAGGTATATGAGATCGATTCATTGGAGCATACCTTGCAGATATTGAACTCATCTTCAGACAGTGGAGTCGCCAATGATGTTTTGGAAGCTAGATTCTGCATTGAGAGTGGAGTTACCAGTGAAAGTTCAAATTTTTAGATTCTTCTACCAATGGAATCACCTTCAAACTGATTTTTTGATGAGTGGAGTTGCCAGAGTAGGAATTCATCCAATATGTGCCTAAGTGTCTGTTGCTCTCAGACCTTAGAACTCAACCATGTCGTTCTTCCCAGAGAAGAGTTTTCAATTTCATCCCCAACAATGGCGCCAAAATGTTAGCACTCTGTAAATTTGTTTTGGATGATAAACAAACGACATAGGTAACTATTTCAACTAGCTTTAGAGCTAAGGCACTAGCTTGCTCAACTCAATGAGGGCTCTCTCGTGTCACTTTATATATCTATGGAAATCAGTGAATAGATTTGGTTTGTTTTGGGGGTTTTTAATAAAGTTGTTGGCAAAGAAGGGGGGAACATCATGGGCTATGGAGTCAAATTTTTGAAAGTGAAAGAAAACAATGCATCAGTGAATATAACTCTCCAGAGGATAAAGGCTAAATGAGGCAATGAATCTGAGTTATAACTTGAATTTAATTAAAATGGTAAGAGGAAAGTGAAATAGATAACTGCATCAGAGCATTATAGGAATGAATTCTAAATTAGCTAAGAAGAAACATACACAGTTTAAATTACTTAAGCCAAGAACATCAAATGATGAATTATGGGCCTTTAAATCTCCAATTTAAACAGCAGAAAGTGAAATGAAATAAAAGATCATAGGAATTATACACTACGAAAGAAGACAGAACTCATATCACAACCAATTAGAATCTTTTCATAAACAGTTCAAAATGCTTCTGCAATTAGAATCTTTTCATAAATACTACAAAGCTTCTGCATATGTATTCAATTCGGGCCCCTGTAGTAAATGGCTAAATAGAGTCTCAACTACCCGTAATTGTGCCTTGCTCCTTCTTCCTTAGTACACCTGTAACCTCTAACACTTATACACTGAAACCCTTTTGTGTGTAACTGATTACAATAACTCAAACAAAATGTTTCAAATTTCTGGCTACAATGATTACAAATGAGAGTTTTCAAAAAAAAAAAAAACCTTTCATGACCCTTCCTCTGACGCTCCAGCTCCTTCCTATGCCACGTTCTCTTTGAAATTTCACTCATAATATTTCAAATATAATTTCATTTATCCATATTCTCATTAAACATTTGGGAATAATATATTTGAAATATGTAATAATTCTAAATATTTTTCTATCCCTGTAGAATTAAATTTCCATAATTCTAATTCAAGTCTGGTTTTTAAGCATCTCATGTCTTTGTTTGGCCCAATTCCACCATTTCATTGTAAAACATTTACTTTTAATTATTTCCATGTGAAAACATTTAATCGGGTAATGTTTTTCCAATTTAACCTCCACTGGAAAACATTTCATCGTGTAATGTTTTCCAATTTACCGTCTTTGGCAATAAACTTCCATTTAATTATTTTCCATGGAAATAAACTTTAATCTCTTTAATTTGTAAATTTTAAATTTTACCTCTCAGAACCTTTCACCATGAGGAGGAATTTATTTTATTGGAAATCTCGTAATCATTATTGAAACATACTCCTCGAAAAATGTCGCACATAAACATATGATAAATGCTTTCACTTATTATATCGTCCTAGGCTAAAAGTACTTGATCCAAACCGCTTACTCCTCTCGACATGTCTTAACGTGAAAAACACGCAAGGTCCAAATTCTCCTCTGATGTGCTCCACGTAAAAACACGTGTCCACCAAATAAACCATGGTAGTTTTCCCCGGTCCACCTTCACACAATTAACCTCCTCTTTACTTTAATCCCCGATATGTATGTGTGCCCTCCATCCAACCTTTGACTTTTCCATATTATAAATTGAGATTCGTGCCCATGATTTGATGTGATTTAATAAATTAATTATTGGCTTAAATATTAATATAAAAAATATTTATATTAATAATAAAACCCCCCCTTTTTCTATTTTCTAAGGACTTTGGGCATATGAGTCTTAACACGTGATTTTGTGGATGGGATAAGGGTGCTTAATAAAAGGCATATTTTTTTATTTTCAATGGTAATATGAAAATAACGGTAAAAATGATTGAAGTTATGGAACTAAGGGATTTAGATAGGAATTAAGGCTAGGTATAGGCTTGGGATATTTGCCAATTTTTGACTCATGGAATACATGACTATTTTGGATGATCGCATTGGGTGAAGGATTTAGGTGATGGGAGCTTGAAGGAGCTGGTGAAAAAGTTAGAAAAGTTGAGTGGAAAAATAACACAATGACAAGATGCTTTGGAAAAATAAAATGCAAATCAGTAGGTGATAACACCATCAACTTCCGATATCGGGAGTTGGAAAAAAAAGTTTTGAGCAAACCGCTTTTTGCCCCGATGTACCTCTGGTGTTGCCACATGTCCACGAACGAAACCATAATGGTTTCCCCGGCCCACCTTCGAATAGTTATCTTTCGCGCTGCTTCATTTTCCGATATGTGCCTTAGTCATTGATCCAGGCTTCTTCAAGATCAATGGTCCGCCGAGTTATACCTTTTGGGCCTTCGCTATATTTTTCTATATGCCACTGTATATAGCTCGGTCCCCCAAACTATCATACTTCCATAGTGATATAACATTTCACTAAATTTCCGAAATTTGGATCCTGATATGAAAATTGTTATGGTGATAACACCATTCATTGTCATTTACTCTTAGATTTATTTCTTTTGATATTTTTCTCTTGTGCTTCAAGGGAATAGTTGAGGGCCACTATCCTAGTTTGATGACCATAGGTGACAGTGCTATCCACAAATATTTCATGGAAATGAGAAGGTTGGCTCATAATGAGACCCCCTTTCTCTTGGTTATGCCACCAAGAGCCACTACCTTGGTTTGGTGACCAGATAGGTGGTAATGTCATACCTCTACATGCCCATGGTCATACTAGGTCGACTAATGATGAGACCTCATATCCATCAACTAACACCTTGAGTGTTTATGTTATCTTGTAGGTCCCCTTTTCTTACTGAGAATCATTTCATTGCTTTCTCGAGGATCCTTGGGCGAAGCATCTCGAAGGTTTCAGATTTGGATTTTAACTTTTTACAGCTATGTTTTCCCTCCTGGGCCTTTATCCCCTTCTTCTCACGAGGTAAGGTACAACCCTTCCTAGTGTAGCCAATCCCAATGCCCAAAAAAGGAAGGGGAGATGGAAGGAATAAATATGGAAAGTGGTAAGTATGAAGGGAACATGTGATGAATTTTCAAATATCCACCCAATAGAAACCCATCCCAAAGGAAAATCAACTAGGGTATTGTGTAACCCTTCCAGGTTTGAATGAGGAAAAGAGCATAATTTCCAAGAAAACGTCGTGAAATGATGAAGTATTTAATACAACATGTCCAAGTGCTTCAACAATCAGGGTGATACATACCATGATACTCGGACCCATTATGTCATGTAGAAATACTCAATACTACTTTAGGACCGGACTGGTGCGATGGATATTGTTGTTGGTGATATGTGGACCGTATTGAGGAAAAGCGGGGCCCTTCAGGGCCATGCTTAAGTCATCTGGATCTCGATACTCCATGTCTAAGACCTGTGGGCTTAGAGAGGTGATCTCTTTAGTTATACCTAGGCTAGGGGATAACATGTCAAACTACCAAGCACATACACTTTCTTTTAGCTAAAGAATAAATAAGCAAGTTCCTTCAAGCCCCCTTTCCCATTGGAAAGGAAACCCTCAAAGGAAAAACAATTGATTACAAGAACTTTTAGTATCACAAACCACCCATTCTAAAAAGGAATTTAAGAACCCTTGAAGGGCCAATCATTAAGTGCAATCACTTTTCTTCAACTAAGTTGGTGGCCAATCATTAAACACAAGTACTTTCTTTCAACTAATATTGTGAAACATAAACACTTTCCTTTAATGAATCTATTTGTCAAGAAATAAATGTAAGAGCTTCCCTTCTACTAAAACATATGAAGCATAAGCACTTTCCTTCAAATAAGTTGTCTAAACATAAGTACATTCCATTTATTAAGCTTATAAATCATATGCACTTTCCTTTNAAAAAAAAAGTCAAACCACTAATTACTTTACCTACCTAACTTGTGAAATAACATTAACTTTCCTTCCCATTTTTACAAATGAGATAACCCTTAATTACATTCTACTAATTAATTAAACTAACTTATCTAAGCATAACCAAAATTGTTTTAGAGAACATAGGGATTTTCTATATACAAACAATACATTTTCTAAAATACACAAATAGGTTGTTTGCACAAATAAGCTAGGCCAGAGGTATGACTAATTACAAGAATTTTCCAAGCCCATTTTCAAAGTGTGCACCCTTAGGGCCTTAAGCACCAACACCATTCTGTGAGCCAAGCGTTGTATTATTCTTTAGCTATATACTTTTATGTTGGATGAAATCGAATAACTAATCAATTATTTCAACTTTTTGGAGGAGGCATCACTAGGATCCAATGAACCCGGTCCAACCCAAAACCTAAAAAAAGAATTAGTCTAATCGAGAACACGAAAAAATAAGTTGAGATTAATACTTTCAAAATTAAAGATGAATTTAAAGACTCCCATTGTTAAAAGCCCTAGGAAACCTACACTGTAATTTTAACAAATTAAATTCACCATTCCACAAATGCAAAATCAAACTTGTTTGGTCACAATTAAAAAATGATGATGTGATTGGATTTCCAAATGACAAAAACCCTACATTTGGAAACAACTCATCTCCCTTACCCTTTAATTTCATTCCATTTCATTGCTCACCACCGACACTAAAAAGAAACCAAAAGCCAAAAGAGAACATGTAAATTACTTCCACTCCGTGCTTTGTTCTTTAAACTAGATGAATTACATGAAAATGAATCCATATCGTTGCTCCCTATAAACTAATTAACTTATAGGGTAGATAAAAAATGGTATAAAAATTATTAACACTAAAAAGAAGCCAAAAGAGAACATGTAAATTACTTCCACTCCGTGCTTTGTGCTTTAAACTGGATGAATTACATGAAAATAAATCCATATCTTTGCTCCCTATAAACTAATCAACTTATAGGGCAGATAAAAAAATGGTATAAAAATTATTATGAAAACATTAATATCATAAGATTCTCTTGCACTAATTGTTATAGTCATATCAATTGATTTTTAGTCATATGAAATATTTTCACACATAATTTTCCCTTTGGATGATGATAACTTGAAAATAACTTTGTAATTACAGTAAGTAAAAACTAGTATTGTAAAAATTGTATAATGATACACAATTATTTTTCTTTTCAAGTCATCTTTGGGAAGTATCAATAGCACAACTTGCTTATCTTTCGGTTTTTTAAAATTTGCATTTTGAGTTCATAAAGCCCCTACACATTCTTTTTAATATATACCAAATCTTATAGGATGGCCATCCAACTAGGCTTGAGAATCAAAGGGTTTCCAAGTATATAAATGGCCTGTAAATTGCGATTCAAGATGAGTTAAGCCATAATAAGATAGGAAGCATGGAAGGAGCCTATAGTTAGCATTAAGAATGAAAGAAAAGATTGCGCATAAATATAATAAGAGGAATGTTAATAGAGCATGAGATGGATGAGGTAGAAGAATACCTTCAACATCACACATAGAGGATTTATGTGAAGAAAAAACTGGTAAATTTGAAGAAGATAGTGCATCAGGAAAGAATAATAGTAAAACCCTAGGAGGATTCCAAGGAAGAGGCTGAGATATTTAGTGGATAGAAAAGGAAAAATTATTGCAATTGAAATGAAGGTCAATATGCATTTGAATTCCCACAAAGGGAAGGTGGAGAGGAAATGAGGCGAAAGCACAATTGGCACAAGGAAAAAAACAAGAGAATAGAGAGGTTAGACTAATAACAAAAACATGAGAAAAATTGGTGTTGGGCAACGTGAATATGGAAAAAGAAAAACAATAGACACAAATGTTTTGTACAATTTTTTTTCTAAGACTATTATAATCTTGAGTATTACAAAGAATATTGTGGCATATTGTTGGGTGTTACAAAAATCCAATTGCTTAAGATAGAAGTGGTCAATTAGAGTATTTCTTGTAAGGAATGATTATATGTTTAAAGTTAAGAGACTCAGTTTTTGTCATAGGCTAAAGATTCTACGAAATGAATATTTTTTCTGGGGATATTTGCTCGAAATCTGGCGAGAAATTGTTGGATTCATAGATTTAAGTAATTATTTATGTATAATTCGAGTGCCCTGGGAGTTTTTCAGCATGTTGAATCCATTTCTGCATTCAAAAATGGATTTTGAACAACAAAAAACAGTGATTCGTGTAAATTTATATCGTCGGATTCCAACAAAAAAATCCATTTCATAGAACAGCTAGCCAATGCCCTTAGTTTTCTTGAATGTTTATTTTGTGAAAGTCTAGTAAGAGAATTTCGCAATGGAGGATTAGCAAGACACTTTGGAAGTGATAAAACTCAAAGTTTGTTGGAAGAGTGATAATATTGGCCTAGTTTGAGAATAGATGTGGGAAGATTTGTTGAGAGATGCAAAATCAAGCAAGTTGTTAAAGGAATGAGTTACATGTGTGTATACTTTATTACCTATTGTAAGAGTGCCATGGGAAAATATACAAATGTATTTTTTTTAGGATTGTAGAGAGCTGGAAAAAAGTCATGAGTCAATGTTTATTGTAGTAGATAAACTTTTCCAAGATAATGCATTTTTTTCCTGGATAAAAACTAGTTATGCAAGTTACTACACGGAGATTTCATTCAAGGAGATTGTGAGTATACATGGACTATTGAAGACTATTAATTTAGATAGAGATAACATATTTTTTTAGTGATTTTTGAAGTAAGTTTTAGAGAAAAATGGTTCCAAATTTGCAATATAGTCCGATCATCATTTGTAGAACGGACAAATAAAAGTTGTCAACAAAATTTTGGGAAAGCTTTTGAGATGTTTTAGAGGTAATCGACATAAGAAGTGGGACAAGTTCTTAGAGTAATTTGAGTTTTCTTAGTAGTATGGTGAATAGATCTATAGGATTATCATGTTTTGGAAGTTTATGGGTGTAATTTGAAACAAGTTAGAAGCATAGTTGATTTTCACGCTATTGATATGAAAATAAGTGATGATGTAGAGTTTTTTTTGCCAAACAAATGAGAGAGATGCATAGGTTTTTTCCAAACAAATGAGATTTTTACAGGCATAGGGTTAGGAAAATATAAAAGGTACATGTATATCAAGGGACGATATAAGGGTTTTGAAGTAGGTGAAATATTTATGGTTCATTGGAGAAAAGATGATTATCCGAAGGGAAAGTCTATCAAGTTGAATGTAAAGAAGAATGGCCCTTCTTAAATTAAGAGAAGATTCAAGGACAATGATTATGAAGTGGATTTTCCAAAGGAATTAATTTTTTTTATATCTTTAATGAGAAGGCGGCCTTTATGATTTTTTTGGTCATGATTCAGATGAAGTTGGAGCCAAAGATGGTTTGTCATTTTTGCAATAGTGTTGTATGCGTTTTTCATTTTTTATCCTCAATTTTTGCAATTGCATATATTTTTTTTCAATAAATGGCATTATTCAACTTAAATTTTAACAAGATCATACATGATCCTCTTATTTGGCCTCATATCTAGGTACCATATGTGTTTTTTTAATTTTCCAATGTCATATTCAAGAATTATATTACACATAGGGTGTATGCATGGATGCATGGTGTTATTGCATGGGCTAGAGTCGAAGTTGGAGCCACCTATACGAATCCATGGAAATCCATAACCTTGGTCTTGTACGTTTTGGATGTGTGATTTGCATATCCCATAACGCTCGTATACCTCCCAATTATAGATGGAGGTTTGTGTAGCAACAACAAAAATAAAAATGTAGGGGTATTATCTGGTCGTCCAAGATTCACAAATAGTCCAAATTATTGAATTTCATTGAAGAGAATAGAGTATAACCCCACTATTTGTTGAAATATTGTAATTGTGAAGTATATTCTACTTAATATTGAGTTATTATCTTATAGATCAATCCCCTGTTGTGGATTGATCATGTCGGTATTGATGTATGACCAAATCCCCTTTTTTGGATTGGCCAAACCCTAATTAAGTGATGCTATTTGAGAAGTCGTCCCCCGAGGAAAATTAAAGTGGCTTTAGCAACTAGTTGGAGAAGTTGACCCTGCCTAATGAAGAGACACCACCCTAGTGCTCCTCAACTAGTATAAATAAGAGATGCTAGTGCCTCATTCACTCACTCAAGTCACTCATATAGTGTGCAAGTTTGAAGGAAGTTGCAGTTGCCGAAAGAAGAAGAGAGAGAGGAACATTGCTCAGTGTTGGATATTCTCTTGTGTTTAGTCTTTTATCTTGGCATTGTATTGGCAATTTATATTAAGGAGGTTTTTGTTGGGTTTTCTCCCCCATGAGGTTTTCCCAGGATAAATGGTGTGTACCTTGTGATTGTGTATCTTTCAGTGATCCTTCTTATGCTATTATTATCTAGTAAATTGAAAAGAACTTAATAGAAACTCTAAATTTAACATGGTATTAGAGCTTGACTAAATAGAGCATCTTTCACTAGGTAACCAAAAACATCATTGTTTTCGTATGAGAAAATTAGGGATTTGTTAGAAGAGAGTTTTATCCTAAAAACTATCTAGGGAAGTATGCTCTAGTCTAATGAACTCATTGGCAGCTTGAGAGAAACTTTTTAGTGGCTAGAGACTCCAGAAAGTGAAACCCTAGTTTTTACTAGTACCAGAAAAGTAAGAAACCAGAACCAGTACCATATGTACCAGTCCATATTTGTGCAGACTCAGTTTCAAGGGGGAAAATTTGGATTTTCTAAAAACTGACTGCACCATCCTACTCGCCTTAGCCAAGCACACCTCCTAGTAAGTTCATATTTAATTTCTAAGCACTTTCAATTTTTGGTCATTTTCCTAGATCCAGGTCAAGATGTATGCAAGCACCAAGATTGTTGACAAGAAAGAAGGTGTGGATAACTTTTGTTCCTATAAGTATAGGATTTCACTCATTCTTGAAAGGAATGACCTTGCAAGATTCATCAAATAAAATGTACCAGAACCCGCAGATGCTACAACTAAAGAAAAGTGCGAGAAAGATATGGTTAGGGCCAAAAGAATCATTGGAGAATATATTAAAGATCACTTGATCCCTCATGTGGATTCTAAGAACACTCCAAAAGAGATGTTTGATTCCCTAACCAAAATGTATGAAAGAAATAACATTAACTGAAAGATGAACTTGAGAACCCAACTAAAGAATACAAATATGTAGAAAGGAGAAATAATGCATGGCTATTTATCTAGGATATCTCAATTCAAGGAACAACTAGAAGTAATTGGAGACAACCTAGATGAATATGAACTCATAATGACATCTCTTACTGTTCTCACAAGACCTTGGGATGCCTTCATCCAAACTATTTGTGCCAGAAATGAGAAACTACAATTTAACAGTCTTTGGGAAGAATGTGTTCAAGAAGAAGCAAGAGTAGCTAACCGAGAAGTAGTACTATTAAGGGATGAAGATCAAGCCCTAGTTGCTCATGTTAAAGGAGGAAATAAAATGTCTCACTTCAATAAGGATACCCACCTACATAATGAATCTCACTCCCCAAAGAGATTCACCTACTCCCACAAAGAATCTCACCCTCCAAGGAGATTCCAGAAGTTTCAAAAAGGTCAAAGAAGAGAACAAGATTTATCCTCTTATCAATTCTATCATTGTGAAAATATGGGACATATTTCTAAGAATTTTCCATATATAAGAGAAGAATTAAAGAAGAGAAATAACAAAAAACACCATTCCCATGCAGTTGAAGATGATGAGCCACCCACAAAAATGATTAAAGAAAAGATTGAAGACAATGTTTTATTCTCTTCCCTCTCAGGATATGTGTCACCTAGAGAGGAAACTTGGCTCATATATAGTGGTTCTTCTAAGTGCATGATAGTTCAAAGAGACAATATCTCTAGCCTTATAGAAAAGAACTTTCCCCAGGAAGTTACACTTGGAGATGATTACCAGTACCCGATCAAAGGAGTGGGAGAGTCCACCTACAAACTTGATTCAGGGACCCCAATGAAGATGAAGGATGTACTATATGTACCAAGTTTGAAAAATAACTTACTTTCTATCTCAGCTTTAGATAAGAAAGGTTTCAGGGTTCCTTTCATAGATGGTGAAGTTCTTATGTGGCCTATAGGAAAAACCATAGAAGATGCAATTGTTATTGGAATAGAAGAAGGTGGCCTGTACAAATTAAAAGGTCACTCAAATGAAACCTTCACTCACTCCACTGAGAGTCCATATGAAATTTGGCATAGAATTCTAGGTCACATCAACTACAAATATTTACCATATGTGAGCAAGGCAGTTACAGGTCTACCAGATTTCAAGGTTGATCATGAAAGTGTGTGCAAGGGATGTGCATAAGGAAAGAACATAAAGAATCATTTCCCAAAGAGAGACAGTAAAGAAGAAGGAATCTTGGATATCATCCACTCAGATGTATGTGGCCCAATCCCATCAAACTCTCTTAGTGGGTATGTATACTATGTATCATTTATTGATGACTATTCTCGCAAGACTTGGGTTTACTTCTTGAAATCAAAAGATGAAGTGTTTGGAAAATTCAAGGAATTCAA
>SNQJ01S0003054.1:156422-170991 GCA_010110895.2 Picea sitchensis
GATAGTTGTTGTCATTGATGGCAAGTTTGTAGATAGTGAATGGTTGTTGTCATTGATGGGTTAGTATCAGACAGATTGCAACAAGATCACGGTTCAATCGTAACCACTGAATCCAAAATGAATCTGGACCATAGTTTACAGTTCTTGTCGGAGAAAGGATCTTAGCCATCAGATCGAAAGCAGGGTTCCCGACAGTCGTCAGATCTGCAGGAGCTGCGAGGGAGATAAGCGTGGCAGCGATCGGGCCCCACCGGGAGAAGCTCGACAGAAGGCTTCATTGGAGAATCGGGGATCGGGACTTTGAATTGTCCATTACACTTGACAACGAAAACCCCAAAATCGCGATATGCGATTTTGCGATTTGATCGCAGCCATTAAAGCAAGAATGAGATCTAGACTGTTGATTTCCTTCATCGGAGAATCGAAGATCGGAGGATCGGGAATTCCGTAGGCATGTGCATGGTGACATCGAAAATGATGAAACCTCGATGAGAGGTTTGACCGAGGTCATGTGTTGACGGTCATATGGGCCAAGACCTATAGCCAGCAGGGCTAGCGCGTGGAAAGGGGAGCATCGGCATCGGGGATCAGAACTTTAAAGTGACAAAGTCACTTGACCTCAGGAGTGCCAATTTCGCGATATGCGAAATCGCGATGCAATCTGAGCCGTCAGATTAGGCTATGATCTAGACCGTTGAGTCTAGACCGTGTCGGAGCTTCGACGATTGCAACATGAAGTGGCAAGTGAATAAAGGCAACGAGACTTCCGAAATCACGATACGCTATATTGTGATTCAATCGCGACCGTTGAGACAAGATCGCACCTGGATCGTTGATCAAACTCTATGTCGGAGTTTCGCGAATCGCGATATCAAGGAGACAAGAACACCAACAGAAAATACTGAAATCGTGATATGCGATATCGCGACTCAATCATAGCCGTTGAGTCAAGATTGCACCTGGATCGTTGATTTGAGCGATTTATGGAATTTGGTGTATCAGGATTTATAATTGAAAAACATGAAGAATGTCGAAACTCAATTTAAAAGGAAAGAATAATGAAGGTTATCCAACGGTGTGGATAAGGTTTGAATGTGATCGGAGGGTTACTGTTCTTCCACACACACTTAACACTTTCAGTTACAAATCCGTTAGTAAAACGGACTCATCATCACACATTAGTTGTCGATCAGTTGGCGTTTCGGTTGGCTAGACAGTTGTCGTCATTTTTCCCAAGGAATTGAGAAGTTGAAACGTTGTGCCTGTGTGTATAAGAGATGAGGAAACAGACAGTGTTAGGCTGGTGGTTCTGAGGAGGAAATGAGTGAGACTGTAAGGAATAATACAGAAGGAGATGCGTGGTTTGTGACATTGGAAATGAGGTACATAATGAGATGAAATGGAGAGGAGAATGATAGAGGAGAGAAGAAGTAGAGCAGAAAGATAAAGTGAGCAGAAGCAGAGAAGAACGATAGAGCAAGCAGAAGAAGAGCAGAATGACAGAACAATGTGAAGTAGAGGAGACTTGCTGGATGGACAGAGAATGAGAAGAATTACAGAACAGGAAAAGAATGGTAAGAAGTGATTTATCTGCATAAATTGTATGTGTATTCATCCTTTACTAGTATAGGGAGGTTGGGAGGTGCTCGGGAGCACTGTTGTCCTCAGAGGTTCAAGTGGGTGCTTGAACACAGGGAGTTGTAGCTTCCATCTGGTTGCATCCAGAGAAACCAGGGTGGCCGGGTGGTGCTAGGGAGAACAGGTGTTCTCTGTTATGCAGGTTGGAGCCTGTGTAACTGGAAGTTGGTGCTTCCCTCTGCTATGCAAAGTTGGAGCCTTTGTAACTGAAGTTGGTGCTTCCATCCGGGCTTGGTGGGCTGAACATTCGGTGAAGTTGGTGCTTCCATCCGGCTGGTGGCCGGAATATTCAGGAGTTGGTGCTTCCTTCTATGGGTGCTAGAGAAACTGTGAGAGTTGGAGCTCTCAAACAAGCTGTAGCCAGGGCATGTAGGTAGCAGCCCTGGGCTACTGAGTTTGTGCTCAACAAAATGATGTACGTAACAGCAAAGACTCCATTTCTATCATTTCAAGAAGAAGAGGTTTTCTCCCTTTATTTTTTTTTTTTTTTTTGTGTGTGTGTGTGTGTACTTCATGTGTGATTGATAGTCTTTACTTTTACCTGCTCATATGTTGCATATTGTTGATGCACATGAAGAAAGATTAATAATGTTTAATGTACTTAAAATTGTTTATTGATAAACAACTCCATTCCCCCTTGTTTTAGTATTTCCAACAATAAACACAGAATATGCACTACCTAGCTTAGAAACAATAATATAGATGCAACACTCTTCCTCCATTTCTATCTCACATTCATCACATAACATTCTGAGTGTTTTAAACTTAGATAGATAGTCTCCAAAGCAAGAAAAATCACTTGGACTTAAGGTCAGTACTTGATTTTCTAACTGTTGTGCTCAAATAATATTGAGTTTCATAATCATTTGCCGGAGAATCCATAGTTCGTGTCATTTTGTCATCGACGTTTCGAATCCGAATCTGGATTCATCATCAGGACTAATCATCAAGTAGAGAGCTGGTTGATCTTAGTCATTAATAGTGTATATGCAGGACAGTAGGTAAGATAACCAGGTCGGCTTATATGTAACCCTAAATGCGGAGCTAATAATTTAATTATAAATTTAAACGTAGCTTTTAATATGAATAATATAAATAATTAAAGTTTTTTAATTAATATAAATAATTTAAGGTTTTAGGGTTGGAAGGAGTTTAATTTTATTGTATTACTTATTAGTATTTTTGTTTAACATTTTTATTTTTATAGAGCTTAAGGAGCTTAATAAGTAAGATGATTAGTGATAATTGGTAATATTTAAAGGTGTTGATATCTCTAATTATGTATAAAGTTCTAGGGTTTTCTATTATTTGTTTTGTAGTGTTTTTTATTTATAACCTAAAATCTAAAGAAAATTAGTAATAGTTAATATAACAAAAGTGATTTCTAAGTGTTGAAAAGTCTGACAAAGTATATAGGTCTAGGGTTTGTAATGGTTTGTTTAAAATGTTTTATAAAATTGGTAAGTAAAAATAAATCTAGGTTTAGTTATAGATTGATTTTTTATCTTATTATAATAATTTTAACTGAAAATATAATTCTATTAGATAATTTAAGTGGATAAAGTGAATTATGTAGGATATTCATTATTAGATCTTATTAGGATAAGGTTATGAATAAATAAATAAATCAGGGTTAGAGGTTTAAATTGTGTTACTAAGTAGTAGGGGTTTCAAGTTTTTAAGTGTTTAGGATGTGATGAATATTAATATAAAAATGCCATAGGATTAGGGTATATATAAGTTTTTAATTAGTGATAAAAATAGTACTATGTTTTTTAATTAGAATAATGTGGTAGGTAGTACAGGGTTAGTTGGACCTTTATATCTAGTTACCGGCTCAAAGGTAGAACACAAACAAGGAAGGTGTCAAACCTAGATTGATCTGAGAGGGTCTCTAAGTTGGTTGATTAATGGGTGCCAAAAGTTGCTTACTTGTAGGCCACCGTCTCTGTTCATATTGTTAGGGTGTTTGATTATTTCTAGGGCTTCTCTTAAGCGTCTCTTGTAGTAATGATCCTCTTTTGCTAAAATCTTAGTATCCTCAAGGAAGACATGATGTTTGGTTTTAAATGAGTGTTCTGCTAAGGCCGAAGTGCGAGTGCGTTCGTTTCTAATGTCTGCTTCATGTTCCTTGATCCTTACTTGAAATGATCGTCCGGTTTCCCCAATGTAACACTTACCACATGAGCAAGAGACCTTGTAGATGCCTTTTCCTTGTTGTTGGTCTATGGGGTCCTTTACAGAGTTCATTCTTTGTCTGATAGTGATTAGGGGTTTGAAGGAGGTTACAATTTCTTTTCTTTTTAAGATCTTAGCAATCTTGTCTGTGACACCTCGAATGTAGGGAAGAAAGGATTTTTGGTTGGAGGTTTGATCATTCTGGACTCGAGTCATTCTATCCTTCTTATTCATTGCCTTTTTGATGTCTTTGTCTCTATATCCAATGTTCTTAAAGACCCTGGTTAAGTGTTTTATTTCCTCCTCTAGATGTTCTTTGTCGGAAATGCTTGCTGCCCTTGTGGCCATGGTGTTGAGGACCCCCATTTTTTGAGAGGGATGGTGGTGGGAATCCGCATGAAGGTAGCTTTCTGTGTGAGTTTTCTTCCTGAAGACCTTGTGTCCCAATGTACCATCTTGTTTTCTAATCATAAGTACGTCTAGGAAGGGTATGCTATTGTTTTCTTCTAGTTCCATGGTGAATTTTATGTTCTCAGAAATGCCATTGAGGTGCTCAAAGAATCTATCCAGTTCTTCTTTGTCGTGAGGCCACTTGACATTGGTGTCATCAACATACCTTTTCCATCTAGATGGTTTAAGGGGGTATGTTTCAAGGGAAATTTTCTCAAACTTCTCCATATAGAGGTTTGATACGATTGGGGATAAGGGGGATCCCATGGCTACTCCACTTGTTTGTTCAAAGAATTCTCCTTTGAAGCTGAAGAAGGTTGATTTAAGACAAACTTCTGCTAGTTTGGTTGTTTGAGGGTCTGCAACCTCATTTATAACTTGAATGGCCTCATTTAATGGGATCTTAGTAAAAAGTGAAACCACGTCAAAGCTGATGAGCATATCCTTTGATTCAATTTTCTCTTCTTTTATAAGTTCTATGAAGTCTCTTGAATCCTTGATGTATGAGTCTGTCCTGCCAACTAAAGGTCTTAGGATCCTTGCTACATACTTAGCTAGTTCATAGGTTGGGGAACCAATTGTGTTGACAATTGGTCTCATAGGAACTCCTTCCTTGTGGATCTTGGGGAGTCCGTATATTCTAGGGGTGATTAGGCAGCTTGGAGTTAATCATTTTTTCATTGTTTCATCTAGGTTGGAAGATTTTATGGCTTTTTTAACTTCTTTGATGACCTTGGATATTGGGTTGTTTTCTAACTTTTTATAACTACCAGTTGTGGATTCTCCGGCAAATGATTATGAAATTCTTCACCACAAAAATCTGAAAACAGTAATATTGATTTTACCAAACACAAATTCAATCTTTTCCCAACCTTCATGGGGGTCATCAATTTCTTTAAGGTGGAACCTTAAATCAGGAGAGATGTACATTTTGATTAGTCCACGTGCTTGTTCACTCCTATTAGCCCATTTTACTTTCTTATCATCATCAATGGGTGCTTTTTCCTTTCCCATGGTAATCCAGTACAAGTCTTTACTTCTTAATAAATCTTCCATATGAGATTTCCATTGGAAGTAGTTAGTCCTGGTAAGCAAGAGATTACTTGTAGAAGCCATATTAAATATGCAAATAATATGGATTTAAAAACTAAAAATGATGATCTGAATGGAAATAGCTCGAAAATTTATGCATCTTTAAAAAAAAAGGCACTGAAAACGGACTTCGGATGTGAGAGTTATGCCCTTTTTAAAAAAGGCATAAGCGGTTACCAAATGACGATGTGATAATGTAAGTTGTTTTATGAAGTGACCCACTTTTATAAAGAGAAGTGGGGATCACTTTTACAATGAAGTTACTTTATAACATAAAAGTTGCATGCAAAATAAATAACTCTAAAATAAAATATTAAAGCTACTTATAATGATTCACTTTTATACTTGAAGTGAAATACACTTTACAATTTTAGCATGAAACTTTTCAAAAAAAGTAACAAAAGAGAGACTTGAACTCAAGACCTCTTACTTAATAAGGAAAAATTTAACCAAATGGTCTAGCAAAACATATTGTAATTTTCAGAAGGAGGATTGTTGTTGTTGTTGTTGAAGATGGCCTTGGAGAGCGTGCTAAAAAAAAATGATTTTCACAGAAGAAAAAAATACCGCTTCTCGATGACAACAAGGGTTAGATCTCGGCTAGCTTACCCGGAAGATGCACATTTTCCTATCTGTTTATAATTTTCCGAGATCGCACAAGGTGCGGGGCAAAGAGAATATGCATATCTAAAAGAGTAGCAACCTAGAAATAAATAAAACAAAACCAAAATACTACTCTGCGAAAATTTAAAAAATGTGTATTCAAGTTTTATACCTCCAGATCTAACTGTAATGGATGTATCTTGGGAAAATGGAAACCTTTTCAAGTGAAATGAAAAGTGTTCCTGATTGAAACGAGTGCTCTGGATGCAACGGAATAGTCCTCTCATCCCAAAAATGTATAGAAATGATATAAAATGGAGATGAGGAAACTCAGCTTCACGATCTCGATCTACAACATGAGCGGGTCTTCAAACGGGCTCCGATACCATGTTTGACAACACAAGTATTCCAACAAAGTACAATCGCCTTCAGTAAACACTCACATAACCAAATCAAATATAAACACACCAATGTTTTCACATGGTAAAACCCCTATGGGGAAACATCCATGGCCCCCAGCTAACATGGCCACTTGGAGTAGTTTATTAATGCAAACGAAAAAAATTACAAAGAGATTTTACAATAGAGTTTCTCACAATCGATCATCATAAAATGACCCTCCATGCTCTTTAAATAGAGATCATGGACCAATCAGGTGTTAAGCCACAAATCAATGGTCGTTAAGATCAAGGAGAGTATGAAACGTCAGACCACTCTATGTTGGGAACATATCGTGACCGTCGGATTTTATAACTACAAATACATACTAATGCATACTAAAGAAACACACTAAGAAACACACTTTTACCTAACAACACATTAGACCAAGTAGATCTTAACTAACTCCTAAGTGTCTAAATATCCTAACAATTCTGGTAGGGTAGTATTGTTCCTTAATAGCATCCCTGAAGGATTCCCAAGTGTCCATGACTGTAAATAATGAGGGTTCCTCTATTTCCTTTTTATCACAGAAAATTTCCCACCAATATTTGACATGGGGAATGGCTTTGAGGAGCGCAAAAGTAATATTTTCTCTATTCGAAAAGTTATGGACATAAAAATACCCTTCTAGTAGATTCAACACTTGTCTACAACATCTACATCTATCTAACCTTCAAATATAGGAATATTGAAGTTTATTTGTACCTTGAAGGGGGCGACACCTCTGCTCAAGGAAGATGTGTTGCCTGTTGGTAGTCGTCGAAGAATTTGCGTGAAACTATCCATCATCTTGTTCCTCTATTGCATGAGGGCTTCCTCAAGCAACATTTTGAAAGGATCTCATGTCCCTTCATATTTCTTTTCTCCTTCTATGAGAGGTTGCTTGGGCGTGCGAGAGATTTTGTCCTCAAGAGAAACAATCTCAAGACCCAATTCTTTATACCCTGACCTCATTGGGGACATGCATTAAGATGACAAGGAGTAGACTGCTCTGATACCACTAATCTGGATTTTATGAGCAGAACAAAATGAATATAGATTATTAAAAGATGATAATCTGTAAAGCTCTTTTTGTGTTAATAATAAGATGATAATAAGATGATGTGTTATTAATCTATCTTAAATGATAATAAGATGATAATAAGAGCTTTACAGAGTTCTGCTCATTTTATTCTCATGCACTTTTCCTAAATCCAATGGTCTGAAATAATTCGTCTCCTCTTGGATAGATATTCACCCTTCACCTTGCCCAACCTTCACAAATTCCTCTTCTGAAAGATTTTTTTCGACACTTAGTCGATTCCTGGTCCTATGCACTCCTTGCAACTGACCTCTACACTTTATTGCGAGAAAAACCCAAGTTATTTCTCCAAGTCAAAGACTTTGCATACACACTCCTTGTGCTTAACATTCACACTCTGCATACAAAAGTTCCACATTATCTCTTCTAAGCTTCAAGTCGAACAAGACTCTCTCACACGCACTACTTACGTTCCATATGCACTCCTTTCATAACTTATAGAAGAGAAACAATTGAAACTTATTCAATTATTCATAAGTTCATCCATTCACAATGAACATCATACACCCACAAAATTCATAACAACAATAAACTTGTAAACAGTATCAATACTATACAATTGGATCAACTTCCTTTGTTCTATTCATTCCAAAAAAAAAACATAATTACACCTCTATCTCTTACAGTCATTATAATTAGAAAACTTATCTAAATACCCAGATCTTTCTCTCTCTTCTTCCTCCTATCTAAATTCTATCACCTTCTACTCCAGCGGTTACCTACTCATCTTAATTAATGCAACCTAATGACTCATACGGGCTAATATCCTACACCTATAATATATTACATTTGTGTAAGGATTTACAATAATCCGTCAATTCAAAACTGTGGCCCAACTTTACATACAACTAATTAATTACCGAGAGATTCAAAAGGATCTCCACACCGCTACCAAGTTGGTTAAGAGTCGATTTGTCTCTTTCAATGCGTTGAAGTGTCGACTTTGCTTCCACGTATTCTTTTCTTGATGTGATAGCGATGCTCTTGCATCATAATCCTCTGGAAAAAATATTCATGGACTCATGTCCATGATCTCTCACACTGTCTTGCCATGTTTCAAAATATCAGGTTCAATTACCCAACTTGAATCTTCCATAGGGTGATCCTTCCACTTTACCAAATATTCAGGATGTATCTTTCTTCTAGTTTTCCTTCCAATTCACTGTTCCAATATTTTCTCCATATGAGGTTTTTCTATTGTGGGCATCTGTTCTTCCCACTGAATCTCTTCCTGATCATCTAATTCTCCCGCGTCATCTCTACTATAAAGATACAACTCTGCAATGTTGAATATCGGTGATATCCCAACATTGTCCGACAACTCAATCTCATAAGAATTTGCTACAAATTTTCTAAGAATCTTGCATGGTCCTATATTCTTCATCTTAAACTTATTATATGTTCCTCTGGGAAACCTCTCCTTTCTCAAATGAGCTAAAAATTCATCTCCCACTTCAAATTGAACTTCCCTTCTTTTCTGATCAACTATGTCCTTATACTTCTGATTAATATCATGTATCTATTTCTTAACTTGATCATGAAGTCTTTCCATTTATGTAGAAAAAGCTTCTGCTCCAGCGCTCCTGAATTCATCTTTTTTCAACTCTCTCAATTCTGCAATCCATCTTGGTTGTCTTACATATACTATCTCAAATGGAATTTTTTCAGTGCTTCTATTAACTGAATTATTAAATGAAAATTTTTCCTATGCCAGAATCCGATCCACTGACGACCTTGTTCAATAACTAAACTCCTTAACAAATTTCCCAAACTGTTGTTCACCACTTCAGTCTGTACATCTGTCTGAGAGTGATATGTTGAACTAAAATATAAATTATTTCCCAACCTCTTCCATAGAGTCCTCCAAAAGTGTCCTACAAACTTAGTGTCCTTGTTTGAGACTATACTTCTGGGCAATCCATGTAATCTCACAATTTCTCTAAAAAACACATTTGCTATGTGTGTAGCATCATTTTTCTTCTAGTATGGTATGGAATGTGCCATCTTAGAAAATCTATCGACTACAACAAATATGGAATCACTTCCCTTTTGGGTTCTAGGTAATCCCAATACCAAATCCATACTAATTGCATCCCAAGGCCTTTCTGGAATAGAAAATGGATGATACAAACCAATGTTTTGTCTCTTTCCTTTTGCATGTTGACAAATATTACATTGATTTACAAATTTCTTCACATCTTCCCTCATACCTATCCAATAATACAAACTACTCAGTTGTGAAAATGTTTTGTCATGACCAAAATGTTTCGCTAAACCCCCACTATGTTTTTCTTTCAATAAATTATCTCTCATTGAGCATCTTGGTATGCACAATCGACTTCCTTTAAACAATAATCCATATTAGATCAAATAGTCTTCCCATGAGTTGTTATCCCTCAATAAAGTATTTTCATATGTTTCATAAGCCTCCTTAAAATATGGATCTTCCTGATACATTTCCTTAAGGTTCTCAAATCCTAAGGTCTTCACTTGGAATTCTTGTACAACCAAACTCCTCCTACCCAAAGCATCTGCAACTTTATTAACACTTCCAGAAATATGTTTAATGACAAAAGTAAAATTTTGCATGAATTCTACCCACTTGGCATGCCTCTGATTCAACTTCTCTTGCCTAGTAATAAATTGCAAAGCTTGATTATCACTATAAAAGACAAACTCTTTTGGAATTAAATAATGTCTCCATTTCTTTAAAGCTTGAATCACTGCATAAAACTCCTTGTCATATGTAGAATATTTATCCTTAGTGTCATTCAACTTTTCACTAAAATAAGCAACCGGCCTATCATCTTGACTCAAAACTGCTCTAATGGATATTCCACTTGCATCACACCTCACCTAAAATGTTTTTCCAAAATTGGTTTTTGTGTTATCTTATTTTTCAAAACCTTGAAACTTTTCTCAGCCTCATCTATCCAATTAAAAGACTTATGTTTCTTCTTCACAGTATCCATCATGGGTGCACATATACCGCTAAATTTTTTGATAAACTTTCTATAAAAACTTGCTAACCCATGGAAACTTCTCACCTCAAATATGCTCCTAGGTGACGACCATTCTTTGATTGCTCTCACCTTCTCTGGATCCATATTCAATTCATTTGAATAGATCACAAAACCCAAATATAGGATTTTTGTCTTCATAAAAGAACTTTTCTTCAAATTTATTAACAACTTTTCTTGCTGCAACCTCCTCATCACTAATGTCAAGTGCTTTAGATGTTCTTCCACTATTTTGCTGAAAACTAATATATCATCCAGATATACAATGACAAATTTACCTATGAAGTTTTTCAGTACTTCATTCATCAACCTCGTAAATGTAATTGGAGCATTTGTCAATCCAAATGGCATGACTAGCCATTCAAACAAACATTCATTTGTCTTGAATGTTGTCTTCCATTCATCTCCCTCTCTCATCCTTATCTGATGATATTCACTCTTCAAGTCTAATTTTGAAAAATAACTTGCTCCACTCAAGCAATCCATCAAATCATCCATCATGGGTAAAGGAAATCTATACCTGATGGTAACCTTGTCGATGGCTCTGGAATCTGTACACATTCTCCATCCTCCATCCTTCTTCAGAATTAATATAGTTGGCACTGCACATGGGCTTAGACTTTCCCTGACTAAACCTTTATCCAACAACTCCTAAAATTTATTCTTAACCTCTTCATTCTCTCGAGGTGTCAACCTATACATCGCTTTGTTTGGCAAACTAGCTCCTGGAATCAAGTCAATATGATGGCTAATACTCCTAATGGATGGTAATGAGTAATGAAACTCATCCACTACTATGTCAGCAAAATTGTCTAACAATTCTTGGATTTCTTTAGGTAAATCATTCGTAGAATTATTGGTAAGGATAACTCTCGGCTTCCTCACTACAACGAATTGCATTTCTTGATATTTGTTGATATCCTTCAAGAGTTCCTTCCCACTCATGAGAAGTATTCTTGTGTTGGATTCTTCCTTTCCTTTCTTCTCTTCTATAGGTAGTAACATGTGGGTTCTACCATTTTTTTCCAGAGTATAAATATTTTTCCTCCCATCATGAATGACATTCCTATCAAACTGCCATGGTCTGCCCAACAAAATATGACAAACATCCATAGGAGTTACATCACACAAAATCTCATCTTTATAGCCTCCTATTTTAAACTCAACTTTGCATTGTTGACTTACCATTACTTGATGTCCTTTCTGCAGTTGTCTCCAGCCCCAGTTTCTTCACCATTTCTATAGATACTAAATTATCAGTGCTCCCACTGTCTATAATCATCTTGCAAACTTTTTCCTTCGTTTTACAAGTAGTCCTGAACAACTTCGCTCGTTGAACTGAATCTTCTATTTATTTCTCTAGATTTAGAAGAACTTTCCTCATCATAAGGTTTTGTCCTCCTTTTGTTGCCTCTGCTTCCACATTCTTCTAGGCCTCATAAACATGTGCTTCTCCTCATCCTTCTTTCTTCCTCTCAGGGCATTCCCAAGACATGTGTCTTGTCTTTCCACAGGCATAAAATTTAACTCCACATCCTCTACCTCTTCCTCGAGGAAAATAATTTCTCCCACCAAACGGTCTTCTTCGGGAACTTACTCCTCTTTCAAAGTGACTATATGATTTCTCAATCTCATCCTTGGTTTTCGGTGCCTTATTATAGACAATTCCCTTACCTCTTATTGAGCCTATGCTTCTGCTTCGCTAACTCTGGTTCCTGGACAACTTTTCTTCTACCTTTAATGAAATATGATAATCATCTTCCACTGTCCTCACAATCATCATCTTGATCTCATCCTGGAATTCATATCTCAAGCCATTTATATACCTAGAAACTTTTTCATCATCACTCTCTCTTTGTCCAGTCCTAATATTCAGTCTATAATATTCTTTTGTGTACTCTTTCATTGTCATACCCCTCTGTCTTAGGTTTTGCAACTTTATGAACAGGTTTATCTGGTAATCCTTTGGTATGAATTTAGCCTTCAGTTTGACTACCATTCTATCCCAACTCTTTATCTTTTGTTTACCTTTGATCCTTCTCTCTGCCTGCATTTCATCCCAACATAGTGCTACATGTCCCTTTAATCTGGTGGCATCATGTCTCACCTTCTTTCCTTCATCGACACCTTCATAGTCGAAATACTTATCCATGGACTGTATCCAGTCCAATAGCTCTCCGACATCCAAATTACCTTCATTCATTGGGACGTCCATATTTTCTCTAGCTCCCAACTTCACAACAGCCTTTAATAAGCGTTCTTCAGCCGCATCTTCCCCTGTATCTTATTCAACTTCTACTTCTTCTCTTTCTGCATCACTGACGTCTTCAGGAGTAGGGGTTCTTCTTTACATTGCTTCCATCTCTTCCAACCTTGCACAAAGATTTCTCATTTCTCTTCCCACAGCATGGTTTGTCATAGGTGGATCTACACGAATCCTTGGCGACATTATTTCAACTATTTTTTAATACACAGAATACAACTTCGAACTTTTTTAGGCTCTGATACCACTTGATGCCAACCCCCCTTCTCCTTGGGATGTGCGACCTCCCGTTCAAGGATCTTCAATTCTCATAGATGAATTATCTCTCTGAAACCTTAATGGTCTCGCTTGTAAATAACCACGAGTCTCTTTAGTCCTTCGGTTCAAGTTCTATGACACTCACGACCTCTCCCTTCACACTACTAAGCGATTAGTGTTCAGGTGCTAGCTCCTCCTCCGTTAGCTCCTTCCTACATATGAACTCAGGTTATATCCACACACAATTATGGGCGTGGTCAAAAGTGGTTTGGGATCAATCAACTTTTCTCCCCACAATTCACTACCAAATGCCACATGTCCAATTTTCAATACCACGGTTTCTATTGCGGCCCGCTCTCAAGTTTTTAAATTTCGAGCACTTTTCATGCCCACAATACTTCGTAACCATCGACCTTACAATCTCGACGATGCTTCTAAATGGATGGTTCAGATCTGTCCTTTCCAAATCTATGGATCATATTTAACCCTTATAAATCAACGACTGTGATTTATTTCATGATTTGGACTTCGGGAGTTTCAACTTTCAACCTTTGCTTTCCTCTGAAATGCACGGTTTCTTCTCGCATGTCCTCCTGAATCGGACGGCTATAATTTACTTCGAACTATCCAATGGTCAACTTTTATTTCATCCCTCCAACTCTTCGGGCTTCGATATTTTCAAGTCTCAAACTGAAAATATCAAAGTGATTTCTCTGGAGTTCATAGTATATCACCACGTATCCTTCTGGATTAGACGGTAAAAATATCGTTCGGGTCTTTGGCGATCTATCCCCCTATGTATACATATATTTTAAAGCTCATGCACTTTTCCTAAATCCAATGGTCTGAAATAATTCGGCTCCTCTTGGATAGATCTTCACCCTTCACCTTGCCCAACCTTCGCAAATTTTTCTTTTGAAAGATTTTTTTCGACACTTAGTCGATTTCTGTTCCTGTGCACTCCTTGCAATCGACCTCTACCCTTTCTTACGATAAAAACCCAAGTTATTTCTCCAATTCAAAGACTTCGCATATGCACTCCATGCGCTTAACATGCACACTCTGCATACAAAAGTTCCACGCTATCTCTTATGACCTTTGAGTCGAACAAGCATCTCTCACACAGACTCCTTGCATTCAATATGCACTCGTTGCATAACTTATAGAAGAGAAACAATTGAAACTTATTCAATTCTTCATAAGTTCATCCATTCACCACGAACATCATACACCCACAAAATTCATAACACCAGTAAACTTGTAAACAATATCAACACTGTACAATTGGATCAACTTCCTATGTTCTATTCATTCCAAAAAAAAACATCATTACACTTCTATCTCTTACAGTCATTATAATTAAAAAATTTATTGTTTATCAATATAGCATAGAAAAACCTCTGAAAAAGTACTCAATGCCTTGAAAAAGAGATAATTTCAGATAATAAGCCTCTTTGAGGGGGCAACCTCCTTTTACCCCACTTAAATGTTCAAGTACAAGATGATTCAAAATGAAAATGTCTCCTTGGTATATATAGGAGACTA
>SNQJ01S0003054.1:183887-201340 GCA_010110895.2 Picea sitchensis
ACCATGGTTCTAGTTCAAATGACAATTGAACTGATCAATATCTAAATACTTGTTCAACTCTTCAAAGGTGTTATCATGATACAACACTAGATGATAACTTGTTTTTTTTAATTTTAATTTTTTAATCTTTAACTTTATCGATATTAAAAATTGTTGAAAAACTTTGAATTGCTTGTGAAGATAGCAAACAATTTTTGCAAAGAGAACTATATCATCAACGTATAGAAAAAGAATGACAACGAGTCCAACCATGTTAGATATGCAAATTGTTTGAATTTCATTACATCCATTTACTATAATACTTTATATACATTAATTAAATGATAGTGAAATCATTGAATATTTTGTGTGATTGTGATAAATAATAAACCTTATTACAATTTCTTTAATTTTAATTAGTATTTTAGCGATGTCATCTTATCAAAGAGTGCACCTTATTTTTTAATTTTGGTTGGTGTTCTTTCAAATATTGAAAATTGATAGCAATGCCACCTTATCAAAGAGTACACGAAACCTTATCTAAATCATTTAATCTGTTGGAATCTAGTGGGGATGGAATCTAATCGATGGGAATCTCATAATATGTTATTTTAATCCATGGAAATTTAGGAGGAATGATTATATCATAATATTGATTCGATACTGGAATCTTTAAGCAAAGTTTGAAATCGTGGGGTATTCACACTATATCACTTCTATATTAGCTGATTATTTGGCAATTAATATCACTTCTATGTTCAGCGTTATGCTAATGATCAATAACAAAGATATTGAAATCAACGTACACAATACATAGAGAGAAAAAATGGCCATGTTAAAATGATACCCATGTATCCATTGAAATTGTAAGTGTGTTGGCTTCATTAATTATGATGGGAAAGTGAGTTTCCTAGGGGACATGTAGGGTGGGGATTCGCTAATCAATCATTATATATAACCCCACATTTCCACAATGAATGTGGGGTTAGGGGGTTTTCTAATAATTATATGTAAACACAAGGAATGAATGGTTAGGGGGTTTTCTAATAATTATATGTAAACATAAGGAATGAATGAAGTAGAGTGATCAAATGGGCGTGAATAGACTAATGAATTAATCATGTGTTGTAAAGCAATGTGGTAGTTGAATCATTGTAAGGAGCGTTAACATCCAAGTCTTGTAGCCAATAACACATAAATGGTAGACCATTTAAAAGGCAGTGTACTTCACAATCCAAATTCAGGTCATAGATCACACATCATGCTGGTTACATGTCACTGTGTTATAATTTTCTTGGTGTATAGGCATAGTCAATCCTTTGTATTTGACCATTGTAGTCATGTCAATATCTCCCATGGGATATTTAAACATAGTGTGATGATGTAGATATTCAAAGGATGATCTTTTGTGGATTAAAAGTGGGCAATAGTTATCGGTTTAATAGAATTTTTATAAATGTTGAGACACTTGAGGGTGCGCTACTTGTGAATCTCGAGGCATTTGAAGATGTGCCATTGGATAAGAGATCCAACAACACACTCTCAAGCACATGTGGATATTCAAACATAGGGTGATGGTCAAGAATGATCTTGTGTGGACTAAAAGTGGGCAATAGATATGCACCCAATGGAATTATCATGAGCCTCGAGGTGCTTGAAGGTGTTCCACTTGTGAATGTCGAGGCATTTGAAGGTGCACCATTGGATGAGAGATCCAACATCACACCCTCAAGCACATGTGGGATATTCAAACATAAGGTGATGGAGGATGGTGAAGATGCAACATTGGATGAAAGACACAATACCTTCAAGCACATGTGGATATTCAAACATAAAATAATCTTTCGTGGACTAAAAGTGTACAATAATTATACACCCAATAAAAATTTTGTAAATCTTAAAATGCTTAAAGATGCGCTAATTGTAAATCCCAAATCATTTAAAAATACATCATTGAATGAGAAATCCAACAACACACCCTCAAACACCTCAAAATTCACCCCCCCAAAATATATATATATGAAACACATAATGATCGGCATAAAAATATCCGCAATACCAATCTAGTACATAATATGAGGCTTTCTTATATTAAGAAACTCTAAAGGTCAGATACGAATCCCAAACATTGCTCCCTATCCACACAGTTATGATAAAGATTTTCAGCTACTCAAAATACTAGAGTAAAAAAATGTTGCATAGATATAGTCGATAAGTCCAAAAAGTTGCATAAAAGTTATTGAACGTATGACGTACATTAAGAAGTCATATTGCAATATGAGCATTGTATGTTATAATATAAAATCATATTGGAGTAAGGTTGTACAAGTTAGCAAAATTGTTTCATGGTATTACATGTACATAGTCGATCATCATCATCCATATATATAAAATTTGGTATATATTATTTAATTTTATAATATATAATAGTGAGTTTTATGAGTATTGTTTTCAATGTATTATAATAATAAGAAGATCGATATAATTATGTAAGGTTAATTTCAAGTGTATTTAGGGGATTTTTGATATACTCAAAGATATATGGAAGACAAATCTATATATAAATGTCATTTGATGCGGTACTATTTGAAGGGATATCAACAAAAGTTACAAGGGTGTTCAACCATATGATGCCTCTTGTATTTTCTATGTGTACTTTAACACGATCACAAGTTTACACACTAAACAACATATCTATGCGTTATTTAAAGATGCCAAAACATGTCTCTAGCCTAATTTTTTTTGGTGATAAAAGTAGAGTGCATGTTGGCCAAGAAAGTGTTCTGATACCACTTGTGGTGTTCCTTGTGAGCTAAAACATGATATTTAGGAAAAACAGATGGAACATGGCTATGGAAAGACAATAAATAGAGCAAGTCACACATACATATAGCCACGGAAATCAAATAGTTAGAATCATACTTGGAATAACAACAATAAGCAAACCTTTATTGATATTCATAATTGGATGCAATGTTCACTTGCCTCTTTGAAGGGTCAACCTCCAACATGCATAGAGCTCCAAAAAAAATAATATTCACTTGAGCTTTTACTACTTTATATAGTTTCTAATTGACCAAAACCCTAACCACCTAGTGGACTTCCATTAATGAGGCCTCAACCACTAACTAGTGGACCTTCTTTAATGAGACCATTTACATTTATCTATTTCACACACTACTACTTCATGGGGCATTATTTAATAAATATGCCCCTCCATGAGCAGATTGTTCTTCCATCCAATATTGAGGCTGGCCTCGACCTAAACTCAACGTAGCTGGAAAAAAAAAAAAATACCCTAAATACATTAAGTAACAACCTAGTCAATTAACTAGAAAAATTAAGATGGAACTCTACCAATACCTTTACTTATATAAACTAATCAACAATCAATACAAAAAATTGTATAACAACAATTATAAAAACATTAATACCCTACAATTATCTTTCACTATTTTTTTTTAGAGTAATATAAAAAAATTCGCAAACAATCCTCTATTTATGATGATGAACTCCTCCATTCGTTATGATGAGGATTTGGATGTGATATGCAATATACGGGTATGGTTGAATGAGTCGACCTAAGAACTTGTAGACTTTTAAATCTTTGGCCATGTAACTTAGACACATTAACTCGCCATCTAATTATCCCTTACATGAGTATTGCCTTTATTTTAAAGCTAAAGCTTTATGTGTTAATCCCTGCTTTGTCCCATTCATCCCTTCTTTGTGTTTATATATAACTATTAGCACATCCCCAACGCCACATGAATCCCAACAAACTCGGTCGCCCATCATAATTTAATTAAAGCCAGCACAACCATTTGAATGATACATAGGAACATCATCTAACAAGCGCTGACTATCTATTCTATATGACTTTTGTGCATGAAAATTCCATATCAATGCACAGTGAATAATATATTATTACATAGTCTTCCATGATTTATATGAGGTATTTTTATTCCCATTAGATAATTTTGTTTCCATTATATTTTTATGGATGAAATGATACATTATAATACAATCTTGAATTTTATGGATTAAATAATTTATTTAAATTATTGAAAATTTGGTTTTAGTCGAGATAGTATTTGTAACAAAGTTAATGTTCCATGTGGTCATCGTTAAGGATATTTTCAATGGGGTCATGTGCTTTATAGTAATATTTAGCCTTAATCCCATACATAAATCTAGATACCACCCTAATTGCAATTTAACTTCTTGCCAAAGAGGGTGGCACTCACACTAAGACTCTTGCCTAGAGTGGCATTGGGCAGCCTCATCACACTAACATAAATGTCAATCATGGATGGCTAAGTCAGCTTGGCCCGTTGGCAATGTGCACAAAAAAAGATTGCCTTGGCCCATTGTCAAAGCACGTGATAGATTGCAAACAGTTCAACTCAGGTACTTCTGCAGAGAAACAAGGTGCATCATTGCATATGGAGTTGGATGCACTTGTGGAAAAACAAGCACACTTTGCAGATGGAGACAAGTTGGATGCACCAAAGAAGTTGGGAAAACTTGTCTAGACATGAGGTAAAGTTGTAGCAAGCAACCTTGTTCATAGACACGTGGAGCATGGAAGACAAGTTAGCTAGAGGCTTGATGAGAATATATGCCTAAACTTATATTGATCGATGGAGTTAGGAAATTTGCACTTGGGGGTTGCGACGATCAAGGTGCCTTTAGGCACAATTCGCTATGGATCACATTGTGGATAACACTCGTCAAGCGTACTCCCTTTGGAACACATTCATCATATTCCTTGGGCACATTTGAGCACGATCAAAGTTTCCTTCGACAAATTTGAGATGGACCAACCAAGTTGGCCCACTTAGGAGAAGTTGGGTGTGGATGGAGGAATGGTTGAATGACCTTTCAAATGTGGAGGACCTAGTAAAATGGGCCAACTAGGTGACTTGGATGTGGACCCGACATGGGTGGAACAGTTTGGTAGATGTTAGCTTAAGGTGAACTTAGGTCCACTTGATACGACATGACTTGCCAAATGAAAGGAAAGATTCATGTAAGTACATGGGTGCCTCATTGAGAAAAGACATAGATGGAGACAAGGAATCAAGATCCATTCAAGAAGATTTGTGATATTTATTCTATGGTTAAGCATCACACATTGACTTAGAGTGGCTAAGTGACAAAGTCAAATATTGAACCTGTAGGAGGTAGGCCTGCAGATGCTCTGAGGGTTGGATTATATGAAGTTGTGGGTAGTCTTGTGGAAGGAAGTTTCCTTGATATATTTGTACTATTGTAATTGAGCTACATAAATGGTTGAGCTCCACTCTTTATAACACACACACACACACACACACACATAGAAGGGTGTTAGACACTGACTTGGGTGTCACTTGTCCACATATCTCGAGTGCGGTAGATGTTCTATATGTTGAATGTTTCTTGTTCCTTGTATGATTATGTAGTTTCCTATGTTGTAGACTTAAATACATGTTATTGGGAAAGTTTGAGGCCACATTCAGATGTGCACTTGGTATTCTTGTTGGATAAACTAAGTTGAGTAGGACTTGTTATCTAACTATTGTATCTTAAGGCAAGGTTATGGGCATACTTTGAGAGAAGAGACATAGTCCTATTGTAGTAGGCATAGGTTGTTCAAGCCATTGTGTCTAAGAAAATGTGGTGTTGAATGACTATAGGTGTTGGAACGACTTGGACACACCAAGTTGCAACGAAAAACTCCAGGTGGATTGCAGGTCAATGATAGTGACATTCGCACTCACCCACACCCTATCAAAATAAACTAACTATTATATATGATAATGACTAATAAAATGTCAATTTCATTTGTATAGGATAATAAGCATCATAAGTTATAATTAAATTTATTTTAGAATGCATGCATTTTAGAGTGTGAAGGTTGACTAAGAATGATTTACAATAAGGAGCGGGTCTAATTTCAAATCTCTTCTACTACATTTTTACATAAGGAGAGGAAGGTTATGAAAATGATGATGTTTACCATTTCTTAAAATTAATTAGGTATAATGAGAAAATAAAGGGAATGATATTAACACTCTTTAGAATGTCATTTCTAAGTTTAAACATGGTGTAAAAAAATTACCAAGATCGTTATGGTTTTTGTAAGCAAGGAGATCTTAAAGAGAAGTTAGGCTATGAAACTCTATAAAATTATCTCTTATACTATTACGGGTGGTGCATGTTAAAATGAAACAATGCTCATCGTCAATCTCCTTTGAATCACACATTTTACAAATTCATTCATCCCAATGTGTTTTTCGATTAGTCTAATTACTAGTTTCACTATGGAGGTCATGAGATTTGGTCTTGATTTTAGCAACATTCATTTTGTACTTTATACTCAAAATGTTGGAAAAATAGCTTTGATCAACCAAAGTAGGATTAAAATCTTTGAAGTATTTCAATTTCCATTTATTAATGCTTTCATTGTCATTCCAAGTCTTTTAGTTAAACTTCATAGGGATGTAAGTTTTAATATTATCAATATAATTACAATGTTGACTGTCTTCTTTTAATATGTTCCAATAGTTAAAACAAGCCTCAAAACTTCTAACATGACATGTAATACCCCAGGGCGAGCCCCTGTGAAATGTACTAATGTTTGCAGGATGGTGAGCCAAGTGTTGATAAACTGGTAGGCTTATGTGTTATAGGCCGAAGAACCTAGATGTTAAGGCCAATAAGCCTGATTTTTGTATATGTAATTATGTAGATGATTAATAAAAATTATACACCGTTGCGTGTAGACCGACCATGAAGAAAGCGTGATGGGGGACGAAGCTTCACCGGGTAGGGAAAGGGATGGGACTGAGAGGCTAGGAAAGAGGGGCTAATCTAGAGGGATTAACCCAAGGGAATATTATAATATATTCCTGAAAACTGAAAATATTAAAGTAGGGAAAAATAAACCCAGTTATCCTAAGTTCCTGGGAAAGGGAACGAATGCTAAATGGAGTGCATGCATCTCTAGGAAGACAGGTGTCAACCTGGGCACATGCAATTAAAGCTGGAGAGTCAGCTCGTTGGGGGGATTCACTCTCCATTCTCCCATCCTTCACCTAACTTTTTGGGCCTCCGTCGTGGACCTCTACATCTTGGACGCACCTTTGAAACCAGTAACTGGGGAAGCCAACCTATGTTTTCCTATGAAGCCCAACATATATGTACTTGCCAAAACCGTGTTGTACCTTACCAAATTGTGGTTGTTGCCATTCCCTGAGCTATATTGAACCTTTATTGTTGTCCTCACCTTGTTGGAACTGAGTTGAAGTTGGTCGAAGAAGCGGGTTGTCAGGCCCGTGGTTGAAGAGGCAAGTTGTCAGGCCTATGAGAAACTCTCTCTAGGTGAGAGAGTTTGTTTGGAAGTGATTTTCTCCCTGAGAGAGTCCAGCACCAGCTACGGATCTTTGAGAATTCCTGATCCGGCTTGCTGCCGAGACCCTCAAAGGGGAAGTGGAGCAGCCGATGGACTGTGGAACAATGAAGGTGCATATTCCTTGGGTGGAACATGCATGTGGGGAATGAGATTCCATGAGTAGTGGGCATAAGAAGGATCTTGGAGAGAATCCTTCCAGCTGCACTGTGCAGTCTCCTGTAACCTCAGCCTAGTCTAGGATTCCCTTGCCCTGGGTGGAGCTTAGTCCCAGCTCAGGGGTGACCCATTGTTGAGCGTGATGAGCAGCATAATCTAAGGCTGGGAGGTTCGTGGAAGGTCTACACGTAGTTGGTGGATCTCAATTAAAAGATAAGTATTCATTTCCCCTGTTCATTCACATGCTATGTATTTATATATGTCGTTACATCTATGGTTTTGTATGGATTACTGCATGTATGCTTTTACTGTTATTTCTGCATCAATCTGTGTATTAGCAGAATATGTTGTTTGTCTATGGGTATATTTATAGGCAGATGATAATTGTTATTTCTACAAGATATCATGTCCCAGCCTGAGTGGCCAAGGGTGTTAAAAAAAATTGGTATCAGAGCAGTGATATGTTCCTCTATGGAATTTCCCGACGTGTTGGGTGGCTGGGGACGTTACAAATTGGTATCAGAGCCATGGTTTCAACATTGAGCCTGGATGGGCTAGGAATGTGGAAGTTGAAGAGAAGGTTTCAGAAGGAAATTGTTGTCGAAATGGACAAAATTGAAGTTCAGAGCCCAACGTTTGACACTGATCCTAAATTAGGCTGTATAAGTCGTTATGGAATAAAAAGATCAAAGAAAATTGTTGTTAAAAAGGAAAAAAATTGAATTTTAGAGCATTCCAGAGCGCCAAGATAGCACCTTGGTCGTGTTTGGAAGCTCAGTAGGTATAGCGGTTCAAGAATGATTGCAAAGAAAAGAGACTGTAGTAACCGTGGGTTTGGAACCGCAAGGTTTGAAGTTTGGTTGTGGGATCTGTTCGAGAGAAGGAGGATCCTTCACAACCATCAGATATAGAGAAAGGTGCATGAGGATTAACCCTTAAGTACTTCGGACTTTATGACTTCGGTGAAGTTTATGTGTGATAGAGAAGAAAGGGTCGAAGCTCAAAGTTATGAAGTCCCGAAGAGGATCTACATCGNTGACCAAGGATGGATAAGAACCGTAGGGTTAAGCCGAGAGAGGAAGGTAAGAAAGTTTGGGATTTCGACGTTCGGGAGAAACGGGGTATGCTAAGGTGAAAACTCCCGAAGCTCGAAGTTTTGAATTGACGTGGCCTATTGAAGTCACTCGAAATGGCATGGACACATGGGATGTGTGTCATGTGTCAAAGAGTTAAGAACCATTGTGAGATTGAAATGCAATTAGAATGTGACATTATCACCCGCCTAATTGGACCATGTGTCGGCTTCGTGTATCCTACCATGTAGCGCTCCTGGAGGTAGCACAAGGTAGTTAAGTGTGACAAAGGAGTTAGTTGGGTCGGGCCCGCATTAACTTTCTTCATGATCTATCAAGATCGAGGGTCCAGGGAACAACAGGGATAATTCAACATAAAGTTGATACAAAGCCTGGAAAGAATAGAAAAGAAATTGGATAAGGGGAGAGACTCCAATAAATCAAGAAGTCACAGGTCCCCTGATGAGAAGAGAAAATCAAGGAGTGTTGGAAGAAACTATTTATATATGTCGTTACATCTATGGTTTTGTCTGGATTACTGCATGTATTTTTTTACTGTTATTTCTGCATCAATCTGTGTATTAGCAGAATATGTTGCTTGTCTATGGGTATATTTATAGGCAGATGATAATTGTTATTTCTACGAGATAGCATGGCCTGGCTTGAGTGGCTAAGGGTGTTAAAACAAATTGGTATCAGAGCAATAAGATGTTCCTCTGTGGCATTTCCCGACGTGTTGGGTGGTCGAGGACGTTACAAATTGGTATCAGAGCCATGGTTTCAACATTGAGCTTGGATGGGTTAGGAAAGTGGAACTTGAAGATAAGTTTTCAGAAGGAAATTGTTGTCGAAATGGACAAAATTGATGTTCAGAGCCCAGTTTTTGACACTGATCCTGCATTAGGTCGTATAAGTGGTTATGGAATCAAAATATAAGATCAAATTGTTGTTAAAAAGGATAAAATTTGAATTTCAAAGAATTCCATAGTTCCAAGATAGCACCTTGGTCATTTTTGGAAGCTTAGGAGGTATAGTGGTTCAAGAACGATTGCAGAGAAAAGAGACTGCAGTAATCGTGGGTTTGGAACATCAAGGTTTGAAGTTGGGCCATGGGATCTGTTTGGGAGAAGGAGGATCCTTCACAACCATCAGATCTAGAGAAAGGTGCATGAGGATTAGCCCCTAAGTACTTCGGTGAAGTTTATGTGTGATAGAGAAGAAAGGGTCGAAGCTCGAAGTTCCAAACTCTTGAAGAGGATCTACATCGTAGATCCATGGGGGGGGGAGTATTTGCCATTGGATTTAACCAAGGATGGATCAAAACCATAGGGTTAAGCCGAGAGAGAAAAGTAAGAAAGTTTGGGAGTTCGACATTCAGGAGAAACGGGATATGCTAAGGTGAAAAATACCGAAGCCCGAAGTCTTGAAGTGACATGGCCTACTGATGTCACTCGAAATGACATGGACACATGGGATGTGTGCCATGTGTCAAAGAGTTAAGAACCGTTGTGATATTGAAATGCAGTTAGAATGTGACATTATCACCCACCTTATTGGACCATGTGTTGTCTTCATGTGTCCTACCATGTAGCACTTTTGGAGGTGGCACAAGGTAGTTAAGCGTGACGAAGGATTTAGTTGGGTTGGGCCCGCATTAACTTTGTTCATGATCTATCAAAATCGAGGGTCTAGGGAACAACAGGGAGAATTCAACATAAAGTTGATACAAAGCCTAGAAAGAATAGAAAAGAAATTGGATAAGGGGAGTGACTCCAGTAAATCAGAAAGTCACAGGTCCCCTGATGAGAAGAGAAAATCAAGGAATGTTGATAGACACCATCATCACTCCCAAGGGCACTCCAAGAGGAGGGAACACAATAGTTCAAGTCCATCTCCTACTAGAAAGCATAGTAGATCTGGAGTGGATGAACTGAAGAGTGAAATGAACAAGATTAAACCTCCTACGTTTGATGGAGAGCACCAGAAGGAGGAATATGTTGAGACATGGCTTCTTGGCATGAGGAAATATTTCTAAATACAAAATTACTCCTCTCATGCAGAAGGAAGAATTTCAATGTATCAACTGAAAGGAAAGGCATCCATGTGGTGGGATCAACTTGTCCAGGTTCAACACATTAAAAAGAAAAATGTTACTTGGAAGGAATTCAAGAAACACTTTGAAGAGAAATATTTAACTAAGAGATACTATGACTGAAAGATGAAAGAGTTCTTTGAGCTCAAATTGTATAGCATGACCATTGATGAATATGAACGAAGGTTTTTGGAATTGCTGAAGTATGTCCCTTTAATCAAAGATGAGACTATCAAAATTCAAAGGTATCTGAGTGGAATTCCATCTTCCATCAATGACAAGATCCAGTATGATGATCCTAAAACTATGGAAGAAACTATAAGGAGAGAAAAATGCTTATATGAGCAGCAAAGAGAAAAGCCCACTTTCCGTAAGGCTTGGGAGGACAAGAAGAAGTTCAAGAAAGAGCATAGGCAGAAGGGAAACAAGCCTCCCTTTTTCAGAAACAATCCTCAAGGACAACCATCTTTTAGAGACCAAAGAAAGGCTGAGGTATGGGAACAAAGGCCAAGGCATATGCCCATTCAATGTTTGGGATGTCAGGGAGACCACAACTATATATATTGTCCCCACAAAAATGGAAAAGTGAGAGTTGTCCACAATGTTTAGCAAGCATAAACAATGGAGGACATGGGCAGTAGAATACCAAGTATCTATGAAACCCTAGACAACAAGCAAGATGAGTTTAAATAACACATGATTGAAGTTGAAGGTATGATCAATAACCATGCCCAGTTGGTTTGCTACAACCATTACCCATTCCTGAGTGGAAGTGGGAAATGGTGGCAATGGATTTCATCACAGGATTACCCAGAACAAATAAGCAATATGATTCTATCATGGTGGTGGTGGATAAGCTTATTAAAGCTGCCCATTTTATTCCATTGAAGACTACTCACAAGAAAACTAATGTTGTCAATATATATATGAAGGAAGTAGCACGATTGCATGGCATACTCAAGACAATTGTGTTTGACAGAGACCCAAAATTTACCTCAAAGTTCTAGAGGGGGTTATTCAAAGGGTTCAGAACCAATCTGAACTTCAACACTGCTTATCATCCTGAGTCTGATGGGCAGACAGAGAGGGTGAACCAAGTGATAGAAGATATGTTAAGAATGTATGTGATGAACAAACCATCTAAATGGGAGGATTATCTACACTTGGTAGAATTTGCTTATAACAATGGGTATCAAGCATCACTGAAGATGAGCCCATTTGAAGCACTTTATGGAAGAAAGTGCAACACCCCAGTAAGTTGGGATAACCCAGCTGATAGGGCAGTGGTTGGGCCAGAGTTGCTCAAGGAAATGGAAGAGAAAATGCTAAAGATTAAGTAGAATTTGAAGGCTACCCAAAACAGACAGAAAATTTACGCTGATAAGAACATAAACCATAGGGAGTTTAAAGTGTGTGATCATGTTTTCTTGAAAGTAAAAGCCAACAAAAGTTCCCTAAAGTTGGGAAACTCTTCCAAATTGGTAGCCAGATATTGTGGACCATTTGAAATCCTAGAAAGGATTGGACCAGTTGCTTATATGCTTGCATTTCCTACATCCATGGTTGTTCATAATGTATTTCATGTTTCATTTCTCAAGAAGTATGTACCTGATCATAATCATGTGATTTATTGGAATGTGATTCGGGTGGAGCAAGAAGGCGCCTTGCAAGTGCATCCAGTGCGCATATTGGACAGGAAGAGCAAGCAGCTCCAGAATCGAGCCATAGGGCTTGTAAAGGTCCAATGGACCTGGTACGGTCCTGAGGATGCAACATGGGAGAATGAGGATGCTATGCGGGTAGAGTACCCACATCTTTTTGAAGATTTTGAAAATCTTGTTGATATTATGTAAATGAGTTGCACGAAGGACAGTGAAAAAATAAGGGGAGGGGATTGTAATACCCCAGGCCGAGCCCTTGTGAAATGTACTAATGTTTGTAGGATGGTGAGCCAAGTGTTGATAAGATGGTAGGCTTATGTGTTATAGGCCGAAGATCCTGGATGCTAAGGCAAATAAGCCTAATTTTTGTATATGTAATTATGCAGATCATTAATAAAAAATATGCATCATTGCATGTAGACTGACCATGAAGAAAGAGTGATGGGGGACGAAGCTTCACCGGGTAGGGAAAAGGATGGGACTGAGAGGCTAGGAAAGAGGGGCTTAAGCTAGAGGGATTAACCTAAGGGAATATTATAATATATTCCTAAAAAATGAAAATATTAAAGTGGGGAAAAATAAACCCAGTTATCCTAAGTTCCTGGGAAAGGGAGCGAATGCTAAATAGAGTGCATGCAGCTCCAGGAAGACAGGTTTCGACCTGAGCACATGCAGTTAAAGATGGAGAGTCAACTCATTGGGGGGGGGGGGTTCGCTCCCCATTCTCCCATCCTTCGCCTAACTTGTCGGGCCTCCGTCATGGACCTCTGCATCTTGGACGCACCTCTGAAACCAATAATTGGGGAAGCTGACCTATTTTTTCCTGTGAAGCCCAACATATCTGTACTTGCCAAAACTGTGTTGTGCCTTAGCGAATTGTGGTTTCTTCCATTCCTGAGCTATATTGATCCTTTGTTGTTTTCCTCACCTTGTTGGAACCGAGTTGAAGTTGGTTGAAGAAGTGGGTTTTCAGGCCTGTGGTTGAAGAGGCAGGTTGTCATGCCTATGAGAAACTCTCTCTAGGTGAGAGAGTTGGTTGGGAAGTGATTTTCTCCTAGAGAGAGTCCAACACCAGTTACAGAGCTCTGAGAATTCCTGATCCGAAATCTTGTCGAGACCCTGAAAGGGGAAGTGGAGCAGTCGATGGACTACGGAACAATGAAGGTGCATATCCCCAGGGTGGAACAGGCATGTGGGGATTGAGAGTCCATGAGTAGTGGGCGTAAGAAGACTCTTGGAGAGAATCCTTCCAGTTGCACTGTGCAGTCTCTTATAACCTCATCCTAGTCTAGGATTCCCTTGCCCTCGGTGGAGCTTAGTTCCAGCTCAGGGGTGACCCACTGCTGAGCGTGATGAGCAACGTGGTCTAAGGCTGGGAGGTTCGTGGAAGGTCAACATGCAGTTGGTGGATCTCAATTAAAAGATAAGTATTCATTTCCCCTGTTCATTCACATGCTATGTATTTATATATGTTGTTACATCTATGGTTTTGTCTGGATTACTGCATGTATGTTTTTACTGTTATTTCCGCATCAGTCTGTGTATTAGCAGAATATGTTGTGTGTATATGGTTATATTTATAGGCAGATGACAATTGTTATTTCTACGAGATAGCATGGACCGACCTGAGCAGCCAGGGATGTTAAAACAAATTGGTATCAAAGTAGTAAGATGTTCCTTTGTGGCGTTGCCCGGTGTGTTGGGTGGCTGGGGATGTTACACGACCTCTTTTAAACATGTGGTCACTACTTCTCAAACTAAAAATAATAACAAGGACGTTATTATTGTTTAACCTGAGTAATTTGTGCTTATAATCTAAATATGGATTCATGACTTTAGACTCCATGAAAGTGCATCCAACTTCAATCAAGAGAATGAGGTAAGGATTGTTGCATTTGATTTTAAAATTATACTTTATGAAGCATTTTAGGGTTTGCTCAATTTTATTCCAAGTCTCGTGAGAGATGATGCAAGCCTAAACTTCACAGTCATAAAGAATAATAGAGATAATTGACTGTTGAAAATAATTTTTGCATTATCTCAATCCTAGAGCTCAACATTTCTAACCATAGGGAGTTTAAAGTGTGTGATCATGTTTTCTTGAAAGTCAAAGACAACAAAAGTTCCCTAAAGTTGGGAAACTCTTCCAAATTGGTAGCCAGATATTGTGGACCATTTGAAATCCTAGAAAGGATTGGACCAGTTGCTTATATGCTTGCATTGCCTACATCCATGGTTGTTCATAATGTATTTCATGTTTCATTGCTCAAGAAGTATGTACCTGATCATAATCATGTGATTTATTGGAATGTGATTCGGGTGGAGCAAGAAGGCGCCTTGCAAGTGCATCCAGTGCGCATATTGGACAGGAAGAGCAAGCAGCTCCAGAATCGAGCCATAGGGCTTATAAAGGTCCAATGGACCTGGTACGGTCCTGAGGATGCGACATGGGAGAATGAGGATGCTATGCGGGCAGAGTACCCACATCTTTTTGAAGATTTTGAAAATCTTGTTGATATTATGTAAATGAGTTGCACTGAGGACAGTGAAAAAATAAGGGGAGGGGATTGTAATACCCCAGGCCGAACCCTTGTGAAATGTACTGATGTTTGTAGGATGGTGAGCCAAGTGTTGATAAGATGGTAGGCTTATGTGTTATAGGCCGAAGATCCTGGATGCTAAGGCAAATAAGCCTAATTTTTGTATATGTAATTATGCAGATCATTAATAAAAAATATACATCGTTGCATGTAGACTGACCATGAAGAAAGAGTGATGGGGGACGAAGCTTCACCGGGTAGGGAAAGGGATGGGACTGAGAGGCTAGTAAAGAGGGGCTAAGCTAGAGGGATTAACCTAAGGGAATATTATAATATATTCCTAAAAAATGAAAATATTAAAGTGGGGAAAAATAAACCCAGTTATCCTAAGTTCCTGGGAAAGGGAACAAATGCTAAATAGAGTGCATGCAGCTCCAGGAAGACAGGTTTCGACCTGAGCACATGCAGTTAAAGATGGAGAGTCAACTCATTGGGGGGCGGGTTTTCTCCCCATTCTCCCATCCTTCGCCTAACTTGTCGGGCCTCCGTCATGGACCTCTGCATCTTGGACGCACCTATGAAACCAATAATTGGGGAAGCTGACCTGTTTTTTCCTGTGAAGCCCAACATATCTGTACTTGCCAAAACCGTGTTATGCCTTAGCGAATTGTGGTTTCTTCCATTCCTGAGCTATATTGATCCTTTGTTGTTTTCCTCACCTTGTTGGAACTGAGTTGAAGTTGGTTGAAGAAGTGGGTTTTCAGGCCTGTGGTTGAAGAGGCAGGTTGTCAAGCCTGTGAGAAACTCTCTCTAGGTGAGAGAGTTGGTTGGGAAGTGATTTTCTCCTAGAGAGAGTCCAACACCAGTTACAGAGCTCTAAGAATTCCTGATCCGGAATGTTGTCGAGACCCTGAAAGGGGAAGTGGAGCAGTCGATGGACTGCGGAACAATGAAGGTGCATATCCCCAGGGTGGAACAGGCATGTGGGGATTGAGAGTCCATGAGTAGTGGGCGTAAGAAGACTCTTGGAGAGAATCCTTCCAGTTGCACTGTGAAGTCTCTTGTAACCTCATCCTAGTCTAGGATTCCCTTGCCCTCGGTGGAGCTTAGTTCCAGCTCAGGGGTGACCCACTGCTGAGCGTGATGAGCAACATGGTCTAAGGCTGGGAGGTTCATGGAAGGTCAACATGAAGTTGGTGGATCTCAATTAAAAGATAAGTATTCATTTCCCCTGTTCATTCACATGCTATGTATTTATATATGTTGTTACATCTATGGTTTTTTCTAGATTACTGCATGTATGTTTTTACTGTTATTTCCACATCAGTCTGTGTATTAGCAGAATATGTTGTGTGTCTATGGTTATATTTATAGGTAGATGACAATTGTTATTTCTACGAGATAGCATGGACCGACCTGAGCGGCCAGGGATGTTAAAACAAATTGGTATCAAAGTAGTAAGATGTTCCTTTGTGGCGTTTCCCGGCATGTTGGGTGGCTGGGGACGTTACACGACCTCTTTTAAACATGTGGTCACTACTTCTCAAACTAAAAATAATAACAAGGACGTTATTATTGTTTAACCTGAGCAATTTGTGCTTATAATCTAAATATGGATTCATGACTTTAGACTCCATGAAAGTGCATCCAACTTCAATCAAGAGAACGAGGTAAGGATTGTTGCATTTGATTTTAAAATTATACTTTATGAAGCATTTTAGGGTTTGCTCAATTTTATTCCAAGTCTCATGAGAGATGATGCAAGCCTAAACTTCACAGTCATAAAGAATAATAGAGATAATTGACTGTTGAAAATAAATTTTGCATTATCTCAATCCTAGAGCTCAACATTTCTAATTTGTTTTCAAGATCGTAATAAGCTTTCTAGCCACCAATGATTCTTTTCTTGATGCCATGGTTCTTTGACCTTATCAATATTAAAAATTGGTGGAGAGATTTGAGTTGCTTGTGAACATCATCAATAGATTTTTCAAGGAGAACAATATCATCAACATATAGAAGAAGGATGACAATGAGTCCAACCATGTTGGTATCATAACATCTTTAAAATATTGCTCAATTGTATCGATGTAGGTGCCAAAAAAATGAAGAAAGCATAATATTTGTTTCCAACTAAAACCTCATGGTGAAACTCCCAAGCACTTTCTCAAATTCACAAATGGTACCCAATGCAAACTTGATGGCGTTAATTACAACACCTAACCTAAAGCATTCAACATAGAGAACCAACCAAGGGAATCAACTCCAAACTTCTTATATAAAACTTAAAGCACTTAACTACTCAAACTAACCCATCAAACTTAAAATAGAACAGAGCAGGCTCACATATATGTGAGCTTGTGTGAGCCTGGCTCACATATATGTGAGATGTGAGCCTGCTCAATGAAAACTTGATGGCGTTAATTACAACACCTAACCTGAAGAATTCAACATAGGCAACCAACCAAGGGAATCAACTCCAAACTTCTTATATAAAACTTAAAGCACTTAACTACTCAAACTAACCCATCAAACTTAAAATAGAACAGAGCAGGC
>SNQJ01S0003054.1:229703-252543 GCA_010110895.2 Picea sitchensis
TATGAGGCTTCTACCAATTACTGTTTGTATATACAAAGTGTGATTGGATTTTATAAATGTCTCAAATGTCTGTCTAACACATAATTAGACAATGCATCTATTAATGTATTTAGACATCTAGGAATGTGTTGATATTCAATGTAATCAAAATGATGTTCGAAGAGGCAAATTTGTAAATATACCCTTAATAATGTAGGACTTCGAATGGAGTAAACATTACTCAATTGTAGGACTACTAACTACAAATCGATTCATACAATAAGATGATGGATTCCAAGTGAAACAACGTCGATCAATAATTTGATGTCTGCACTGTATTTTTCAATATTGTTAGTTGCACGACCAAGGCAAACACCATGTAGAATAATCAATTCATCCATAGGTGAATAGATTTCCCAAGCAACAAATGCTAAGTTCTGAGTACTGCGACTAGCGCCATCAACGAAGCCAATGTAGCATAGAAAAGACACCAACATTTGGAAACCAAGAACAACACAAGGTAAGAAGCTCAAGGTCAAAACTGAACAACGAAAAATCACACAAGAGTATAATACACTAAAAGTAGAAGCACTCATGCAAAAATGACTTAGGCATAGTAATTCTTTAAGTAAAGCCCATTTTTGGGTTCACTCAAAGGGATTCCATCATAATCAACCAACTCATAAGCTCCCTTCTCCAATACTCTCTTAACAATATAAGGACCCCGCCACATGGGCTCAAATTTACCAGCCCCTAGCAGATCACGATCTTACTCGTAAAGGAGAACTAGATCGCCTTCAAAAAAAACATGTGGCTTGACATGTTTGTCATATTGGGCTTTAACATGTTTCTTCTGAGTTTCAATAACTAAGGCGGCATCGCAAAGGGTTTTGTCTAGCTGCATCAAATACAAAAGATGCTCCTCTTCAGCAGAGGTGTTAGGGAGAAGTTCAACAACTAGTTTCAAAGACGGTATTTCACATTCAATTTGAAAGATAGCTTCGATACCATAAACTAATTGGAAAGGTGTAAATCCCATGGAAGACTTGATGGATGTCCGATAGTCCCATAAATCTAAGAAAAACATTTTGTTCCAGCTTGTCTTATGGATTCCTATCATCCGTCGAAGCATAGTGATGAGAACTTTATTGATTTCTTCAACCTGGCCATTGGCTTGTGGATAATAGGGGGTTGAGTTTTCATGGCAAAGACCCAACTTCTCAGTAATTTCAGACATCATAAAATTTTGAAAATTACTATCGTGATCAGCAATGATGGCTTGAGGGACACCAAACATAGTAATGATATGATTGAATATGAACAATGTTGTAGTTTTCCTGGTGTTATTGAATGTAGGAATCCCCTCGACCCATTTAGTGAAATAATCCACAAATACAATGATGTATCCATGCCCCCCAGCCTAGTGAGGGTTACCTGTCATGAAGTCAATTCCCCATTTGGCAAACATACCAACAAAAACTACAAGATGTAAGGGAGTGGGATGAGATCTTATCTTGTTATTATAAGTTTGGCAAGCATGGAATTTCTGGACGATAGTAATGAAGTCCTTAAATAAAGAAGGCCAAAAATAAATTGCTCGTAAGATCTTTTGGACAGTGGCATACCTAGACATATGACCGCCACATGCTCTAGAGGGAAATTCATTCAAAGCTTTCTCAGCTTCATCGTAGGTGAGACATCATCGAAAAATGGAATCAACACCACGATGGTAAAGGGTATCACCAAGAATGATGTATTGGCGGGCTTGGTATCATATACGACGATGATCTATACTAGATAGGTTGGGCCATAAAGTTTGAGTCTAGAGATAGATGATGATATATCCATACCATACATCATCAGAACTGATTAGAAAAAGGGATTCGTTAGGCAAGGAATCCTCTGCCACCTTTTTTTTCTCAGTAGAGGGAAGGTCGCATATCAGTTCGGCAAAAACCAAAGATTTCTTTGACTTAGCGTGTTCAAACTCAAAGTCAAACTCCTGGAGAATTACTATCCATTTGGAGTACTTTCCCTCTAGCAATTTTCGACTAAGGATATGTTGCATGGGGATGCAATTGGAAATAATGGTGGTTCTAAGTAATAAGATATAATGGTGAAAATGGTGGACATCTTGAACAACTTCCAAGGCCAGTTTCTCCACATGTAGGTATTTGGTTTCAGTAGTCATGAGACTCCGACTCAAATAGTATATCACATGTTCATCATGTGAATCATCCTCTTGGACTAAAACCATAAAAATGGTAGAGTTTGAAGCAGCTAAGTAGAGGAAGTAATCTCGACTATAGTCAGGGGGAAACAATAATGGTGTATGGGTTAAGGAAAGTTTCAAAGCTTCAAATTATTTGTTTGCAGTATCCTCCCATACAAACTCATAACCTTTCTTGAGTAGCCGAGTGAATCCTTTCGTTAGTTCAGTGTAATTGGGGATGAAACGACGCAAAATGTTTTCCTTCCCTTGCAAACTTTGGAGCTGGCGTAGTGTGGAAGGAGGAGATAGATCAAGAATAACCTCAACCTTCAAGGGGTCTACTCTAATCCTGTTTATTGACACGATAAAACCAAGAAGTTGGTCGGAATCCACATAAAAAAACCATTTTTGTGGGTTCAAATGTATACGATAATAACGACAGCGTACAAAGATGTCCCTTAAATGTGTCAAGTGATCTTGGTGACGCATGGAATGCACCTGGATATCGTCAAGATAGGGTTGGAAAATGTGCTTAATATCATGGAAAGCATAAGACATATCACGTTGAAAGGTCGCACCAGTGTTCTTGAGACCAAAGAGTAATTTTTTCTAGGCAAAGGTTCCCCAAGGGAAAATAAAAGCAGTATTGTGTTGATCCACTGCTAAAATATCAATTTGATTATAGATGGAGAAACTGTCCATCAAGGAGAATATTTTTCTCCCAACACAGTCGTCGACAATATGGTTGACAATAGGGGTAGGATAATTGTCCTTAGGAAAAGATTTATTTATATCCCTATAATATACACAAATGTGAATCGTACCTTGTTTCTTATTTACCAAAACAAGATTGGATACCCAATCGGTCAAAGCCACAAGATAGATAAATCCAACTTTAAGAAGTTTTTCAACCTCAATCTTGATAGAAATAGATTTACATGGATAGATTTGGTGAAGTCTCTGCCGAATGGGTTTAGCATCTAGATATGTCTTAATCGCATGTACAACAATATCAGGATCAATACCTGACATTTCTTCATAACACCAGGTGAAAATGTCGTGAAATTCTTGGAAAAGTGCTTTATATGTGTAGACCTCATCACTAGAACATGAGGCACCGATATGAACATTTTCCATGACTCTGGGTTTAATCGATATGTCAATAGGAACGGTAGGTGAAATTTTACTCAAGTTCCCTTCGTACAAGACATTATGTTTTGACTCAGGAACTATAGAAATAACAACAACGGTCGACGGAGTAGAAATCCATTGGTAGTTCTTGATGATATCATGCTCTAGAAAGAGAATGGAGTGATGATTCCCATCGTCCCATGGAGTATCTTCCATAGACATGATAATCCCATCAGTAGGTAAGATCGCATTGAACGAATCAGGAGATGAATCACAAAGACGGGGGGGAGTGGGGGTTGTCGATTGAATAACTTGATAAGCAGATTCAACCGGACTTAAAGGCACCTTGTCCCTATAAAGAAGGTAATCACTAGGGCTAGGTACCACCCATGGGTCATATGACTCAGAGGTTTCACGAACAATGGTGGATATCATGTTAATAGAGGCAACAAAGGAGGGGGAATATCGGGTGGTGGGATTGGAAATGTACCCATCAAAGTTGAATATTTTAAAATAACCACTCTGAGATTCTTATAACCGAGAGGTGTCTTCGAGATAAAAAGTACATTTCTAGTAAGGGAATCATAATCAAAGAAGGCTAGTTGGTCAACCGTAACGACCTTTCCTTGGTGTGGGAATTGTAACACATGGAAAAGGGTAGACATAACTACACACATGGAATCAATCCATCTACAACCAAGTAAAAGGTTATAATCAAGGGGTGTATCAAAGACCTCAACCTCGACATTGACCGATTTAACTTCCAACGTAATAGACAACGAGGGAAGAACACCATAAGGATTAAAACCTGTACCATTGAAGGCCTTAAGTGTATTGTGTGATTCGGTGAGGGAAGGACAGCCAATAGATTTCCAACAAGTAACTAACATAATGCAAGTCGAGACTCCTTCATCAATAATAGTTCTACAGATATTCTTGTTTTCAACAACAACTTGGATCTGAAATGATAATTGAGGAGGAAGCCTTGGAATGTGATCTTCCAAGTCAAAGATTATTAAATTAGTATATGTGGAATCAATTCCACCAATGGCCTTTAACAGTGCCTTCCATTGAGCAGGAAAACTTTGAAGGACTTCGAGAGATGACATCGTAGAGGGTGCTTGCGCAAGGTCTTCTACAATACTGTAGTTTTGGGCAGCACGTGTGTGAGGGTTGAACGCATACTTTCGAAAAACTCCCTTGGGAGGAGGGTGAAGAACTGTGTCGAGACCCGGTCTTTCGAGATGAAGAGGACCGTTTGGAGGTGAAGTTGGAGGAGAAGGTTGAACCAATGAAGGTGGTATATCATCAACTTTCTATTTTTACAGAGAGTAATATCTAGCTCGAGTTGTGACTGCAACTTCGTTCTTTTTAGAGTCACCAGTACACATAAGGACATAAGATGATGTGGAAGAGGAATCTTGGTTGTGAATAACCAGTTGGGCCTGCTGTTGAGAAGGGAAAGGTTGTGACAAAATGGCATGTGTAGAAGGATTCCCGACCCCTTAGAAGAAATTAGTAACATCATCACATCTCGGACAATATTTTGTGTAATGATCGTCACCACAAATAAGACAAGGGTAATGAGGTTTACGTTTATATTTCTCATCAGTGGTTTGCATTTTGGCTTTATCAAATTTTGGATTATTATTCTTGTCTTCCTTATTCTTACCCTTCCATTTCTTCTTATTTTGATTATTTCCCGTAGGTGTGGATTGAACAGAATTAACCTCAGTTGTCTTACTAATGGAAGGAGTAGGAGCAGGAGTAGTTTGTACATTAGAATTATTAGATTTGAGATTGGTGCGACCGACATGTGCAGACTGGGTCTCAGCATGAAAGGTTCCAATCACACCATCAACAGCATGAGAAGTTGTTGGAGGTGTTGGGGTAGGATTTGGGGAAGGATGAGGAGCGTTAGGGATCAAATCGTAAAGTGTTCTCGTTTGTGAATAAACGAGATCTAGATATTGAGCATGACTAATCTCCTGCTCTTCAGTGACAACACCACCCATGGAGACATCATGAGAAATAGGTATAATGATTGATTTGGAAAACCACTCAGCCAATAGTTGATCAGGAAGAGGAACTTTGATCAAATGTATTCTCCTCCTCCACTCATGGATGTGATCAGAAATATGGGTGAACGAGGATTGTTTAAAAGAACTCAAAATTTTGGTTCCTGTCTCGTATCGATTTGGCAACTGGTAATGTGTCAAAAAGGCTATGGATAGGGTGTTAAAGTCATTAAAGAAACCTCGTGGTAACTTGATGTACCATTTTGTTTCCGAACCCATGAGAGTTTGTTGGAAAATTCGTAATATGATGGAGTCATCCATCAAGGAGTTGGATGAACACCATAGATGAAAAGTCATAACATGATTATTCATATATTCTCCTACTCGACCATCAAATTTAGGAATGTTGAATGGTAATTTGGCCGGTATGACGGGCCAATAAGGAGAATGTAGAATAGGATCATTCAAAATCCTAGACAAAACAGGTAGATCCAAAGTGGATAGAAAAGGAAACTATTGGTTCACTTGTTGAAACTCGTAGTCTTGAGGGGGAAGCCCTGTAGGTATACTAGTAGGACCATAAGCAGTTTGCAAATAATTAGACAGTCCTAACAGATTCAGTTGTAGAGGATTTGGAGGAATATAGCCCACATGATTGGGTTGATTAGGGATGTTCCCTTGGAAAGGAACATTAGATTGAAATTTTTGACCCCAAGTGGGATTCAAAGAACCTAGATACAGTTGACCAAGGTTAGGGGGAACAAAATAATTGAATTGAGGATGTTTCCCCCCAAACGGTTGTAGATTTCCTTGGAAAGGAAGATTCCAAGGTTGAGTTTGTAACATAGGTACATTGTTTCCATAAACTGGGTTATGGACTCCAACTTGAGGTGGCCCCCCAAGTTGATGTTGTCCCCCAATCTAAGGTTGTCCCCCAAATTGAGGTTTCCCCCAGCTTGAGGTTGACCTCCAACAAGAATCTGGAAACCAGAAGTGATAGAATGACTGGTGCCTCCAACTGGATTGGATCCACTAGGGCCAGGATGGTGAGATCCTCCTAACAAAGGTGGAGGAGGAACGTAAGGCCCTCCAAAGAGAATATGAGTAGGTGTAGGAACAAACTGACTCGCAATGTTATACCCAGGAGGAAAAAAAATTCTAGAACCTTCGGATGGATCCTGGGTAGGGATAGCAATGGAACTATTCAAATCTTTATACCCAAGTGGAAGTGATGGATTTGGTCTAGAAGGAAGTGGTGTCCCAATAGGATCTTGGGTGATGACCACATTCCCGGTAGATACCATGGTAGCTTGTGGGACCATAATAGAATGGGCTATCTGGAGAGGAAGAATCTAGTTAGAACCAACCAACAATTGGTCTGAAATGACAGCAACACTACTGGTAGTACCAGTGAAATGGTCTAAAGGTACCATATAGGTAACGAATGTCTCAATCATTTGTGATGCCATAGGTTGATCAGGACTCACTCCTAGGTTGACGTAAATATCACGTACTGTCAAAGGGACATAACTAGGATTAGAAGTTGCAAGAGTGTGAGTCTGTTTCCTAAATGATTCACTGTGAAAAAGTGGATCCTCTACTCTAGATCCTGCATTAGGTCCAGTAGGTACTTCAGTATTATCAACAACACAAATTTCTCCAGACAAGTTCATCTGAAGCATACGTGGATTTTGTAGAACACTCAAATCCAGGTTTGGAGGAAGTCAAAATGCTTCTAAGGAATCTGAAACAATTCGAAATCCTTCCAAAGAGTGTGTGCTTCCAACTTCATAAGCTACTTCGTTGTTTACTACTCCCTCAAGCGAACCTTATAGTGAATTATGAAGAAAAGGGAGGTAACCTTCTGGTTGTTCTGGGGGTATCCCTTGCATCCTATGTGAATGACGAAGGTCGATGTTGGCTGAACCAAATAAAGAATGAAAACAATCCATGGCCAACTAGAGAAAACAAACAACACTCACTAATAAAATCTAGGAATCAAACCAAGCAAACAAACCTTGTTGTTTCGAAGTCACTAGTTGGTGATGAAATCCAACGCCGCGAAATCAATACAAGAAGGGGTTGGGATAAGTGGGTGGAAAAGTTACATTGATGACCTGCTTAATGAACTTACACCCTGGTGCAAGCTCCCACACATAATCATGGGTATACGCTCCAAGGAGCCCAAGTGAGTTTGGCCAATGTCGATTCCAGGTACCGTGAAGACTTTCCCCTCAATAGTCACCTCGTGTAAAAACCCTAGAGAGATAGGATACTAAGGTTACCGACTACAACAGTGATGCTTGGGGAAACAATCAACAGTCTGATCCACGCGCAAAGGTAGGGTATCTAGCCCAAAATCAACTCGAGAGGCTCCCACACATAATCGTGGGTATACCTTCAAGTGACCCCCAATAATACGTGCAATTTCTACACAAAGACCAACAAATCAGGGTGAGTAACTCTGCTAGTCTTAATGCGACCTCAGGTTTGACCCTTGTGTGAGAAGGGATTCCTAGGAGAAAATGTATTAATTGGATTTGAACTCTCCCTATCACAAGATACTATTGTGTGTTTTGATGCTTTGGAGAGTGTGCCTTACAACTTATTCCAAAGCGCTATCATAGCTAATGTTGGTGAAAAAGATCCTTAGAAAATAAAAGTTACTAATAAATTTTGAATTTATGTTGTGTTTTAGAGGTTGTTGTTTACTCAAAAGGGAGATGGAAATGAAACTGATGAAGTTGTGACCTTGACCCAATAAAATGAAAAAAGAGATGAATGTGTAGTTTTTCAATTCAATGAAATCTAATTACAATAGGGAGAAGGTATTATTTTGAAGTACAAAAATCTACGAATTTCAATTTCTTAATTCTGAATGAATACAATTCCAAATAATCATGAACTACAAAATTTTCCAATTCTCTACTTTAACTAATATTTGGAATGTAAAAATTTTCTTATGAAAGATTACTAAAAAGAATAAACAAATTCAGTTCTTCCTTTTCAAAACAAAATCAGAAATGTGATGATGAAAGGAAAATGTAATCCAAGAAAATCAAGACATTCTCAACACAATTCCCAAATCAAATTCGTAATATAGACAAAAATGAAAAAGACAAGAAAACATTTTGTCATATGCAAGAAAAAAGTGTTTCTTGATTAACAAACAATATGAAAAATAAAATGAATCCAAAAATTCATGCAAACCAATGACTCTTTTTCATACAAGCACCCAGATCAAGATATGAGATTATATCCTTGTGACAATGATCACAAGCAAAAACTTGCAAAACAAAAAGAAAGATTTTCGATCACTAAAAACCAATCAAGAGCAAGCTTAAAACTCATATATCAACCAAACACTGGCATAAGAAGTTCACCCCAGGAAACTAAGGAAAAACTGGGAGGCAAAAGACAAATTGACTCACTCCTATAAAATCTACAGGAGTCGTCACAGGCTGGGTATGGGACACAGTGTGACGAACAAAGGTCGTCACAAACTACTAGCAGAGCACAGTGTGACGTCTTCACACTGGATTGGTCAAGTAGGATGCGATGTCTGAGGGTTGTCGCAGGCTTCCAATATGGTGTAGTGCGGCGATCTATGTAAATGAAGAAAAAAATGGGAGAAAGAAAAAAATTTAACTAAACTTCTAGACCCAGGGAGTCTAGATGGATCACCCACAGACTCAAAAAGTGAATTTAATTAGAAGAAGGAAGGATAAAAGAAAATGGAAAGAAAAAAATCAAAAGGAATTCGTATCCCCAGTATGGTGACCAATTTTTATATGGGATTAATCGGTAAACGTGGACATAAATAGATCTCCCTAGATCCACCTAGATCTAGAACAAAACAGAACAAAATATGACACTTTCCCTAATCTCTAACTATTGAGTTTACTAGCTAACAAGAGATAGGCAACATATCGTTTAAATGTCGCTTCCTCTTTCCATTATCATCCTAGCTCCACTACGGTGCTCCTGTGATATTGAATCTACAAGGGAACACAAGCCAACTGTTGGCACAAGGGCAGACCCAGGGTTCAGCTCCAAGAGCACACCAACAAGCCGTAGCTACTGGCATTTTCAGCAACACCTACGAAGCAGATGCAGTCTCACTCGAAGAAGCTATGAGGGGGTTACAGGACATAGATGTCTACAACTAAGGGGAATATCAAGTGGATCTACTATAGAATAACACAGCATACGTATATCACTTATCCAACCAGATCTACTTCACACAACTATAGATATGATCTACCACAAAAATGCAAAGAACAGTATAACAATGACAAAGATCAAAGAATCAGTCACACATTCGACACAAGATATACGTGGTTCACCCTCTCTCTAGGGCTACGTCCACATAACTGTGCTATAATATATTAAGGTAAAGTATACAGTTCTTTTCTGCGCTCTTAGCTAGCATATCTTCTTTCTTCTCCTCTCTTTCTCTTCCCTCCCTGCACACCCAGTTGTAGGGTTGATCTTTGCACCGAGCTGAAGATCTTGCAATACCAAAAGGCTCTCTCACTTGACACTTCTCTCTCACAATACAATAATCTCTCAAACGCAATACAACTAGATCATCAACATTATCATACCAATAAAAAAATACCAACCCAAACTAGGCCCTTATGACTTTTATTTATACATTACAATAGCTCACCGACAACCTTAGGCCGAAATATAGGTGTCAAAACCCTAGATACCAAAACCCTAGGTGTCTAAAACCCTAGGTCAGTCTGATCCGCATCTTCCAGGCTTCACCAGCCTGTCTTTCCTTCCTTCTCATGTGGTGCTCCAAAGCATCCAATGATGGATTTTTCTTCTTGTTGACTTGTGCATGATCCTTCTTCCTTGTTGATCTCTCATCCTTGATCTCCTCATCCAACGACTTGATTTTCTGCACTTCACTCCATCTTTTCTACTCTTTTTCTCACTTTGACTTAGTGATAGTCACTGTGTCTTCCGCGAAGTTCACATTTTACTTCTTCTTCCTTGATCTTCACTTCCTTCCCTAGTCAAGGGCCAGCAGGCCCCCAACACTCACCTGTGACTCATCCCGAGGCACTTCAGATCTGATCCTTCTGTTTTACTTTGAATTTGGGCTACACAGTGCATACTTTGCTTTCTTCTCTATGCCTCCTCTTCGTCCTTGTGTAGACTGTCTTTTCTGTGTCTGGTACCCAGTTTCAACTGCACCTGATACATAGACCCTTTTCTTTATGCTTCTTACTGAGGGTTGAAAGGCAGCTGGTTGTCATAGTACAACTTCAGTCGACTCCCATTCACCAAACCTTCCTTCCATTCTCCCTTCAATGTATTCATTTGCACAACTCCTCCTTTTGTAACATAGGTGATCTCATATGGCTCGAGCCAATGCATTATGAATTTCCCAGGATGTTTGAGGAACTTACTGTCATACACCAGTACCATATCACCTTGCTTAAGTGCCTTCTTCTTGACGTTCTTGTCATGATAGGCCTTTTCTCTTTTCTTCTGAACCTGTTGGTGGAAACCTGCAATAAATCTATCTTCTTTGAGTTCAACTAACTGTGCGATCCTCTCCTAAACAACGCCAATATCATCCATACCTATAAAGGCAATGATTCTTAAGCTTCGCACTAAGTATTCCATTGGAACAACAACTTCAATACCATAGACCAACTTAAAAGGGGTCTTCATGGTCATATTTTTGCAAGTAGTTCTATAGGACCATAGTACCACTGGTACTCTTAAATCCCAGTCATCCCTTTTCACACTGCAAATCTTCGTCAGTTTTGTTTCCAATATTTTGTTGAATGCTTCAGCCTTCAACTATCCCATTTGCTTGTGGATGGTAAGGTGTGCTCTTCTGATGATGTACTGCAAATTCCTTGGTCAGGAATTCAACTGTCTTATTGATGACGTGTGTACCTTGATCACTCATAAGGATCTTGGATCATCCAAACCTGGTTATAATATCATCAAATATGAAGTGCGCAACTGTAGTTGCACTATATTCCTTAACTGCTCTTTCTTCAGCCCATCTAGTCAAGTATTATGTCATAGTAATGATGTACCTTGCTCCTGTGCGCTTTCTTGGTGGGTTTATAGGTCCAACGAAGTCAATGGCCCATTTCTCAAATGCTTGTAGGGTCAGCTGCGGTGCTAATGGAATTTCATCTCTTCTGGATGGTTTCCCAACTCTTTGGCATACATCACAGGATCTGGTATACTCTTTAGCATCTCTGTGTAAGGTAGGCCACCAAAGGCCAGTGCTCAGAATCTTTTGTGCAGTCACTTTCCCTCCATAATTTCCTCCTACGATGCCTTCATGAGATTCTGTGAGGATCATTGGTCGCTCTGCTTCCATAACACACCTCCTTAATATCTCATCAGGTCCCATATTGTATAGATGTCCAACTATAAGTGAAAAGTATGCATCGCGCACAACTAGTTGTTTCTTCTGGGGAATCATATACTCACTTAGTGCCATTCCTGTTGACAGGAATTGGACGATGTCTATGAAGTGGTCATCAATCATTCTAATGACTAGAAGCTATGCATCTGACAGTGTTTCCTCCAAACTGGTTGGCTCTTCTCCATGTTCCAGCCTTGATAAGTGGCCAGGTCCTTTGTTCATTCTTCCTGGCTTAACCACGACCTCAAAGTCATATTCCTGAAATAAAAACAACCATCTGCATATTCTCCCCCCCAACACTAGCTTGTTTCCTAGGTACTTCAACGCAGAGTGATCAATAAACATTTTAAGGTGTCCTCCCAACAAGTAGTGGTGGAATTTCTGCAGTGCATACACCATGGCTAATCCTTCTCTTTCTGTAGTGGTGTAGTTAATTTTAGTTGTAGATAGCTTCCTTCTAGAGAAAGATAATGGGTGGTTGATATCACCTTCTATAGGTTGTGCTAATACTTCTCCTAGGGAAATAGAGGATGCATCGACATGAACATGAAACTGCTTTCTCCAATCTAGGAAAACCAAGATGGGTGCAGTAACCATTTTTTGTTTCAGTGTGTTAAGGCTCTTCTGGCATTCTTCTATCCAAAGAAACTGACAGTCTTTTTTCAAACTATTCTCCATTGGCATGGTGATATGGGAATACCCTTTGATGAATTCTTGTAATATCCAATATGGCCCAACGTAGTGCGTAGTTGCTTGACTGAAGTGGGTGGTGGTAAATCAACTATAATTGCAATTTTAGATGGGTCAACCAGGAAGCCCTGCCTACATACAATATGACCTAATAACACTCCAAATGGTGAGAAGAAGATGCACTTCTTCAGGTTCAAAGAAATTTGACACTACCTGCATTTGTCCAACATTAGCCTTAGACATTCAATGTGATTTTTCAACAAACTAAACACTCAATCAATCATCAAACTAAACTAACTAAACATTCAATCATCAAAGTATGCTTCTAAAATTTTATGCAGAAACTCTTTTAATGCTTCGACCACCACCCTAGAAAAGATGGTTGGGGAATTCTTCAATCCAAATTCCAATACTGTATACTGGTAGGATCCCCATTCTGTGGAAAACATGGTCTTGTGGCGATCTTCCTTGGCAATGCGGATCTGAGGGGATCCTGAAAATCTGTCTGTAAAAGAATATACCCCCTGGCCTCCCACGTTATCTAATACTTCGTTTGTGAATGGTGTAGGGAAAGGGTCATGCAGACAAGCATCGTTCAACTTCCTGTGATCTACACAGATCATAATCTCGCTTGTCTTCTTATCTTGTACCACCATAGGGCCGATCCACTTTGATTCTTCCACACGTTCTATAAACCCTGCTTCTAGCATTCTGTCAATCTCAATCTTCACTTTTTCCTTATATTTAGGGTTCAATATGTAGTGTCTTTGCTTGACTGGTCTAGCATCTGGTTTTAAAGGGATCCTCATTTCTCCCATAGGCCCTCTAATACCCTTCATATTAGTGAACTTGGTCGAAAACACGTCCTGATACTCGTGCAAAAACTTTGTAATCTTGTCAATGGTAGCAACATCCCAATAATATCTGACATTGGCAAGCTTCGATGTCTCCTCTGTTCCAATATTGACTTTTTTAATCTTGATTGGTTGTCCAATAAATGGTATCTCAACTCCTAGTCCTTCCACATCTATTTGGCCTTCTGTCTCTGCAATGTTTACCTTCCTCATATCATCATCTTCATTAGCGTTGATGTTGTAACAACTATGCAGTTTCTGGAGCGATGTAGTCCATTCGTCCTCTTCTTGTTCCAAAGGGAGGCTAGATGCCTCTTCAAATACGTTATGTCTCGCAATCTGTAATTCTTGGTCTACTGAAGGATATTCACTTTCAAATAAAAAGGTGGTTATAAAATTCTGAATCATACCTTCCCATTCTGCAGTGATGAGGCGCAACTCTGCTTGAAGGTACCAGTTGATAGGTGTAGTGTCCATCATTGTAATGAATTTGTGCACCCATTGTTCTTGAGGAATGTTGCTCCAGGATTCCTCACAGCTTCGTACATGGTCCTTTGGGCAACTTTGACCTGTGTACCTTACTTCGCTGCTTTCTTCTTGTGCCGCGAATCATGTTGTCATCAAAGTATGACATTGTATCCAGTCTGTGATATTACTTTTATGTTTTCCACACCATCTTTCTGGTGTGGCTTTCAAGGCCTCATCCATTGCCAACAACCTCAGTTGTGTTGGTACACTTGCTTCAAAGTATGATAGGAAGGCTTCTAACGGATTCAAACCATCAAATGTGGGTAAGTTACTTACTGTTGTGCCAATCTAGTGAACATCTCTAGTTAATATAGCACATCTCCTGGTAGATACTTCATACATATGGTTCTGCCAGTTCTCCAACGCTTCTTCTAAATCTGAAGAATAGGCACTATCAATTCTCCATCTTAAGTTCCCGTCAGCTGTAGGATTAATGTAGTCCTGTTGTCTGGTTGTTAGTTTGTATATGTTTTCTAGTGCATATGCGCAGTCTTCTTCTCTAATGGGTTCTGTGTATCCCCGACCTTCATCTATATATAAAGGTGCGATGACCCTAAGGCCATCTCCTTCAAAAGTCATATTCCTTTTCTTTAAATTAACCATAGTGGAATTATTCAATGCCCAATCAATTCCTAACAGCGCTGGGTAAGCGCAACTGTCATCAACAATTTAAATGACCTCAAAATCCGCAAAGGTCCTCACTCCATTGATGTCCAAAGCGACATGTTCCAATCATCCAAATGGGCTGACATCTTGCTGATTGGCCATGCGAATCCTGGTAGGGGAATAGATCAACTTTGTTTTTCCCATCTGTGCCCAGGTTTGCTTGGTCATGACATTGACCTCTGATCCTAAGTCGAGGACCACAAAGTCTATCTCATACTCTCCTATTTGAGCATTCAAATGTAATTCCTTATTTTTCCTTCTCTTCTTACCAATTTGGTGTATTTCCCTATTCAACAAGGGGTCTATCTGTCCTAGCTCATATTGTCTGATTAGATTTTGTATCTCTTGTACAACATTTTCATCCTGAATCAATTTAATACAAGTGCATAGAAATTCCATGAGCTTGCTTACCTCTTTTCCTTCTCCTAGGGAAGAAAAATTATCAAATGCCAGAGGCATTCCATATTCTCTCACTTTTGTTCTTATCTTTGATGCAGAACCTTGGTTTCTTCTGAATTCTTTCCTAGCTTCCTCAAACATATACCTTTCTTTCTTTGCATCAAAAGTTTGGGTCTTCTCTGCAGCTTTCCAGATTCCTGAATCTTCTGTAGTATTCCCTTGTGTCAGTCTGTCTTCTCCTGTAACACTCTAGTTATAACAATGACTCTAGGGAATTCTCTGCGAGGTTCAACATAGATCAATTTCACTTGTGGTTTCTACTGGGGTCCTCGTCTTTCCTGAAGTTTAGCTAGCAATACATGACAATCTTCTATAACATGGTCAAATGAGTTGCAGTAGTTGTAAGTGGTACAAGGGTTATGAAAATCCCTTACGAGGTGTCCTGGTTGTGCATAGTTATAACAAATTATCTGTCCTCGGCCTCAAATCATTCCTCCTCATCGTCCTCTTCCTCTAAATCCACCGCGAGGAGTAAAGTTTCCTCTTCCCGATCAGTTGTACTGTGTAGCATTTCCTTCTTGTTGTACTTCGACTTGTATATTATATATGTCTCTTGACCTTTCATGCATGAGATCATAAGCCTTACAATCCCTATCGTCATGTCCTACAGAATTACATAATGTGTAATACAAATTTGTAGGTGTCTAAACATGCTTTTTCATATAATAGCACTCACCAGTACGATGTCTGTTTCTGCATACCTCGCACGAGGGTAAGGTCACTTGCTTCAAGGGGCTCGGGGCTCTAGAATCCAAATATTCATTGAATAAAGGGAAGTGTTCCTTTTCATGACCTTATGATTTGCATCTGACACACTAGATGTCTTCTCTTTTATCTTTTCCCTTGTCTTTCTTCATATCTTCGACCTAGAGAGACAAGCTAGTTAGTTGACTCAGGATCTGACTCATACCTGAACTGGATTCTCCCATGGGGGATGATTCTAGCTTCATGGTGATCTCCAATGCCTCATCCTGTGAAGAAATCTTCTGTTGCATCAGAGGAACTCTAATCTATGGTAGAAGGGAAGCAATGAACCATTCTTTTTTCTGCTCATCTGGGATCTAAAAAGTTAATCGACCTGTTAAGGTCTTAAATCTTTGATCGAACACCCAAACAGGTTCAGCTACCTTCTGCTTGATCTCTTTCATACATTGGAATTCTGACTTAGGTTTCTTGAATTCTGCAATCAGTGTGTTCTTGATTTGATTCAATGGCTTAGGTTGTGAAAGTCCTTAGACAAGCTTCATGTACCATCTCAGTGCATGATTCCTTAGCGTAGTGTTGAACTAGGTTCTTTTGACATCTTCATCGATGACATTCTTAATGTTCCATACAGCTTCACATAGGAGCCAATGTTGATTTAGATATTCAGATCCATATACCCTAAAGATAAGGAGTCTCATCTCATCTGCCATAGATATTCCTAGGGTTCTTGATTGAATATGTGGTGGGCTACTATGGACAATGATTTGGACACTCTGGTGACTGGGATTACTCTTGTTTCTTAATACCGAATCAATAGGAGGATTAATAGTACTTACTTTAGCAGTCTGCACAATCCCTGAGGTTTCTGGCTCGTCTCAGCGAAGTTCTTCAACTTCCCCTTCCTCTGTCTCGGCAGGTTCTTAATGTTCTTCATTTGTCAGATCTTCTTTTTCTCCACTGTAGAAACCCTCTTCTCCGTAGTTTTGCTTGAAGAGGTTCTCAAGGTGAACCCCTCAAAATACTCTTCCATTGCGCGTATGTCCAGATTTTGTGTCGCTGTCTCTGTCCGATTTCTTGAACATTAGATTTTTCGGATTCAACCAATCTACTGTATCTTCAAGACATTATTTTCATGCAACAACATCTTGATTCTTAACTTCAGAAAATGTAAAAACTTTCCTTTGGGTTCTTTTAAGAAATATCTTTCAGCTTGGTTGTATGACTCTACTCTGTCAACATAAAACTCTATGATGTACCCTCCATTGGTACTATTGAACCAATGATCAGTTGCTCATGATACAGTGTTATCAGCTTCCTTAACCTTCTTGATAAACTCTGACATCTAAACCACAAGAAGTCTAGATCGGATCACGAACTGGGTATCAGCTAATCTAGCTATCCACTCATATAGCTCTTGATGGATCCCTCCAAAGAATATCTCATGTATATTAGTGAAGATATATCTTTCTAGCCAATCCTCAGTGCTAAGATTAGGGTTCTTATTCTCAACTTCAGCGAAGTCCTTCTCTTGATCCTCTATCCACTTTTAAATCTCTGTCTTCGATGGGAACCACCTTGACATTCCCTCACACAGATTCCTATCTCAGAAATAGAACCATTTGTTGGCACAGGGGTATACCCAGGCTTTGGCTCCAAGAGCACACCAACAAGCCCTAGCTACTGGCCCTTTCGGTAGCACCTATGAAGCAGATGCAGTCTCACCTGAAGAAACTATGAGGGGGTTGCAGGACAAAGATGTCTACAACCAAGGGGGATATCAAGTGGATCTACTATAGAATACCACAACATACATATATCACTTATCCAGCCAGATATACTTCACACAACTATAGATCTGATCTACCACAACAATGCAAAGAACAGTATAACAATGACAAAGATCAAAGCATCAATTACACATTCGAAACAAGATATACGTGGTTCACCCTCTCTCTAGGGATATGTCCATGGAACTATGCTATAATATATTAAGGTAAAGCATACAGTTCTTGTATGTGCTCTTAGCTAGCAGATCTTCTTTCTTCTCCTCTCTTTCTCTTCCCTCCCTGTGCACCCAGCTACAGGGTTGATCTTCACACCCAGCTGAAGATATTACAATACCAGAAGGCTCTCTCACTCGGCACTTCTCTCTCATAATACAATAATATCTCAAACGCAATACAAATAGATCATCAACAGTATCATACCAATCCAAAAATACCAACCCAAACTAGGCCCTTATGACCTTTATTTATACATTACAATAGCTCACCGACAGCCTTAGGCCGAAACCTAGGTGTCAAAACCCTAGATACCAAAACCCTAGGTGTCTAAAACCCTAGGTCAGTCTGACCCGTGTCTTTCAGGCTTTGCCAACCTGTCTTTCCTTCCTTCTCATGCGATGCTCCAAAAAATCCAATGGTGGCTTTTTCCACTTGATAAATTGTCCACAATCCTTCTTCCTCGTTGACCTATCATCCTTGATCTCCTCATCCAACGACTTTCTTTTCCGCACTTCGCTCCATATTTTATTCTCTTTTGCTCACTTCGACCCAGTGACAGTCACTGTGTCTTCCACGAAGTTCACATTTTACCTCTTCTTCCTTGATATTCGCTTCCTTCCCTAGACAAGGGACAACACCAAACAAAGTGAAATCAATCGAATATACTCAACAAGAACTTATGCATGTGATTAAGGAATCATACAATAAAACAAGACAAGTTTTATGGGAAAGAAACATATCACTATAATATATTAAAGTGAAATTGGAGATTACAACGAAATCCTTGATGTCACAAGGTCCCTTTTCTATGGCATTTTGTTCCAACACACACACTTTCTCCAATATTGAATGAAGAAGATCCACAATGACTTGATGAACTGAAATTAGGCTCTCAAGAATGATCTAATGCAGAACTCTTGATACAATCTTACCCTTGCTTTGCTTTCTTTTTCTTAACCTTTTCCATGAGATATCCCTCTTTATATAGGGGAAAGAGAGATGGTTGAAGAGATTAGGATGATCCCCACCAAATCAAAGAATCGAGTAAGATCCAAACCACTCAGATGACACTTCATCTTCTAGAAGATCCCCTTCTAGAACTTTCATGAAAATTGATTTTTTCTTAGTATTTTGACATCATCGCACCCTAGCTATAGAGAAACCTGTGGAGATGTTGTAGCCTAGCCTTAGGGTAGGGGGAGATGATCAGGAATCATCGCACCTCATGTATAGTGCAACCTACGACAACCTTCCTTGACAGGGTTTTTGAGAAGAGAAAGTCAGTTACCTTCCTCATGGAGAAAGATTATTTTTGGGAACATGAACACATGTTTGTCAATAGATAACGGGGGTGACCAAAATAATGTGTAACAGTCATTGAGGAAGGTAGGGTCCAAGGATCGTTAAAATAGGAAGTGCGAAAAGGAACAAACCTCTCTGATGAAATGGACCTACTGGACCTGGCATATATATGGTGAGCCAGTGCCATGAAGTCAAAGGTACCCATAAGGGATGAATACATTTTGACACCGATATTCTCAGTTTTCGACTGAGAATTGTCAATCACGGGGATCGATGGTCCAACATGTGCATTGGGGCTAGCGTACGCAAAGGACAATTGGTCGAAAGTCACAATATTCCCATCATGAGGAAAACAAAGAGTACGAAAGACGGATGAGATGATTACAGTCATAGCATAATTCCAATTGCATCTTAGTAAAAAGTTATAGTCGAGGGGTGCATTAACCACCTCGACATCCACCTCTACCATCTTCCCACCTAACCGGACTAGAAAGGAAAGAAGAATATTGTGAGGTATGAAGGAAAGAATATCAAAAGAAGTCAACATGGTCAAAGACTAAGAAAGGGTCGGAGAGACGAGGGATTTCCAATAGACCAGGGACATCACACATGTTGCAGTGCCTTCATAAAAAACAATACGCTTGATGGTATACTTCAAGTAACCCACATGGATTTGGAATGCCACATTGTAATGCAAGAGAGGATTCACATCTATGATGTCAAACTTGATAACTTTTGAGCCACAAGGATCTAGAATTCCTAACAGAGATAGCAAGGCCTTCCTCTTTGAAGGAAACGTATGGAGTACCTCCAGAGCCGACATCGCACAAGGGGTTTGACCCAGGTCCTCAACAATAGAGTAATTCTGGGTAGCTCTAGCATTAGGATTGTGGGTAGAGTGATTGAGTACTCCTTTCGGAATACGAGGCGAGGGATTTTTTTTTTTTATCTATAAGAGCATCTCTGGAGGAGGGGGAGATTCTAGACCAGGTACAGTCTGTGGAGAACTGTAATCGCGAAACCGAGTGGCTACATTAACCTCATATTTAACCATATTTATTCATAAACAATCACTGTCATGCATCGGTTAGTTTTGACTCCCACTCGCCAAATTTGTGGCATTCGAGGATCTTGAGGCCATGTGTTAGTTATGTGGAAAAGGATTAGTCAACACGGTGGGTAGTAGAGATAAAGGCCTCGCAGCTTGCAAAAGATTGGGGCATAAATGGGCAAGGTGATCATCTATACAAATCTTACAGGGAAACTTCACCTTCCACATTTCTTTCTTTCCCTCACCAGCATTATTATTCAACCTCTCATTATTACCATTTTCCTTGGGTTTATTGTTATTCTTCCCACCCTTACAATTTTTATTACTTCCTTTGTTTTTATTCCCTCCTTGTTGTTGGTTACCATTCGGGTTGGTCGACAAGTTCACAGAATGTACATCTGCCGACTGAGTGGGATTGGAGGACACAGACGAAGCTATCCCTCCTACATACTGGTTTAGAGACAACTCTTTCAAATGGCTTATCACAGAGTCTACGGATTTCACATTGGCAGAGCCTACAATGCCATCGGCATGAGGTCCAAGATTTTGTCTAGGGTCATAGTTTTACCTTAGTTCCTCTAGAAGAATCTCGTATAACATTCCAGACTGAGGATATATAATATATAATTGTTGGTCTTTAAAAATCGCTTCTTTCTCATATGTAACCCCAGATGTCGAAACATTCTTCGAAATATAAGGTAAGAGAGACTTAAGGAACCACTCTAGAAGGAATTCTAGGGGTATGTAGGCCTTGATCAACCTTTTTTGTCTATGCCACTCCTGGATGTGATCTAAGATATGAGTGGCCTTTTCTTGACGAAAGGTCGGAAAATTTTCTATGCCAGCATCGTAACGAACCCACAATTGGAAGTGGTTGAGGAAGACTAAAACCATGTAATTAAAAGTTTGGTATGTCCCCCTAGGCAGATAAATATACCATGTTGTATAAACCCCCATGAGGGTGCATTGAAACAATCTTAACCGAATGGAATCATCGTTAAGGGAATTTGAAGAGCACCAAAGATGAAAAGTGGTAATGTGATCACCAATATCCTCACTAGTTTTACCCTTGGATTTTGGAATATCTGAAGGAAGCTTAGTGGGGAAAGGGGGGCCATGTCAAATCATGATGCACGGGGTCATTCATTAACTTAGACAGGTATGGAAGATTGAGCGTGGCCAGAAAATGGAGACGGGGTTGCAAAATCTATCCCGAAGTTCCCTGGAAATATTGTTGTTGGGGAATCACATCCCATCCAGGGTTCTGGTAAGCACCATCGCCCTGTCCAGGATTGTAAGACCCTCCTCCAGACTGATTCATGATGGGTTAGTTTGGTATTATTCCAGTAGGAATGTTCTGATGAGGGTTGTAAAAACTGCCCCCAGTTGGAGTGGCTCCAGGTTTGGGGTTTCCCAATATATGAAACTAACCTCCCCTAGGTGTGAATCTAGAGGATATAGGTGGATTCATCATGACAAACACATTGGTCAGAATTGGTATAGAGGAGGTGGGTGTAAAGGAAGGACCATAAGTGGTAGCTTGTCCGCCCGGTTGGTTACTCCATCCAGAAGAATTAGGAACATGATTAGACATGGGGTTAAAATAAGGAAAGCCTCCAACTATAGGAGTAATTTGTAGGACATGGGTACCACTAAACGAGAAAGGAGTATGTGGAGGAGATGTGCCCCCGAGTCCAATACTAGTATTCGTACCAGCCTCTAGGATGGAGGTTGCAAATTGTGATGTGAAATTCGACATACCATAAGAAAAAGGACTAGAGGCCATAGGGATGGATTGGACATTATATATCGGTGAGTGACAAAGAGACCCAAAAGGTTTTGTGGCTATATCTTGAGTATTCATTATAGGATGGACATAGGTGATGATACGCAGCTCCGACACTACAACCATTGGGGTTGAAGGTGTCGAAGGGGAAATATTAACTATAGTAGGTATGTGAGTCAAAGGACTCCTAGTATCTTTGTGAATCGATTTAGTACTCATCCTTGTATGATCACAAGTCTGATAATTGGAGGTGTGTGTGTACCACATATGATAACTTTATGCTTTTTAGAAGGAAAAGACCCAAAATGCGGTGGTAATTGTAACAAGCAACAAGGCCTATGGGAAGCTGGTATGGATCCACAATGAATCAAGATTTGAGATATAAAAAAAATCCTAAGGCCAACTAGTAATCAAAGAACACACCAAAATAAAATAAAAAAGGCTAATATGCACACAAACAAGATAAAGTAGTTGAAAGGGGCCTCCCTCCCTAGGGTAGGTATGCCTCACCCAAGAGGAGCCTGAGACTCCCTACTAAATATCAGAGGTATCTGAATTAGTTATAAGGACCCTTTTGGGCTTAACAACCAATCGATCAGATCCCCCTGGAGAGGTAATCCTCCATAAAGGTTGTGTGTTTTCCGACCCTTATCTGACCCAGGGTACCTGTAGAATAACCCCTGCAAGTAACCTATGTGGTACCCCTATCAAAGAACTAAGAAACCACGATATAACCGATGCACAGGTGAACAATCATAAGTCGGGTCCACCATATGGGAAGGGTAACAAATCTCGAAACCTAGAAAGCACCACCTCTCACAGAGGTAAAGGTACTATCAAGATCCCCTTATACGAATAGATCCCCAGAAATATATTTGAAGCTAAGAAGGTATCAGGGGGATATCCCTTCAACCAACCTCATGCGTCCTCATGTTTAACTCTGGTGTAAGTGGAGCCTCCTGACGTCACCAATTATACAATGTATTTCTCCACTCCCTTAGTCAGACACATATGTTGATTTAATAGCCTTGGAGAAGTTTACTCACA
>SNQJ01S0003054.1:252593-264186 GCA_010110895.2 Picea sitchensis
TTAATAGCCTTGGAGAAGTTTACTCACAAAATCCTATTCCAAGGCTCTAAATCCTAAGCTAGTTTGTGCACCCTAGAAAATTAAAAACTTTACTAATCAATTTTAAATTATCATCGTTACTTTTAATGGCCTTTCTTACTCAAAAAGGTGTGGTTGCAAAACTAATGATGTTATGATTCAACAAGAAAATAAATAAATATGAATACAATGCAAAGTCCTAACTTCAATTCCCAATAATGATATGCTTTTCAAAAAGAAATTTTCAATTTAATTCTGCAATTCTAAATAAGATGCAGTATTTCTTTACATGTACTAAGATCAATGATAAGGACCCAAAAGATCAAATGCCATCCATGAGAAATGCCTAATATTTTTTTATTTTCAATATAAAAGAGTGAAAATGCAAGGACTGAACAACAACTTGATATAAAACTCTATTGTATGTAAACAGAGACAAACCAAGTAGGATATCAAGAAACAAACACCCATCCCAACATCCCAGGATGCAAGGACAATCAAACGAAAAGGATGATGAGAAAGGCACCGCCCAAAAATTCAACCAACGAAAGGTTTCCTATTATTCCATAGACACTTAACAGTCATAATAGAGACCTAAGAAGACTCAACAATCATCAAACGCTACCCAAAAACCATCAAACCTAGCAACAAAGGGTTATGTACATGACTGTTCAGGGGAAAAGCGCATATATACGCCTCTTGAAGAAGGACAAAACGTGTATGTACACGAATGTCAGCTAAAAACTCACGTATATGTGTTAAAACACAACTAGACTAAGGATAAGGATAAGAAACTTGGACTCAGAATCAACAGAGGCTGTCAAGAAATCAGACGACAAGAAACTCAATATACATGAGATAAATCCAAGGAGAAAAATACTCCAAACCCCGAAAAAGAAGATTATATCCACAGTATGGTCGCCAATTCTGTTATGAGGAAAATCTCTCTATGGATAGGGGTAAATCACAACAGATGAAAATGGCCGCAGAAATAAACTCTAATATTAGGTATGCTATATAAACAAATATGATAGCAAGACAAGATAAAAGGCCTACCTCATCCAGACATTCGATGAAGTCCACCATTGAGCACTGGAATCAAAACAATATACCCGCAACTTGTCTTCGACAACCAAGAAACAAAATAATATGGTGGTAATATATAATATTAGCACATTAAATAGCATAATCCATCAACATTCATAACAAATATTCCCATGGAATAATAATTCAAATATTTTCAAGATATTAATTGGACGAGAAAATAGTATTTCTATTAAAATGTAATCAACAGAATTGAATGAATTACAAACTTTCGTTTCGGCACGGTTCGAAACAGAGAAACTAAGTCCCTTCCAGCTGGGCCTCCACCACTTCAATACTCCATCAAAGGCAAGCTCATATAAGAGAGACAATGAGGTTCTCAATCAAGTAGGGAAGATCTTGGGGGCTGAACAGTGTGTTTAGACTTAAAAGGAAAAAGGGATGCATACTCAATATGAAGTGAATAATTTCTCCAGAGTAACTTTTCTCTCAAAGTTGAATTCTTCTTCTATTTTTCATAACTCGGATTTGGCCCATTTATAGCCTTTAAGTGTAACTGAACGGCCGATTTGAAATGTTTCCAGTATATGGAAGTTCAAGGATCACGGATCTCATGACATGACATGGAAACCTGACACCATTTTTTAATTTTGGGAACAAAACCCGATGTAAGCGGGTTGTAGTGGTGCAACCTGTGTATACACATGTTGTATAATAGATAGGGCATTTATATGTGGAAAAATAATGTTTTTAGCTCCAGGATATGCAAAAAACGGACTTCAAGTCTGCATAGGGAAATGGAAAAAGGCCCTTTGTGCAAGTTTGCATAGGGTGAGGAAAATCTTGCTATAACACACAACCTACTAGAACTCTCATCGTGGCTCGAACTGTAGGTTAACGATTACCTAGTTTGAGAGATACACTATGCCGTGAGGGCATACTGAGACTGTCACTCATGAAGATTCTAAGGGGCACACAATAAGGCGGGGTCCTTATTCCTTAGAGGCCCTTATTCTCGCACAAGGTCTACTGATGGGGTATTGACTCCAAGGTTTGGACAACTACCAAAATTAGTCAAAGGCAAGTGGCACCCTTGGAGCATGTAGTGTGTCTTGAAGGGCACATCGTGATTTTTAATAAAGGTGAGTCAATGAACCTAGGTTCTTAGAAAACGATATTTTGTTTTGAGATGGGCAACCTTAAAATAAATGTTAAATGGGTAAATTTTTATTAATTATAAAATTCCCTTAAAAAGAAATAAAATAATTTCTAAGCCTAGTTGAAAATTAAGCCTAGGTCTAAATAGGGTAAGAAGACTAAAAAAAACAACTAAATGATCAATTAATAAAAGAGGGATGAAGAAAAATCAAGTTAAGAATTTAAAAGATAAATATTTATCTAAAGATTTAATTACTGATTATGTGCTAGACATGCTAAATTGGAACTTAGACAAAAAGGGGAAATGAATGTAAAAAGGAATGTGGAAACATAGAAAGGAATCTAGTCTAGTCTAACTAAATAACTTTCCTAAATAAAACACAACTAAGTTTTAGAAAGGAGTCAGTCATTAAAAGGATATAGAGGGAATAAAGGGACAATAAGGAGCGCTTTTAGGATGGGTGAGGGAAATTGGCATTAAATTAAATTAAATAAATGAATTTCTGGTGCAACTAAGGGATCAAGTGACAAGTGTACGGGGGAGAGTATTTACTAATTAAATTGAATAAGAAGAATTAAATATGCAAATGGAAAGTGGTCACTAAGAAGAAATTTATAAAAGTAATGACTGAGAAGAGGAATGGATCACGACTGGTATGCGTAAAGTTATGCTGGAAAAATTTCTTGACTGCTTTTTCTTGTGGGAATTGGGATACCAAGTTCAAAAATAGAGTGGTAGCTCGACCTTATGAGGCAAGCTGGGAGCTAGAGTTTCTAGTTGTGTTGTGCGTGGTCCTTTGCGGATCGGGGGGATAAGTGGAAAGAAGAGTACCCATAGCATTGGCTAGGAGGTACCAGTGAGGTCTCGACGATTATCAAGTGGGAGCAAGGAGGATCTCCAATAGCCGAAGAACATAAATAAGTCCATCAGCCGGTTATGGTACACATGTTTAAAATTTGCAGTTGTAAATTAGTTAAATTGTATATGGATTTATATGTTGATGGAATTTGTGATGGATTTATGATATTAGTTGGGCAAGTTTGCTTGATGTGTTTAGCTTGGAATAAGTTTAGATGGTTTTTCATCCTTGATTATTAGAATTTTCAATCATTGTCTCCCTTCCCCAATCCCCACTCTGAGAGTAAAGACTATAATCCTTGTTTAAATTTTTGTTCTCTCCCCAACGAACCCCTGCTCTTAATTTAAAGGATTGGTTCTCTGGCCCTTTTATTTTCAAATTCTTTGTGTTGATTAAAGGGGCATGGCTCTGTGCCCTCTTGCTTGCTTTGATTTTAAATCTCATTTTTAACTATGCTCCTTGGTGTTTTTAAACAACAAATTTTGTGCTTCCATCCAACGATTTTGGGGTGTCACTTCCAGTTTTCTAAAACAATTTATTTTACCCAGCAAAATTGGTTTTTACGTTACTCAGCGAATTACTTCTTTCCTAGAAAACAACCATCTTTCTCTGCAAATTCATGAGATCTCACAACTAATTTCACTCAGCAAAATCGCAGTACATCTCTGCATTGCTCAGTGAATTACTTCTTTCTCAGTAAACAACCATCTTTCTCTGCAAATTCGTGAGAGCTCACAACTAATTTCGCTCAGCAAAATTGCAGTACATCTATGCGTTGCTTAGCGAATTAATTATTTCCTTGAAAACAACCATCTTTCTCTGCAAATTAGTGAGATCTCACAACTATTTTTGCTCAACAAAATCGTAGTACATCTCTGTGTTTCTCCACGCATATTTCTTTCCCAGCGAACAACCCTTCCTATGCAAATTCAAGGATCTCACAACTATTTTTCTTCTGCAAAATCGTAGTTATATCTCTATGTTTTGCATTAATTCTCAACAAATATTTATTTCCCAGCGAACAAGCCTTCCTTTGCAAATCCGTGGAGCTCCCAACTATTTTCCCTCTGCAAATTCACAGTTATATCTCTACGTTTTGCATTAATTCTCAGCGAATTATTCTTTACCAGCGAACAACAAACATTCCTATGCAAATTCATGGAGCTCACTGCTATTTTTTCCCCTTTGCAAAATCACAGTTATTTCTCTATGTTTTTCATTAATTCTCGATGAATTATTTCTTCCCAGCGAACCCCTTTTCTTCTCAGTGTTGGCGTCATCTATTTAATTTGGATAAGGGGAGTAATTGACATCGTTTTTGTTTTTTTTAATTATTCAATTTAGATGCCTTTAATTTTTCCATCAGATTCAATTATTGCATGTAATTAGCTATGCTGATACATGGTTGATTTTTGGGGGGGTGTTGAGCTTCCAATAATAAATTATATTCATATTTATAAATTTTAAGATTATGGGACTTGTATTTCAAATGATAAAACAATATCCTTATTTATTCAAAATTTGTGCTATTGAAATATGGTCATACACTCTTCAACACCATGGTTCTCGTATTCATTCCTTTTCATTTTCTAATGCTATGTGGCTTGGTCAATCCACATTTATCACATAATTTAGTTAGTCTTCCACTTTAATAACATATTACATAACAAAATGCGATGATTGATAACTTATCGGGCCATGTACGGTATTGTTTAGCATAATAATTTAAATTTGGACCATAATGTATGATGTTAATGTATGATATGCGTTGGGAATTCGTTGTGCCATGAATAATGGGTAGCGGCTCTTGCACAATGGCCTTTTAGTGTCAATGAATGACTAGTTAAATAAATAGAACTATTGCATGCACTATTTTTTAAATATAATGTATGTTGTGTATATATTAGACCTCTTGTGTGCAACGACAATATGATGCATGGAGTGTTTGTTTAGTCATAAGACTGTTCGCGCTATGAAAATTTGTCTAAATGTTGATTTAACATCTATTTTCTTGTGCCTTTAAATTGTCAATTTTTGATGGATTAATAACTAGATTACCTTGTGCCCTTAAATATCGATGTTGCTGGATTGAATTAAAATTTGGATTACTTGCGTCGTGTAGTTAGAATATTATGATTACCTTTTCTCCTTGCAATAAAGTAGATGTTGATCTTGCGCCCCAAATTTAAAATAAAGTTGATTAAATTGCGCATGATTAATGCAATATATGGATGGTTATGTAATTATTTTACCCTTGTGCAATGATTATTTATTGATTGATGAATGATAAAGTTGTTTATGCTTGCGCTCTTAGAATGATGTCGTCATATGATTGATTTATTTAATTATATTCTCTTACACCTTGCGAATAAAGCCGACTTATCTTGTGTCTTGAATTGTTGATGTGAAAATAATGAATTAATGGAATCGAATCCTTGCGTGTACTGAACTATAATATATTATACAATGTTTTGGATTTCTCTCACGAATGGAAATTAATGTTGTGAATGATGAAATTAGATACTAGTCTTCTTGCGTGGAATGAAAGTTTATTATGATGGATGATTTCTTATTGTGATTGGGTTGTGCCTCGAAATTACTGATAAATTCTTTGTGCCTTGGATTTAATATAGTCTATGATGTGTTATGTGAATGATCACTCGCACACCGTGTTTAACTGTGGATTGGGATTGTTTTATTGATGAATTTGATTTTTTTTAATGTTGTCATTTTAGCATAGTTAGTTTTGATTGATTGTGATAAGGGATGTAGACACCTCATTGTTCCTCATAACAATCACCATCCCTAAGACCTTAAATGGTTAAAAGCAATTGGAATTCGGGCTTGAGAATTGCTTATGTGTCCTGGAGGTACTGACCTTGCAGGGTAGGTTGGGTGGGTAGTATATTATGTCATTATTATGGTTATATTTATGAACCTTAAGTATCGTTATGTTATCTCATGTGGCCTGGTGTTATCTGATGATTATCCTAATGAGATGAGTTGAGCGATTTTGATTCGTACTGTTTATGAGTCATTATTAATTGTATAAATGTATTGATTATGGGCTGCCATTTATTTGTGTTAATGTGTCGATATGTGTATCATTATTCATGGTGATGATGTGTCGGCTTTGCATCCTAATTGATTATTAATGTGTTAATTTTGTTTCGTTAATATTTGGGATGATGTATTGATGATGTTACTTTTAATTGTGATATATATTTTCCTAACACAATTTTTTTTTTTTACCTATTGTACGTCAATTTTGTTGTCGTAACGGCGGGGTCGTTACATGGACATTGAAGAGTAGGGTGATTTCGATTGTAAAGAGAGATAAAAATATGAAGTTCTTCCAAAACTATCAAAAACATAGGAAGAACATCAATAGAACATGGGAGATTAGAAGTAAGAATGAAATGAAGGTTGGAACATTTAAGGAGATAGCAAATGGAGTAAGTCAACTTAGAAGCCTATTTCAAGAACCTCTCGTATCCAACATTGAAAATATCATAAAAATAACTTCTCATATCCCAAGATTGATTGAATATCAACACAATGAGGAGTTAGGGGCAGAAGTTACTTCAAAGGATATCAAGGCAGACCTACAATAATTTAAAAATGGAAAGAGTCCAGGCCTAAATGGGTGGATAGTTGAATTTATTTAGGGTTCTATGATTTTGTGGAAGAAGAGTTGGTAAGATTTATACATGAATCTAGGAACTCAAGAAAAGTCCTATGTGCCCTAAATTTCACATTTTTAGCATTAATACCAATGAAAAATGAAGAAAAATACTCTGAATATTATAGGCCCATATCATTGTGCAATTTAGTTTATAATATTTTTACAAAAATTCTAGCTAATAGAATTAAAGGAATCTTCTCAAAATTCATGTTAGAAGAGCAATTTGTCTTTCTACACAATAAATAATTCCATGAGACACTTTGGAGTATTGGAGTAGAACACGAAGGGTTACATACAATAAAGACAAAACAATTTCCTACAATGGTGATTAAAGTGGATTTGGCTAAGGCATATGACAAAGTCATTTGGCTCTATTTGAGATTAATTTTGATTCAAATAGGAATGAGAACCTCAATGGAAAACTATATAATGGGTTGCTTGTCTTTAGGAACATCTGCAATTGTGATAAATGGATCACCATCGAAAATTTTAAATTCTATAAGGGATCTCAAGCAAGGTTTCTCGATGTCCCCCTTTATGTTTTATTGGTGGAAAAAAGGGTTAAGTAGGATGGTATCAAATTGTGAAAGAGGAGGATGGATTAAGGGTATGAATATGGGAAAATCAAATTCTTTAAGCAGTTTATTGTTTGTTTGCGATGCTATTTTTTTATGTAGGGTCAATCAAAGTAGTAGAGAAGGAAGTTGCATACATGTACTATAAATTACATGTATGGGTGTGATCCCCACAAGTCTTCTATTATTTCCAATGGCTTAAGGGATGAACTAGAAAGATAGTCTATTGATGTTCTGGCCTTTAACTTAATTACATTTGATAGTGGGTGAAAATATTTGGGGTTTTGTTTAAATCTCAATGAATATAGAGTCAACGATTGACACCAAATTTATGAAAAAATTCAAGGGAAGGTAACTAATTGGTGTTACTAATGGTTTTCCATAGTAGGTAGGATTACTTTAGTAAAATTTGTTTGGGAAGGAATTCTCATATATTGGTTGCCTTTAATCTATATTACTAAAGGTATTTTTTGCTGAAAATAAGAAAAAATGATTTAGTTTTTTGTGGACAAGGAAAAAAGAAAAGGATTAAGTAATTCCTTTAGTAAAGTGGAAAAAATGAAAAACCAAAAGAATGTGGAGCTTGGCGTAGGAAGAAGATACACATGATTCAACAAGGCTGCATGGAAGCACAGTCCCTGCCAAGGAGGTTAGAAAGAAAATTGTGGAAAATGGGGTGGAATTGTAAATGAAACGAAGTGTTTGGTGCAAAATGTATACCAGGGAAATGTTGTGCGAAATGTATATCATAGAAGATAAGGAAAAAGTAAATGATGGTCGGCAGGCACAACAACATCTAATTTTTGAAAGTATATAGAAAACCTAATTTTTTTGAAAGTATATAACAAAGTAAAAAAATTGTTGACAGTGCAAGATTAAATTTGGAAATTTAAATGCATTTTCCATATGGACTGATGAAAGATAAAAATATATGATGACATAAAATTAATAGGAGATAAGTAATATAAAAATTTAAATGCATTTGTGAACATGGGGTATATGTAAATGGCGCTTTCATTTTTGAACGCCATTTATTTTGAAATATATAAAAAAAAGAAAAGTGTGTAACATATAAAAGAGTAGATGCATTTGCCATATAGACTGTTGAAGGATAAGAATAAAATTCTAACATATTAAAAAACAAATGCATTTGTTATACAGAATGCGGAAAGATAAGAAGAGTCGGAACATATAAAAATTTAAATGCATTTTTTATTTCAAGTATGTCAAAAAATGAAAGTTTGTTACATACTACTGCAAATTTTGAAATATACCAAAAAATTAAAGTCTATTACATATAAACCAGAATTTCAATGCGTTTTTCATGTAGATTGGGATTGGGGCTCCTGCAGACCATTAGATAAATATGTACAAGAAACAGGATTGTGGAAAGAAGATAGAGTGCAATAGATGCAAAAGAAAATAAATGGAAAGGTATAAGTGTTTGCCTATACATCTGTATTTAAGAAAGTGGAATAACAGGGCTGAGAAACAAAGAAAGATGCGATGACTAAACTTATAGTGAGGGTACATATGAGCGATTTGGATATTTTCTTGCGGCTATCGTTTCATTGATGTTGGTGATGACTGGGGTTTCAAGGATGTTGTCCACAACTGTTGGAATGCTAGGAACTGCCTGTTGTCTTTTGTTGGCGGCCTATTTCAATTTCCTTTCAACCCATTCTTCAATGTAGCTTCTCATTGAGGTGACGTTGATCTCATCCCGGATTTTGATCTTGAAAAATTCATTTTCTAATTCTTGGAAGTTGATAGAAAGATTAGAGAGAGCCTGATGAATTTCCTCATTCTGTACTGCATATTTGACTAGCCAGTCATGGACGTGAGCTTGATCAAATTGAAGTATGTCGTAAAACTTTTCCAAAGACAAGGTATTCAACATAGAAACCTATTTATCGAACTCTTTCCTGGTTAAGGGCAAGGAGTTTGCAATTAAGAGGGGGTCTTGGAAGTCATTGGTTTTCCCTGCTAAGTCTATATTTGACATCTTTGTGAATAATTTATCTTTCTTCGCTATGGCTTGTTCACATGACTGAAAAATGAGACACAGGTTCTTTACTTTTTGTTTCCAACATGCATTCAATTGGCCGATCTGGATTTTGGATGGAAGATCTTCTTCTCTTCTTTTTGTTTCTGTCACATTGTTGACAATCTTGCCAAAAGGGATGACCGTTTTTAAAAAGAATTTTTCTTCATCTTTTAATTTGGCTTGCAGAATCTCATGCAAGATATGTGCCCTGGTTCCAAGGGAAGCAATGGTTTGTGATATTTTCCACGCCTGGGTAACCAGTTCCATTCTTTTTTTGATATTTTTCTCCACATATCCTTTACAAGATGTGAGTAGGGTGGAGGATTCTTTTACATTGGGTGTAGGGGTGCCAGGCATGGCTATTGCCAAAGGATCGACAAGAAATGGCATAGGAATGAAAGCGTCTTCCAATTCCTTGACTTGGTCCTTCAGTTTGGCATTCTGGGTCTCGATGCGTCCAATGGAATCATGAAGTTCTTCTCTGGTCACGGTGTGAAGCTGACAAATTTCGGACGGCTGCATGTTGGCAACATCAACCTCTGAATGAGATTTGCCTTTGATATTTTTAACATTTTTTTTTCTCAAATATCAATCTTTTGTTCTGACTATCAAAAACAACGCTCTAGAACATGAAGGATTCATTTTCGTCAAAATTTTGGGTAACGGATATGTCCATTGGATGGCTATGGTGGATGTCGTCTTGGGGATGATAAGGGAAGGGGAACATGGCATCTAGATCAGTGTCAACTTCCATGTTCTGACTCTGAAATTTTGGCTCTTCTGCTTGACCCACATTTTTTTTTCTCTTCTTCTCTACTGGAAGTTTGTGAGAACTATCAATTTTAGAGTGAGGAGGGTCGTTATCTCCTCCTTCGTTTGAAGAAATTTGGGTTTCTTTATTGTTGTGATGGGCCATTGGAGTGATGCTCCAAGATGTCATACTTTTTGGAGTGGTATTTGTGGATTGAACACTCTTGTCACTAGGGCCTTTCCCCTATTGCGTGTACAATTTAGTGCAGCTTTGCACTGTCTCTACATCGTTGGTATCAGAGGCAGGACTGTCACTGTCTCTATTTTTGGGAAGGTGTTTATTTACAAAACAATTGTTGAGGCCAAGTGATTGTAAATGTTGTCTAAAAATATCATAAGGGTCGAATCCTCTTATGTCTTCATCATATCTGAGGTTGGAGATGCTAAAATGTGCTGTGAAATCGTCAATTTTGTTGACATTTTTCAAGACAACTCCCCTATTTTCCAAGGCAGAGGAATGAATTGTTTTTTTTCTTCCTTTGGAACAGATGGAACCATTAGTTGTACTAACGTGCTACTTATGCAATAAAAATTATGTCCGTAACGTGAAATGGAAGGAGAGCAGGTTGTTCCATGGAGCCAAAATTTCTTATGACAGTGTAATTATCCAAATGTTGGAGTGTCCCCTTATTGTCCAAAAAACTAGTTGCTTGTTCAGATATGCGTGGAGCATTTTCTCCTAATAACAAAACTTTGAAAACAGACGGGAAGCCATTAAAAACCTCATAAAAACAATGGGAATCCTTGTGCTTCCATAAGGCCTGGTACCAGAACGTTACTGGGTGGAATTCACATATGACTTTTTTGGACAGAGACAGTTGCGAAAATTGACAGGAATGTGCTATTGCAAAAACTAAATAGGATGACATATAAAATTTATTTTCCCTTTTGTAGCTTGAAAATTGGGAAGAGATTTCATGGGAAATTAACATGCCCCAATCAAAAAGGGCTTGTTCGTTGACTGTGAAATACAAAATATAAAGAGCCATTCAGAAAACAGTACTTGTGGACTCCTGTCCCGTTATTCTTGTAAATAGCCAGGCAATTTCCCAAAATGGATTTCTAAATGAACTAACCTGCATACTTGTAATATCTTCAAGAACTAGATTTGACCTTTCCAAAAAATGGGGCAAGAGGTCCAATACGTTATTATGCTTTGCAAGGAACTGTTTGCATTCTTCTCCTTTGAATGTCAATGTTGGCTCGGGCAATTTTAGCATCTGTGCAAGATACCAGATATAATAAATATGAAGCACAGAAATAAAATGCTAGAAATGGAAGAATAACAGTAATATTTCCAACATAATCTCCACAATAACACATAAATGATATAAGAACAACAACAAAAATAACACTTTGATTCAGAAAGCAATGTTCACAGGCCTCTTCGAGGGGG
>SNQJ01S0003054.1:280989-291094 GCA_010110895.2 Picea sitchensis
TAGCTTTTCCCTGGTTAACATGCAACTCAAATCCAAACGTCAACTAGCTCTGATACCACTTGATCCGTAGGATCTTTTAAATGACCATGGTTGAGTTTTAATTGCATGCATTAATTAACCATTTGAGAAATTTAGTGAAAGAATGAGGAAGAAGAAGAATTATAATAGCCAAATAATCATGTGCAGATCTGAAATGAAAATATAATAGCAAACCATAAACACGCAGATTGATAACGGAGTTCGGCACAACTTTTGCCTACTTCTCCGGGCCTTTTCTCTGTGGGGGAGGCTTCTTTATTTCTGATAAAATGATCAAAATTACATTGCTGCAATGCCAAATGGCTACAAGACTGATCTGGTCTTGTTCTCCCAGATCTCTAGAACCCTGCAAAGAAAACAGCACGCAAAACAAAGAAAACAGCACGCAAAACAGATGTTCCAAGCTTCCAGAAACGATCCGACAGTGTCTCCACCTCAAAGGCTTCCCTACATCAAACTGACTTTGGCTTGGCTCTTCATCAGCATAATTCTTCTATGAATGGCTGTCCATGGCCTCAAACAGGCCTGGTTTTTATAGGCTTGGAGTTGGTTGCACAGCTCCAACTTCCTCCAAGAATTTGGCCTCCAAAAATGCCCAATATCCCCCAAAAATGGAAGAAATCTGTTGATAATAGGCATAATTAATTAAAAAAAAACAAATTTATAACAACAAAACCCACTTTGGCAAAAATATATGGGCGTTATCCCCTTATTCTCGTGCGCGCCCCTTTTCTCAGTCATATGGGGGGCCATGTGGCCAAGCGCCATGCGCTGGCCACCCCTTTCTCGCACCAGCTCCCAGTTTCTTTGCATATTCATAGGCCCACGGGCCAAACGGTCTAACTATTATGCATTATGTGTGGCATCGGTTCCGGTCACATGGTGTGGTGGTAACCGCCCCCGTCCAAACTCCCGCGCGGTTTGATGTAACCCCGTGCTCCCGGCTCCGTGGTCATATGTGTGGCGTGTTCGCGCTGAGGGCTGGGGCTAAGCCCCGGCCCTTTTTTCCGCCATTTGAAACTTCATTCCAATTTAAATATATTTTATGCCGCTTCTATTACAAAGTCCACCGGCCGCCCGAGTGGCTAGCCCGTGCTGCCAGTCCGTTCCCCTACTGGGAGGTCTTGGGTTCGACCCCCGGCGACGCCAATACCATATTTTACATATAACCATTAAACCAATGATGGGGTTCCATGTGGCAGCCCATGGCTGGGCCACGTGGCACCTTTCCAACCAACCGGATTATGAGATGCGTCAACTCCTGATTGGACCACGTACTTGCCACGTCGACTCTGTCGTACTGCCACCTGTCAGCCTTGTCACCTGCTGTGTCATCCTGCCACATCACTGGATGATGTCACCCATGCCACGTGTCACCCTTCCAGTGGTGACACGTGTCACCTCAAGATTAGTCCAACTGTACCTCCGTACGATCGAATCCGCCTGCCACATGTCGCCTTCTGGTGCTACCACATGTCTCTGTACAGACCTGCCATGTGTCACAATCTGGGATCGCCACATCAGCTGTACGGACATGCCACGTCAGCTGTACGGACTGTACAGTCATCCCCTTTTTTTCCCTGTTTGAATTTTCGGACAGAACACATTATCTTCTCCATACGGACTCCGTTTGACAAAGTAAATATACCACCAGAATCAGGAAGATGAGCCGGACGCAATGACATAGGTTTCGTCGCATTCCGAGCACTTTCAGTTTTGAGCATTTTTCAAGCCCTATCAGGCTTCTGGATCCGATTTCGGATCAATTGTTCATTTACTCTCAACAACAGGTCACCCCCGAGCCAAGGATATGAATCCACAAGGACGGGTCCTAGGCCAAATCTAAAACAGACAATAGTTGGCTAACTATCTCTCAGGTTTCCCAACCACACAACAAACCCTAATTCCCATCTCTCTTTCCCCTTTAGCCTACACAACCCAAAGAAATGAACACCTTTCTCTACCATGCAGTCCCTCAGGTTTTTCCATTTCTCTCCAAGGCTCCAATGCTATTGGTCAGGAAATCTCCCTACTGGAAACTCCAAGGATTCTTAGTTGTGGACAGTTCTTTCCAAATTACCATCAATCCCATGCACTTAGGCATCCATTCCCTCCTGGAATGATCAATAGTTTATTACAACCATCTATAAATGACTCTCCTCTTCCAACCATTCATTTCCATGCTCAGAACAAGAGCACACGAATTAGAAAGAATGAGGCACCCCCAAAAAATGCAAGAGCGAGAAGGGTGTAAGAGTGAATGGAGAAGAAAAAGTGAACCCCTAAAACAACCCACAAGGGATATTTATATAATTACATGAAAACTGGAACCACATGGCCTTCCTCCCAAGAAGCTAATGTAACCACTTTTCCCAATTAAAACCAAAATGGGAAAATAAAAATATTTATCCCCTTTAGCCCCCTCTCTCGTGGAATCATAGTCCCCTATCTCTTGTCCTTGTCCGTCTAGCATCTAGCAATGTATTTTTTATAAAAATTGAACCGCAATACATTATAGTTCATACATTAATAAAAAAATACAATATATAGGTGAGTGAAAGACAAAGGCATTTTCCAATACATGTATGATATTTACAATGTAGCATGCTCAACACTTTCTTTCTTTCCCTCCATTATCCAAAAGACAAAACCAATATCAATTTTATGAATAGATGTTGACTCTCAACACTCTCTTCATTTTCCTCCATTATCCAAAAGAGAAAACCAATATCAATTTTATACACAGATGATGACTCAGAGAGAAAACCAATATCAATTTTATACACAGATGATGACTCTCAACACTTTCTTCCTTTTTCTTGATTATCCAAAAGAGAAAACCAATATAAATTTTATACATAGATACCGAAACCTTCCAAGATAGGATCCAGTGAAAGTCATCAAAGCACCACAAAAATTTGGAACATGGAAGAAAATCCAAATCTTCTTTGAAGTGCATTGGCAAAACAATATTAAATGGGCATTCATATGAAGGAAATGAAAGGAAATCCAACATAATGAGATTTACAAATAAAGTGTTAGTAAATGTAGAAAAAAATGAGTATCTTGCACCAACAGTATGAGAGAGGAAAATGTACCAATTGTGTCATGCATGTGTATTAAAAAGTAAAAATGAAGAATGGAAAAAAATATTTACAGTTGAACATATGGAGTTAGGACTAGGATGTCTAGCTTTCATCTCTACTTAATGCCACCATCTTCCTTATTCCCAAGTCTTATCTATTATGAACCATATGTTTAAAATATCAGAATAAACCATAAGTACACACCATGTATAGAATGTGAGCGTGGAGCACAACTAAAACATAGATAAGTTATACAATAACTCCTTAAACAATAGGACAACCTCCTACAAATATCCAAATACATTCATACATCACAATTAACATGTCCTCCATAATGAATACATGATCTCTATATATACATATTCACACCTACACATGAGTCCCCTTTAATATTAGGCTGACCCTATTACATATATATTTACACATTACATGTACATTTAACCCCATATATGCCCCCCTGCTTGGGATCATATAATGTATATTTAACCCTATATATGATCCCCTTGGGTTATAACACTATCTCTTCATTGAGAAAATATATCCTGAGTTGGGAGGCCCTTCTCTAGATGACATTAAACTAACAAAGACATGTCTCAACAACATAAACAAGGATTTTAATCATTATAAGAATTATTATTTGTTAATCCCTAAATAGTGTCACATTACCCATTAATTGTGGCATATTACATTAGTATTGTTATTTTATTTATGTCGATTTGGGTCCATTGGTTGTAATTGTACCTCCTAGTCTCCTATATATACCAAGGAGACCTTTTCATTTGGAATCATCTTCTGTTTGTAAATTTATGTGGTGTATAAGGAGGTTTCCCCCTCGAAGAGGCTCATTATTTGAAATTATCCTTTCATCAAGGTGTTGAGTACTTAGTCTAAGGTTTTTTATGCTATTTTGATATTTGGTTCTTAACATTTGGCATCAGAGCTCAAGGTCTTGGGGCTTCGTTGCTGCATATGAGACACCTTGGAATTTTTTCTATAACATTTTTTCTACGATGTCTTAGAAGGAACCACTTCGAGAATATTTAATAGATGGATCAAGACCCTGAAACCTGGAGGCTATTCATAGAAATTATCAAGGTATCTGTGATAAAACTTTCAGCTTATGGGTCATCCTACTTTTGTAGATACACCCTGTGTAAGATAGGGTAGTTGACTAGTCATATTAACTAGTCTCAAACAAGTGTTCTACGTAAAACAATGATATATTCTTTAGTGAGTATCCAAATTGAGTGAGACCAGTTGCATTGGACATTGGACAATCTGTAGTATTTCTGGTGCAAGTTTTAGAATCAAATATCGTACATTTTTCTCTTGACACACTTTACAAGCATGCTCTCCTGGAAGGAAAAAAATCATCAAGGTGTGGGGAAGTTACCATAAATTCCACTTGGCACATCCAATTTTGATCAAACCTATGGCATTAAAGAGAAGACTTGTTAGAAAAATACAAAACAAAATTTCCAGACCTAGAAGGGCTGAAATTTTGGAGATACAACAGAAGAAATATTGTCTAGAAGAACCACCTCGAAATCAAGGTTTAAAAGTGATACTTGGCCAACATGCCACCAAAAAAGGGAACTTATACACCAAATAAGCCTTCAGATAATCCTACTTGGACTCTTGATGAAGGTGAAGAAATGCACAGGGTCATAAATGATTTACAAAATAAGACAGTAACAAAAGTTTAACTACAAGGGATGATGGATTCAACTGAAGCTAATTTGGAGGAAATAATGGATACTAAGATGGATGGTTAAAAAAGGGAGATCATGGAAGGATTGGAAAATTTACTAATAGAGAGGCCACCTGAAAGTGGAAATGTATCCCATGAAATTCATGATGAGGACCCAAGGAAGATGAATAAAGACTGGAGAAACTCGAACTTTGGGTTGAAGACCAACCAATTTCCTAAGATCGATATGAGGAAATCACATGGATACTTCACATGGAACAGTTCTTTGATCTACACGATGTGTCGCACACACAAAAGGTACAAATTTATTCTTTATATTTAGAACCCAATCAATTTTTGTGGTATCGATGGCTTTGTTCTCGCAAATCACTTGTCACTTGGATAATTTTCACGAAATAAATGATAGCACACTATGAGGATACAAGGAGCAATACCTTCTTTAGCCAATTGATAAATCTCAAGCAAAAGGGCTCAGTTACAAATCACATTGAGAACTTCTAAAGATTGAATATAAAGGTAACAAATATTCCAGATGAGCACCTGATTGATGTATTCATAGGAAATTTAAAGGATAAAATTCAACATGAGGTTCTCCTTTGGGAACTCAACTCATTGGAGAATGTGTTAGCACTCCAAGAGTCACTCCTAGGCTGCAAATGAGAGTAAGCTTGGTAACATAGAAATAAAAATGCTTGATTGGTTTTGTGGATTAAGAAGAAGAAAACAAGGAAGGGGAAGGATAGTAAGTTGTTGTAAATAAATGATGGACCGTTGGGCTATGGAGTCAAGCAAACATCATGCTCATTAAATGCAATCAATATGCATATCAGATAAAGGTTTATTGAATAGAGGAAGAAAAATATAACACAAAGAAGAACATCCATAAGGTAGAGATCTTCTCTGCATAAATGAATTCAAGGTACTTGAATATAAACAATGACTAATAGGCAAAATACATCAAATCCTCAGATTCTCAAGAATCCATTAATCAACGGCAACCATGATCCTCAAGGTGTACAATTAATTCAAGTAAGAAGACAAATTGGGAAAGAAAACATGAGATAAAAACTGATAACACATATATCATGAACCTTCAATAGCATAAATGTTTACAAAAACAAAATCCCCTCAGGGTTACAATGATCACAGGCAAAGTGCTTCCTACAAGCTCTCTCATCTCTCTTGCTCATGAATCCAACCTCTCTCCAAGAGATCTCTCCTTCCTTAAATATAAAATATCATCCAAATAACCTAATGAGGTCGAATCCCATCTCCTCCATTGGATTCTAAGCCTTGGAGATAGGTGGCAATAGTCAAAGAGACAAAAATCCAACAAACTGTTGATTTTCAAAAATTTGTTGGAAGTCATTAATAAATTGTTTCCACCTCATGCATGAGGCCTTTGCTGGAGCTAAATATTAGGTTTAGGTGTCCCTTGATATCTAACTAATCTTTTAGAATCCATTCTAACTCTCCTTGACATGTGACAACCTACCAACAAGGTGAATATCAAAATCGTGACCGCTACAGGAAATGAGTACGCAGCTCCACTGTGCAGAGTACGCAATGCCTAGTTCTATATCCAACATCTCTAAAAAAAAACAACTTTTGAAAACATGAGAGAGGTTTTTTTTATTTGGCATGTTATGAACAAAACCCTCCTCCAGTTTTCAAAAATACATTTTCGATTGTTCAGAAGCCAAGTTTCAAGTTAATGACTCAAAATTGGTAAAATAACTCTGCACAATTCATATTCTGCCAGAATATTACGCAGCGCTCGTAGGTAGCACCACTTACGCTGCGTCTGTGTGAAAATTAGGTAGCATTTCCAAAAATACAGTGCCTTCAATCTTGAAAGTGTACAGAGAAATTTGTAGTCTTTCATGATGACAAAACCTTGACTATACCATAGGTAGTGCCTTTTACCACTGGGTGAAGCTAGCACTTAGAAAAAAATTCAAAATCCATATAAGCACCTTAACCAATATTGTGCTAACATAAGGATCCATGGGGGATAGATACCTCCCTGTGAGGCTCTAATAACTCCTGTAGTTTCAGTGCCTTGACCATGGTCTGCTCCCAACCTTTAACCTCTGCAAACTAAAAGAAAACTGAAAACTAACTATTGAAAAATATGCTCAGAGTGATGAGTTTATTTCACACAACATACCTACCCTGTGTTGGATTCTAAGCTATTTTATCAAGTGAAATGAAATATCCAATGGAACCATTCAATCATCTTGTCCACTGGTTAGATCCCTTTCATGTGTTTCTTCAAAGGCAACAAGAAAGACATAATTAAAGAAAAGGCATCTAAGAGTTTTAAATCAGTTCCATCATTGACCAAATCTGAAAAATTAAGCTCATTCATTGACTGCAAACATGTTGCAAAAGGATCTTGCAGCTCATGAAGGAAAACTTCTTGTTTATCAACACATGTAAAACAATTATTTCAGTTTCATTTGTTGCTTTTTGTTTGAATCCTTTATAATCACCATCAGTCTAGAAAGAGTTCGAAAATGACCTCTGATGTCCTTTAAAAGAAATGTTATTTTGATATTCAAAGGAAGAAAGGAAAATTGTTTGTTGACCAACTTGTTCTTGAAAAAAAGTTTTAGGAAATGAATGGTTTGAATAGAAATTTGCCTGACTATTCTCATATCCATGATCACTTAAGATATTTATATCTTCATCATCTTCACTTTCAAATTCACAACTACTTGATGGTTGCAAACTTGAATTGGTAAAACCTTTTGAATAACAAACTATGGGATCAAGAACATATTGATAAGGCTGTTGGTTTATAAGATGGTGAACACACTCTTTCATAATTGGAATGAAGAAAAGCACAGAGGTAGAGCCTTTCCTTCAACAAAATGACTACCTTTTTGTTGTCTATCATCATGGCTGAAATGTGTGGGTTGTAAACCTTCATAAGACTATTGAAAAAAATCATCTCCTAGAGATGAACATACAAATGGTTGCTCTAGAAGAAAAATATCAAAATCATCAGTATACTCATCATAAGGAGGTAAATTGGAAACCTCTTGAACATCCATAGCAAGAGGATTTGGATCAACAACTAGTGATTCAACCACTTGATCATAATCTGTTGTAATGTTATCCTCATGACGAAATAAACAAAGTTCCAAATCAGCCTCTTCTTGTTGTCCATGCCTATTCTCACACTTTTTAAGACTCAACACTTCATCCTCCAACTTATCTGAAAGCTTGCCACAAGCTATGAGATTATCCTCCACCTCTTGGGCATCATAGAACATTTGTTGCAAAGACACGGACTTCCTCTCCAAGAGATAAAAAGAGAAAGCTGAATGGAAGGCCATAGCATAATATAACTTGGGAGTACCTTCAGGTGGCTGGATCTCTTCAGGAATTTGGTAATAGTGAATAGAAAACCTTCTGCTAAAACTAGAAACAATTTCACCACTTTATCTCTTCATGGCATAAAATTATGAAAGAAACAGATCCCATGACTTTCTTTTACCCCAGAACCTCAGAAAGGCTTGACTCAACCCATCCCATGAGCTAATGGATTCTGGCAGTAAATTCCTAAACCTCCGCTTGACCTCTCCTTGTAAGTCCTGGGTGGATGTTCTCATGAGAACATCCTCATGTTCAATCTCGAAAAGATCTACAAAATGCTCAAAAGAATCGAGATGTTTCTCAGCTGTAAGACTGCCATTTTCTCCATCAAAAATAGGTAAGTATTTACGATATTTGGGAGGATAATCATGAAGGACCAGGGGAAACCTTAAAGGAAAGTATCTCAGATGAGTTTTAGAATGTAAAGGGGTATTTTCGAGAGGTACGTCATCATCTTCAATTTCATGAGGTTTGCAAGGCTAATCTCGAATCTCATGCTCTTCAGAAAAAAGACTTGAATCATCTCTAAGAAAAGGAGAGGAAGATGTGTGTGCAAGATCTAATGATGGATAAACAAAGGAAGTCTTCTCATGGCTTGAGAATACCCGGAAAAATAAAAACTTTTAGATATATACACATAAAGATAGAAATAAGTTAATGCAATAGAAAAAGATCTCTTCAGACAATTTTACCCTTTGATACCTGGATATTAATTCTTCCATATTTCTGTCGACTGAGCTCGTCCTCCAGTGGAGCCCGCAAATTTGATTTGACCATGAGTGGAGTCGCCAGGGAAAATCTCAGCCTCCCATGTTTATATTTTTGTTTGCCCTCAGAAATATGAACTAATCATTGTCGTTCTCATAGGGATAGATACCACCATCTATTGGCACAAGGGTAGACCTAGGGTTCAATGCTCAAGAGCGCACCAACAAATACCTAAATAATGGCCCTTTCGACAACACCTGTGAAGCAGATGAAGTCTCACCCGAGGTAGAGGCAGGGGTGGTTGCAGGACTCAGGTGTCTGCAACCTTAGCTAGGACATAGATCTGTGGTTATCTTTCTTACAACGCACTTAGCATCCGTTATTCCTTAACATACATTCATTAATATACTTCGCAGAAGTCACAAAGCATCACAATGAATAATTATACTAAGATTGATTCAGTACTTATCTACAGAAATATATGTTAGATTCAACTGATCAAGCACTAAGCATCTCATATATCAGATCTTTTATTCATTCATTCATCAACATCACAGAGCATAACTAGATCTACTTAATCACATCAAGCACTTAGCCAAGAGATAGATAAATACACAAGAGCAAAGCACAAACCATTATACACACAGTTACCATGGTTCACCCCCACCCTAGGGATATATCCACAAAGTCTTCTTTATATTATCTTGGTCAAGCAGTTACATCACGGAGCTTCAATGACCCTTACTTCGCACAGGACAAAAAGTCTGCACAGCTCGCTAGATCCTTCTTCCTTGCACTAAGAAACAACCTCCTCTTATTTCTTACATTGCCTATCTATTTATAGATTACAAAATGGGCCTAAACATGGGTAGACCCACAGGCCAAAATCCCTTTCCCGTTACATCAACCTAAAACCATAAAATGGACCCAAAAATAGGTCTTGCTTCCTTAATTTCCACTTCACGTTGCGCTCCATCTTTGGCAAGTTGTCACAGTCCCCAAAAGTGATCAAGTATGACCAAGTACTCTTCAAAACTATTAAGCACTTCAAGGTCTTTGGAAGCAAATGTTACATCAAGAATAATGATGAAAATCTGGGTAAGTATGATGACAGGGCTGATGAAGGAATCTTTCTAGGATATGCTACAAATAGCAAAGGCTACAGATGCTATAACAA
>SNQJ01S0003055.1:0-11129 GCA_010110895.2 Picea sitchensis
CCTCTTTCCCCTTTTCATTTAGGACTCAAATTGGCAGGTGTAGAAATTAACCCCCTTTTTCCTTTTTCCCTTTTTAGTTAATAATTTTAAATTATCATAAAATAATAAAACAATTATTTCCCTTTTTTATTTTAATTTTACCATAACAGATTTTTATGAATCATTTAAATTTCTTACCCCCTTCTTGTTACAAGATTTAACGAACAGTATAATTATTATTTATGTTTTTTTTATTTTTATTTTGTATATATATATATATATTAAAGTTAAAATTTTACCACTAGCATAATTTAGACCTAGACCATAAATTTTCGTGTTGGGCAACATTTTATTAGGGAAATTGTTTTAAAAATTCTTATCACGTTATTCGTCCGAAGGTCATCTAGGTTCATTCATTTATCATTAACAACGTGATGTGCCCTTCAGGACACACTAGGTGCTCCAAGGGTGCCACTCGCCTCATCTATTCCCTTGCGCGACGTGCCCTTCAGGACACACCACGTGCTCCAAGGGTGCCACTCGCCTATTATGTTCCCTTGCGCGACATTCCCTTTAGGATGCACCACGTGCTCCAAGGGTGCCACTTACCTCTTGAATGACTTGGTAGACATCAAAAACCCCTGGAGTCAATACTCTGCCAGGTGAACTTGTGGGAGACTAAGGGCCCATAAGGAATACAACCCCCTCCTTATTGCACACCCCTTAGAATCATCATGAGCGACTGTCACAGTCTTCCCTCATGGCATCGTGGGTCCTCTCGAACTAGGTAAATTTTAACCTACAGTTCGAGCCACGACGGGAGTGGTAGTAGGATGTGGCAGGGCTGTTGTCCACACCTCTCCCTCAACATCTATGGTAGTCGTGCATGACCCCTTTACTCCACATGTGAGTCTGGTCGGCAAGATATTTTCATCTTGCATAATCAACGAATCATGTCATAATATATCCATATGATATAATCTAATCATATGCACTAATATCATAGTAAAACAATCAAACCCCAATGGTACACTCCCCGACTTGATCTGGAGTCCAAGGGGTTCCATCGATGCCTCTGCATCCTCAAGGTCCAAAATCCTACACACTAAGTAAAACTGAGTCAATAGCACCTGTCTATGTCAATGCAGTAAAACAACATGTCATCAACCCATAGCACCTCATAATCAAAAGCAAATGTTTTAATAGCATAATAATTTGGATCACTTGTGAGCAAGTGTCCTCAAAGAATAAGTTCGCTCAGTGCGCCAGAGTAGGATGTTACACCTTGACCTTCCATATACTGGAAACGTTCTTTATGGGCCCTTCAGTTCTATTTGAATGCTATAAATGGGCCATATCCAAGCTGTGGAAGAAAGGAGAAGAATTCAACTTTGAGAGCAATGTTTCTCTGGAGAAATTATCCACTTGGTATTGAGTCTGCATCCCTTTTTCCTTTTAATTCTAAACACATTGTTCATCCCCCAAGATCTTCACTATTTGATGGAGAACCTCATCGTCTCTCTTATATGAGCTTACCTTTGGTGGAGGATTGAAGTGGTGGACGCCCATCTTGAAGGGACTTAGTTTATCGGGTTTGAATGTTTCAACATGAAATTTTTTCATATATACACTTATGTTGATTATATTTTGATAGAAATACTCTTTTCTCATCCAATTAATGTTTGCAAATATTTGAATTGTTATTCCATGGGCGTATTTGTTATGAATATTGATGGATTATGCTATTATATGTGGAAACTTTATATATTATCACCATATGATTGTGTATCTTGGTTGTTGAGGACAAGTTGTAGGTATATAGCTTTGAGTCAAGTGCTCAACAATGGACTTCATCGAAAGTTTCACTGAGGTAGGCTCTTTATCTTGTATTGTTAGCATATTTGTTTATATATCATACTTGATATTAGAGTTCATTTCTATAGTCATTTCCATCTGTTGTGGTTTACCCCATGCCATAGAGTCATTTTCCTCGTAATAGAATTGGCGACCATACTAGGGAGGGAATATTGTTTTCATGGTTCGGAGTGTTTTTCTCCTTCGATTTCTCTCGTTATGTTGAGTTTCTTGTCGTCTAATTTCTTGACAGCCTATTTTCATTTTGAGTCTGACTTTCTTGGCCTTATCCTTAACCTGTCAGTGTTTTAATACATATAGGCGGGTTTTCCCTTGACAACCATGTACATACATGAGTTTTCGTTCTATAGGGAGAGTACATATGTGAGTTTTCGTTCTATAGGGAGCGTACATACATGGTTTTCTCTTGAACAGTCCCATACATCATCCTTTTTTTCTTGATTACTGAGTTTGATGTTTGTTGGGTAAGTTTTGATGGTTGTTGAGTCTTCTTAGGTCTTTGTCATAACTGTTAAGTGCCTCCAGGGTGATAGGAAACCTTTCTTTGGTTGAATTTTCAAGTGGTTTTTCTTTGTCATCATCCTTTTCATTGGTTGTCCTTACATCTCAGGCTAGGTGTTTGCTTCTTGATATTCTACTTGGTTTGTCATTGTTTGTGTACAGTAGGGTCTTTATATCAAGATCTTGTTCAATCCTTGCATTTTCATTGTTTTATATTGAAAATACAATAAATATATATACATTTTGCATTGTTGGAATTTGATCTTTTGGGTTCTTAACGTTGATCTTAGTACATGTATAAAAATATTGCATCTTATTTGAAACTGTAGAATTGAATTGAAAGTTGCATTTTGAAAATCTTATCATTTATTGGGAATTGAAGTTAGGTTTTTGCATTATATTCATATTCATTTTTTTTACTTGTTGAGTCATAAAATCATCAGTTTCACAACTGCACCTTTTGAGTAAACAAAATCACCAAAAATAACGCTCATAAATTTAAAATTGATTAGAAACGATTTTATTTTTCAGGCTGCACAAACTAGCTTAAGATTTAGAGCCTTGGAATATGATTTTGTGAGTAAAATTCTCCATGGCTATTAAACTCATTATATGTTTCTGACTAAGGGAGTGGTGAAATCCATTGTATAATTGCTGACGTCAGGAGGCTCCACTCACACTAGAGTTAAGCATAAGGTTGCACGAATTTTGTTTAGGAGATATCCCTCCAATACCTTATTAGCGTCATAGATATTTCTGGGAATCTATTCGTATATGGGGGTCTTGATAGTACCTTTACCTCTGTGAGAGGTGGTGCTTTTGATATTTTGGAATTTGATAACCTACCCATAAGGTGGACCTAATTTAAAACTATTCACCTAGGCATTGGTTATATTGTGGTGGCTTATTTGCTTGACATAGGCAGCCGCATAGGTTACTTGCAGGGGTTATTCTGTAGGTACCCTATGTTAGATAAGTGTAGGACAACACATAACCTTTATGGATGATTACCTCTCTGAGGGATCTGACCGACCATTGTTAAGCCCATAAGGGCCCTTATAATTGATTATGATACCTACGATATTTTGAAGGGAGTCTCAGGCACCTCTTAGATGAGGCATACCTACTTTAGGTAGGGACGACCCTTTCAACCACTTTATCTTGTTTGTGTGAATTTTTGCCTTTTGTTTATTTTGGTGTTCTCTTTGATTATTAGTTGGCCTTAGGATTTCTTTTTACATATCTCAAGTCTTGATTCATAATGGAGCCAGACTAGCTTCCTCACAGGTATGGATGTTTGTTAAAGTTACCACAGGATATTGAGTATTTTCCTTAAAAAAGGCGTAAAGTTATCAAACTTGGTACACACACCTCCACCTACCAGACTTATGGTCATACAAGTACGATGAATGAGTTGAGTCATAAAGATACTAGGAGTCCTTCAACTCCCATAACTACTATAGTTAATGGTACTCCTTTGACGCCTTCAGCCACCATGGTTGTAGTGCCAGAGGTTCCCTTCATCACTCTTGTTCGACCTATATTTCATACTCAACATATACTCACGAACCCTTTTGGGCCTCCTTTTCATTCATTAGGCTACAATACTCAGTCTGTCCCCATGGCCTCTAGCCCTTTTTCTTATGGTATGTCAAATTTCACATCGCAATTTTCATCCTCCATTCCAATGTCTAATACAAATACTAGTATTGGACTTGGGTGCATCAGTCCTCCACATATTCCATTCCAATTTGGTGGTTCTCATATTACCCAGACGACTCCTACAGTTGGAATCCTACCTCCTTTTCACCTCGGGTCTAATCCTGGTCTTAATTCTCCTGAATGGAGTAGTCAACCAGGTGGACAAGTTGTTTCTTATGTTCCATCCTTTAAACCTACCTCCTATACACCAATTCTGACCAACATGTTTGGCATGACGAATCCACCTCTATCCTCCCGATTCCCACCTAGAGGAGGTTAGTTTCACACTTTGGGAAACCCCCAACCTGGAGCTACTCTGGCTGGGGGAAATATTTACAATCCTGATCATAACATTCCTACTGTAATGGTGCCCAACCAACCCTTTATGAATTAGTTCGGAGGGGGTTTTTATAATCTTGGATAGGGACATGGTGCATACGAGAACCTTGTATGGGTTGTGATTCCACAACAACAATCTTTCTTGGGAGCTTGGGGCCAGATGCTGCAACCCCATCTCCCTTTTCTGTCCATGCTCAATTTTCCAGACTTGTCAAGATTAATGAATGACCATGTGCGTCATGACCCTATATCACCCCCCATCCCCACCAATCTTCCTTCTGATATTCTAAAATTTGAAAGCAATAATGGTGAGGATCCTAGAGATCATGTCACTACTTTTCATCTTTGGTTCTATTGTAATTCCCTTAACGAAATTTCTATTCATTTAATATTGTTTCAACACACCCTCACAAGGTCACAAAAAAATGGCACATAGAGATACTGGGGGGGGAATACAAAACATTTAATCAGATGGTTTTAGTCTTCCTCAACCACTTCCAATTGTCAGTTCATTACAATTTTGACATAAAACTTTTGTCATCCTTCCGCTAGGAAAAAGATTCCCATATATTGGATCACATCCAAGAGTGGAGTAGACAGAAGAGGTTGATCAAGGCCTACATTCCTCCATAGTTCCTATTGGAATGGTTCCTTATGTCTTTACAACCTTATATTTCAAAGGATGTTTCTACAGACAGAGTTACATCCGAGGAAGAAGTTATTTTTAAATCCCAAAAGTTAGATATTATATATGCTCATTCTGGATGTTATAAAAAATTCTTCCTGATGCACCGAGGTCAAGCTATGACCCTAGAAAAAATCTCGGGCCTCATGTCAATGGAATAATAGGCTATGAAAATGTTAAATATATAGACTTGGTGACAAGCCAGTTGAAAGAGTTGTCTCTAAACTAGTTTGTATGAGGGAAATCTTTGTTTGTGTCCTCTAATCCCACTCAGTCGACAGATGTACATTCTGTGCAATCGTCGACCAACCCAAATGGTAGCCAACAACTAGAAGGGAATAAAAGGAAAGGATGTGGTAACAATCATAAGGACGGGAGGAATATGAATAATAATAAACCGAAGGACAATGTTAACAAATAAAATCAAACAATAATTTTGGTGAGGGAAAGAAAGAAAGGTGAAAGATGAAGCTTCCTTGCAATATTTGTACTGATGATCACCTTACCCACTTGTTCCCCAAACTCACAGAAGCTAGAAGTCTTTCATATCTACCACTAGTTTTGCTGACTAATCTGTTTCTGCATAATCAAGAACTGGTCTGGAGCTCATCTAATGACGTAAATGCAGCGATTGGAAGTAAAAACCCACTGGCACAATAAGGTGACCATATATGCATCAATATGGTCAAGCGCAGATTAATGTAGCCACTAGGTCTCGTGATTACAATTCTTCACAAGTTGTCCCATGTCTAGAGTCTCTCCCTCCTCCGGAGACGCCTTCAAAGATCGAAAAACTAGAGCCTCCACCTTGTACTCTGAAAGGAGTACTCAAATTCTCTACCCACAACCCTAATGCTAGAGTTTCCCATAATTAATCTATTGTTGAGGATATGGGTTGAACCCCTTGCACGATGTCGACTATGGAGGTACTCCAGACATGTTCTTCATAGAGGAATGCATTGTTATTTGTGTTAGGATATCTAGACCCCTATGGATCTAAGGTTATCAAGTTTGATGTCACGGATTTGAATCCTCGCTTGACTTACCATGTCGCCTTTCAAATCCACGTGTATTACTCAAAGTATACCATCAAACGTACTATTATTGATCACCTTCATTTCTCCATGAAATGGACTGCCTTCAAATCAAATGGTCGTGATTTAATTGTGATCTAATTCAACAATCATATATGGTCCTTGGAACTCCCCTTTAGGACTCCTATTAGGCTGTAACACACTGAAATCAGTCTCCTACGAACTACCTCTTCTTTCATACTTCGAGCATCTAACTATATCCGCCATCGATAGTTCAATATATATAGTCACCATTTCTTAACCTTATCTTTCACTAATCCAGGTCTTCATCACATGACTTATATGTGTTTTCCACAAGTCACATTCACATTCATGGATCCAATTGTCACGTTTTCACTTCACGATCGTGGATGTCGATTTCCATGTATCTTTTCCTTTGCCACATGTCTCTCTACTAGCCATTGATCTAGATTACTATGAATAGATATTAGTCATTAATATAAGATACGTTGAATTTATCTTAGTCTTTGATCGACACTACCCCGAATTAGTCCTGACTATCGGTTAGACTTATACTTCGATCCCTTCAAACCTCTGAATTCCCGCTCTAATATTGTCACGTGGAGTCCTTGATGACCATTGATCTCCTCACAGTGAGATACAATTATCATCCTTGATTTTCTTACTCTGAGGTGTAATAAGGACCATTGACCTCTTATGTCTTTCGATCAATCTAATCCATTGATTGGAGCTACTCGTTGGAGTTACTTCTAGTCAGGCACTCCAAATACAATAACTATGAAATACTTTCGCCATCACATCGGACTTTGAGCGAAGAACACACCTTGGCCTTCTATATAGATAGATATTCACCTGAGATCTAATATCATCCATTTATAAAACACCATAGATTCACCATAATATTCGTTCTAATGGATCTTATGTGATTATCCCAATTAATCAACGATTCTGGTGTATCCACGATACAAAACAGTGTGGATAGGTGATCCTTATGTCATCAATGATCGATATTGTTTCTTGGTCGCACTTTCTTGTACAATATAATGGTTGATATGAATCTTGATAGGGATCTAATAGCTCCTATCTCTTGACATTTCAAAATGGGTTAATTTATGATCTTTAAAGGGTTTAACCTTGTTCCAACTTGCACACACAAATTGGGAAGCGTATTCTTCACTGTTAAAATATTAAAATCTATGACACTGAAATTCACATAGATTTAATTACTCAGAATGATGAACAGAGGTCACCAATATAAAGTTCCATGTAACACTCAAAATAGAGTGGTTCCATCACTTAATTTTACATATATTTTACATTTTCTTTACATAAGTCCTCTCTCCTCTAATGTTCTTTCATAATCTCACTCTCTAGCCTAATTTCCTCACTAGATGGCCAACACCTATACACCCTTGGGATTACAACATTTAAACAAAAGAATATAAAACCATAATCAATTTTAGATTCTGAAAACTCTCACACAAGTCCCTAGGATCCTTCAGATCCTCAATATTCTCAACAATAATTCGTAGGATATCTCTAGATATACAAAATCCTCATCATATCTAAATATCAACCTAAGTCCTCAAAAATATCAAGAACAAACTCAATTACATATATTCCAACTGAACTAATTCAATCTTCTAGAATTCCAACAAAGCATAGGAATTGACAGATAATTAAGAATTAGGGAACCCGCTCCCTTAGTAAAATAAATACCCCCTAGGCCTAGTCAAATGTGATTGACTTTGAAGGAAAAAGGCTCCTACATCAAATAGATTAGAATGACATCAAATATACTCCTTTATATTTCGAGTATGTGTTAAATAAATTAAGAAATTTAGCTATATGTTATTTCAAATGAACATGAACAACAAAGACTTAAAGCTACTCAATCATGAAGATAATATAAGTTGAAAATCAAATCTACAAGTACACATTGTTTGTATAGAAAATCAAGATAATATATATATATATATATATATATAACGAACTACAAGTACATACCACAACTTTATCACAAATCTATTATAGTTCAATCTCTCAAAATCATAGCTGGAGAAATCACAAGAAACCCTAGACACAAACTAATATTATCTAGGAATTACTCCCAACCATAGTTGGTCACTCCAACAAATATATTGAACATAATAACATCAACACTAACGTGTCCTCCTTGGAATATATTCCAAGTTTGTATCACATAAGCTCTCCACACTAACACTCTTATATTCCTTAGAATTTAATAAACCTAGCCATATTTCATCACATGTTTACATCGAAAGACAAATTTACTTCTAACCTCCAAGTATATATGTCCATCCTAAGGGTTTGATTCCTCAAACCCTAGGTATTCAATTATTGCATCAGCGCAAGCAACAAGAATTCCATTGAACATCAAGAATACAATAACTGGGTCTTTTTACAAGAAATACATTGCATCGAGATAAGTATTCATCAAGTTATGATCTCCATGATCTTTCCCTAGCCTCCATGAATCCCACAAGAACAAGGCTCTAAAATCATGCAATGTGTTAGCTAGATTGCCAAAATTTAATTTTTGTAAAATTATTTTAATAAAATAATTAATTAAAGGTTTATTTTAATTTCACACCTTCTTCCTAGTAAGATGCTTCAACATTCCCTTGAATTTTTCAACACTTTTCTATTTTTCATATTATTTTCTATTTTTAGAAATAAAAAATATTTAACTACATATAAAAGATTATTTTCAGCTCATCTTCCATTTACAAATATAGTTTATATTTAGCCACACATGACAATTTTTTTTTAATTAGGATAGTTTTAATATTGGATATTGTAATACCCCAGGTTGATCCCCAGTTCTAACATATATATAGGTTGGTGAGCCAAGATACTTTGGGCCAGAGTGCCTTTGTAAATATTTTTTGAGTCTCGAGTGTCTATGTGATTATTAGGCCAGAGAGCCTATATTGCTAAAAGGCCAACATTCCTATATTGTAATTTTAATCATACTAACATATTAATAAAATCACACCACTGTTGTAGACTAACCAGACAAAAGAGTAAGGAAGGTTAAGAGTCTGGGAAAGAGGGATAAGCAGAGGAGGCTTAATCCCAATGGGATACTATATTAATATTTCTTAAAGGAAAAGTTATGGATATATATTTATCCTTGGTTCCTAAAAGAGGGGAACGAAATCTCTAAGTGGGTTGAAATAAGGATCATAACGTGACAAGTGTCATTGTATGCACTTGAAAACATATTGTGGGAACTTATTGTAATTTCCCATATTATCCATCATTCTTTCATCATTTTTTTTGAAAGGAAGGGAACAAACTCTACCATAGATACCTTGCATCCATCTACCATTGGTACCTAGTAGTTATTCCTCATGGTACATGTACTTTGAAGCTGGGTATCTTCCTCTAATAAGTTTTTCTTGCAAGTTGATCTAAATAAGAGGGTTGTCAGACTTGTGTGTGGTTGAAGATGTGGGTTATCAGGCTCATACACATTCTCTCCAGGTGAAAGAAATGTTATTGAATAGGTGGGTTATCAATCCCATGCGCATTCTCTCCAGGTGAGAGAAGTGTTGTTGAAGAAGTAAGTTCTCAGGACCTTAAGCATTCTCTCGAGGTAAGCAATTTGTTGGGAATTGTTTTTCCAAGGTGCCAAGTTGTAGCTATAGGGCTCTAAGAATTCCTATCTAGCTTGTTGTTGAAGACTCGGAAGGGAAGTGGGGAAACCAAAGGCCTCTTTAGCAGAGAAGGGGCATACTTCCTGGGGTGGGACAGACATGTGGGGAATGAGAGACTGTAGGCTGGATATTAAAATTGGCTCATGAATTGGAATATTGATACTACTAAGAGACCTTTTGCAAGTGGATTTTAAGCCCTAGCTCGGGGGTGTCATCTTACTGGATTATGTGGAGTAGATTCTAAGGATGGGAGGAAATCCGTAGGTCTGGATGTAGTTGGTGGCTATTTATATAAGACAAGTCTTGCTCACCAAGTGTTTGTTTTAACTAGCACATGAATAAGTCTGTGTTCATGTGTTTAGTATATGTTGTGTTATTTATATTTCAATATAGTATTGTTTAAATGATACGTGGACTATAATTATGCATTCTCTGCCATGTTAAGTATGCATTCTCTGCATATGTATTATGTATCTATTTTGCATAACTATTGTACATAAGTAGCACATTTCAAGGAGTTAAATTGGTATTGAAGTTGTAATTTTATTATGGTTTTTCTTATAAAATGTGGTGAATACCTGCACAAAAGATATAGCTAGCAAAAGAACATACACCTTGCAAAGGTGAGAAGAAGAGAGAAGAATTGGAGAGAAAGAATGATAAATTGTATTAATCGTATTCCACATTCAAAGAGTGAATAACTTAAAATAGATATATGCTACATGAGTAACTAATGTTCCATAGTAGTCATCTAGATATATCTAGACACTCACCGACAGATAATAGAGTGAACTTCCACCTAGTCCTAGTTAACTGATACATACAATAATCAGCTAATTAAGTCACACATGTGGAAGTAAGATAAACACATGCCACTGTTGGTGATAAAACCTAGGTTTCCATGCATGAGTGAATTCCATTAGTTTAACTGAGTGTAACTAAATTTGAACTGAAGACAAGAACCCTATTTTTTATGGGAATATTCTATAGAGAGAATATTCTCACTTGAGGAAGAATTCTCAACATTGGACTATCAAACATAGGAAAATAATTCTAGGTGACCATGTAATATCTCCAACAACCCCCCTACAAACTACTAGAGTGTACATGATGAATGGGTCCCGACAACAGATACCATGTTAGGTACCCATTGTAAAATGCATCTAAAATGTTAAGAACCAAATATCAATATAGCATAGAAAAACCTCAGAATAAGTACTCAACGCCTTGAAAAAGAGATAAATTCAGATAATAAGCCTCTTCGAGGGGGCAACCTCCTTATGCCCACATAAATGTACAATTACAAGATGA
>SNQJ01S0003055.1:21367-88676 GCA_010110895.2 Picea sitchensis
AATTGTTTTCCCGCGCGTGCTCTCTCCAGCTCCCACTTACCAACCGATGTGACCTCACCGGTACCTTCCAGCCAACACTAGGGTCACTATTCTTCCCCCTCATCCCCCCGAGACGCAAAGGGGACATGAACACAATACCAGAGAATTCTAGCACCCATATCACCTCGCAAGGTCGAGCTACCACTCGTTGCCTGAGTTGGGTATCCTAACTACCACAATAAAAAGTTTAGCCGAGATAAAATTTTAGCAACGTAACGTTACAGAAGCCATATATGTTCCACACTATTCCTCTGCCATCCTTTTTATAGAGTTTTCTTAGTCATTAGTTTCAAAAAACCCTCATTAGATTCCTTTTTTATTTAATTAATTTCAAAAAATCTCCCACGTACACATGTCACTCGATCCCATAGTTGCACCAAAAAATTAATTTTATTAATTAATTAAATATTCCTATTTCCCTCATCCACCAAAAAGCATTCCTAAAAATGATCCTCGGTGTCCCAAAATTCCCTTACAATTCTCAAATGACTTATGCCTTACTTAATTCCTAGTTGAGTTAAAAATAGAAAGTTCCAAAGGCAAGATTTCTTACTAAGTTAGACATTCATCTTTTTCTTTGAGTTTCCCTTTTTATTTAAGTTTCTTTTTTCTTTTAAGTTTCCCCCTTTTTCCTTTTTAACTAAAAAAATCAATTTAGCAAGTGTAGATAAAAACAACCATTTATGCTTTTAATAAATTTAATCCTCCATTATAACTTTTTTTTCACTTTAATAATAAAGTTTGAATTTATTACCCCCCTTCTTGTTACATGTTTATTTAGTTTTTCGTTATCCACATGATCTACTTAGACCTAGGTTTTAATTTCACTATGCTGGGTGACAATTTTTGAGGGAAAATTTCTTATTAAACTTTACTTATCATGCCATTCATTTGAAGTTCGACTAGGTCCTAAGGAGGCATAATTTTCTAGGCACTAGGTTTATTAACTTACCAAAGTTAAAATCATGATGTTCCCTTTAGCACGCACTATGTGCTGCAAGGGTGTCACACGCCTCCTTATGTTTTCTTTGTGCGTTGTTCCCTTCAAGATGCACTACATGGTCCAAGGGTGCCACTCGCCTCTTTCAATTTTCTTTGCGCGATGTGCCCTTCAATATGCACTACGTGCTCCAAGGGTGCCACTCACCTCTTGACTGAATTTGGTAGACGTCCAACCCCTCGAGTCAATCATCCGTCAGGTGATATTGTGGGAGACTAAAGGCCTCTAAGGAATAAGGACCCTCCTTATTGTGCACCCCTTAGAATCATCGTGAGTGACTATCACAGTCTGCCCTCACGGAATCGTGGGTGTTCTTGAACTAGGTAATCGTTAACCTACAGTTCGAGCCACGGAGGGAGTGCTAGTAGGATGTGGAAGGGCTGTTGCCATACCTCTCCCTCAAAGTATTTGGTTTTTGTGCATGGCCCCTCTACTCCAAATGTGAGTTTGGTCGAAAAGAGATCATCAGCCTGCATCCATCAACAATTCATGTCACCAATAATAATCAGTCATCATAACATATAATCATATGTACATATGTCACATCAACAACATTCGAATCCTAACAGTCCACTCCCTGACTTGATACAGAGTCCAAGGGGTTTCATCGATGCCTCTACATCCTCAACGTCCAGAGTCCTACACACTCAGGAGAACCCAGTCAATATCACATGTCTATGTAAATACAACAAAATAACATATCATCAAATCCACAATATCTCATAATCATAATCGAAACAATCAATAGTATCATAACCCGGATCACTTGCACGCAAGTGTCCTCAAAGAATAAGTTCGCTCAATGCATGCAAGAGAGGGATGTTACATACACCCCCTCTTGTTTTAAACTTCGTCCTGAAGTTTCACAATATATAAGTGCCGAAATAAAGTGTATCACAGTATCATAAGTCTATCTATCAAACAAAAATGGAAATTGATGACACATATCGTATGAGTCCTCCCAAGTCGTCGGGTGTGGACTATAGTTGTCCCACTGGACCTTGACTTGATCTATTGTTAGACGTCGTAGTTGTCGAACACGATGCTCCAGGATGCGGATTAGCTCCGCCGTGAGCACACCCTCGTCAAATATTTTCAAGGTACTCATTAACATGTGTAGGATCACTAACATAATGTCTCAAAAACGATACGTGAAAAACATCATGTATACACCTCAAAGAATTAGGCAAGGCTAGTTGATAGGCCATGGGACCCTTCCTTTCCACAATCTCAAAAGGTCCCATGAACTTAGGAGAGAGTTTAGCACCCTTTCCAAACTTGATCGAACTCTTATGCGGTTTCACCCACAAGAAGACTCGATCGCCAACTTCATAACTATGATCGACACGATGCGCATCAACATAACTCTTTTGCCGATCCTTCACTTCCTTTATCCTTTGTCTTATTATTTGCATTTGATATTCCATTTCTTGGATCACTTCTGGTCCCACTAGGACCCTATCCACAAGAAGATCCCAACTCAAAGGCGTCTGACATAGTCGTCTGTAAAGAAACTCAAAAGGTGCCATCTTAATGGTGCTTTGATAATTGTTGTTATATGAAAATTATACCAGTGGAAATAATTCTTCCCAATGCTTCTGTTAGTCCATAATGTACATAGGAAACATGTCCTCCAAGATTTGGTTTGTTCATTCGGTCTGTCCGTTTTTTTCCAGGTGATACGCGGTACTAAAGTGAAGTTGGGTTCCCAAGGCCTCGTGGAAACTAGTCTAAAATCATCCAGTAAACATCAACACTAGATCGGATATAATCCTCTTAAGCATGCCATGCAGCCTCACAATCTCACTGATGTAAAATCTATCTATGTCAGGTGCCTGATACGTAGTACACAGAGGAATAAAATGTGCACTCTTCGTTAGAGTGTCGAATACTACAAAATCGATTCATTTCTCCTTGCCATCAGTGGCAATCCAACAATGAAATCCATTGAAATGACCTCCCATTTCGATTCTGGAATAGCGTGTGCTTGTAGTAATCCTGTCGGATGTCTATGTTCATCCTTCACCTACTAACATTCTAGACATCTTTCCATGTAGTTGACTACGTCTGCCTTCATTCCTTTCCAAAAGAATAAGGGTTTAAGGTATTCCCTCATCTTCGTGACTCTGAGATGAGTCATGTACACTGCTCTATGAGCCTCGTTTAGGATCAAACTCCTCAACGCATCGTTCGGTGAGACATAAATTCGACCTTTAAATATCAGTAATCCATCATTGTCCACAGTGAATCCCTCAAATTTTGGTACCATCATTGTGTTTTGTCCGATAAATTCCTTGAGCTCTTTGTACCATTCATCGTCACGCTATAAGGTTATAATATTTTCATGTAGATTTGTCTGAAGAGGCATCACTGAAATTATGTGAGGTCTTGAACTCAACACATCTACCACTCTGTTCATTGTTCCTTTTATGTAAGTAATCTCGAAATTATACTTGCTAAGAAATTCTAGCCAACGTCGTTGCCGCGCGTTCAAGTAACTTTGCGTAAAGAGGTGTTGTAGACCACAATGGTCTATTTTTAGTTTGAATTTTTGTCCAATAAGGTAGTGTCTCCAAACTCTCAAGGCATAAACAATGGATAAAAACTCCAAATCGTTCGTCGCATAGTTCTCCTTGTGCCTTCTCAACTTTCTCGAGATGTAAGCGATCAATTGACCGTCTTGCATCAAGACTCCACCTAAGCCTTCCTTGGATGTGTCAATGCATACCAAGAATTCCGCGTCCATGTCAAGGACCTTTAGTATCTGTGTTGTTGTCAGCAAATCCTTGAGCCTTCGAAATGCTTCCGCACATTTCTTAGTCCAAACAAAATTCTTGTTCTTCTTCTGCAATTCCGTGATCGGATTTGCTATATTCGAAAAACCCTCGATGAACCTTCCATAGTATCCTTCTAAACCCATGAATATGCGCACTTCTGGGACATTCGTTGATGCAGGACATTCCATATTAGCCTTGAACTTTGTTGTATCCACAATGATACCTTTGTCAGAGATGACATGCCCTAAGTAGTGAATCTTCGATTGATAAAATGAGCATTTAGACAATTTCCCATACATTTGTTCTCTCGTAGACACTAGACCACCAAGCACAAGTGCTCAACATGTTCCTCCATCATTTGAGAGTAAATCAAAATATCGTTAATGAATACTTGGAAGAACTTGTCTAGGTATTCGCAGAACACCCCATTCATCAAACTCATAAATACACCCAGGGAGTTCATGAGCCCAAACAGTAAAACAATAAACTCGTAATGTCTGAACCTCGTCCTAAAGACGGTCTTAGGGATTTCATCCTCTTTGATCCATAACTAGTGATACCTTGATCTGAAGTCGATCTTTGAAAACACCATCGTTCCTTTCATCCGATCAAACAGATCATCAATCCCTGGCAATGGATATTGATGTTTGATCGTTTCCTTGTTCAAATGACAGTAGTAAATGTAGAGTCTCCATGATCCATCCTTCTTTCGTATGAAGATAACAGGCACACCCCATGGTGACTCACTTGGACGTATAAATCCTAGGCCCAACAACTCCTTCAGTTGCATTTTCAACTCTTGTAACTACGGGGTCGACATTCGATAAGGAATTCTTGCTATCGGTTCAGTTCCCAGTTTTAGGTCTATGGTAAATCCCAATTCCCTCTTTGGCAGCATCCCAGGTAAGTCCTCAGGGAAGGCATCCACAAACTCTCATGAAACCGGAAGTTTTTCTAGACCTTCCGCTATGCCCTTCTCATTTAATGCAAGGATCGCATAAAGATTACATCTCTTGTGCATGCTCTTCCATAGCTGCAAGGAAGAGAGGTACCTAAAGGAAACTCCCTGGTTCCGACCTATAATCACACGCCTCTATCCCTCATCATCGTCCCAACTAAACTACCTCATATCACCATTGACTATCACATCATGCTATTCCCACCATTCCATATTGATCACATTGCCGTAAGATCTTAAGATCATGTCATAGGTCGGACTTCGTTACACTATCCCCAAATTAAAGAGACAATTCATACTTCTTTCCTCCAACCATCTAGTTGGCACCCAAGGTCATTTCGACGCATCTAAACTCATTCATCCAAATTCCCTTACCTAAAACCCTTTAGAGTGGTAAGAAATAGAGCTCTTTGAAGAACCATGATCTAAAAATACTAAAAGTTAGTTTGGCGATGACACCCGACGCCTCGAGCACATTGGACTAGTGCTCGGCCTGGAGGTTATACACCGCGGTCAATTCTTCCTCAACAATGAGGCCTACTAGACTGCATCGTGCAACGTCTGAGGAGTTTACACCCTCGCCTTCTCACAGAACTAGAGTTAAGGCCGCACAAAAACTTTCTGACCTCCAACTTCTCTGTGTTCTTATGCAGGGCATACCGGAGTATTTGATCTCATAATCTGGCACTGTACGACCACCTTGTCATAAGGCGCAAAAATCATCGATATGATGCTTGAATAATTCCTCTAACATTTACTTATCCCAAAACCGTTCATCGAACCGTTCCCAAACATGGTGTAACATCCCGCTCTTGCGTGCACTGAGCGAACTTACTCTTTGAGGACACTTGCTTCCAAGTGATTCAGATTATTATACTATTATGCGTTTGATTATGATAATGAGGCGTTATGGATTGATGACATGTTATGTTGTTGTATTGACATATACAAGTGCTATTGACTCGGTTTTCCTCAGTGTGCAGGATTTTTGAACTCAAGGATGCAGAGGCATCGATGAAACCCCTTGGACTTTTGATCAAGTCGGGGAGTGGACTGTTGGGGTTTTATTATTATATATATTACATTTGTGCATATGATTAGATGATATGATTATGGATATTATTTATAACATGATTCATTGATGATGTAGGCTGACGATAGCTTGTCGACCAGAATCACATGTGGAGTAGAGGGGTCACACACGATAACCAAAGACATTGAGGGAGAGGTGTGGATAACACCCCTTCTACAGCTTACTAGTGCTCTCGTTGTGGCTCGAACTGTAGGTTCATGATTACCTAGTTCGAGAAGACCCACGATGTTGCGAGGGAATAATTTGACAATCGCTCATGATGATTCTAAGGGGCATGCAATAAGGAAGAGGCCTTATTCCTTAGAGGCCCTTAGTCTCCCACAAGATCACCTGACGGAGTGTTGACTCTAGGGGTTTTTGATGTCTACCAAGTCATTCAAGAGGCAAGTGGCACCCTTGGAGCAGGGAGTGTGTTCTGAAGGGCACGTCGTGCAAAAAAAACAGAAAGAGGCGAGTGGCACCCTTGGAGCACGTAGTGTGTCCTGAAGGGCATGTCGTGCAAGGGAAACATAATGAGGTGAGTGGCACCCTTGGAGCACCTAGTGCATCATGAAGGGCACGTCATGTTGTTAACTAATAAGTGAATAAGCCTAGATGGCCTTAGAATGAATAATGTGATAAGAAATATTTAATACAATTTCACTAATAAAATGTCGCCTAGCCTAGGAAAATAAAATCTAGGTCTAAGTGATACTTGTGGTAGAAAAATAAAAAATAAAATATATATATATATATATATATATATATATATAATAAAAATAATAAATAATACTAATAATCATCATTAAACATGTGAGGCAAAGGGGGTAAGAAACTCGATTAAATTATTAAAATCAAATTATAGAGGGATTTGAAATTTTAAAAGGGAAATAGTTGTTTTTCACATGTGCTAATTAAAAGTTTTACTAAAATGAAAAAGAGGGAAAATGGGTAAAGTCTACAGTTACTAATTTGAGTTTTAGATAAAAAGGGAAAGAGGGAAATTTAAAAGATTTAGGAAACTAAGGGAAAAGGGGGGAATCATAAAGAGAAAAGGGAAACATAAGGAATGTGGGGACACCTAGGAATAAGGCGGTAAGTCATTAAATTATGTGAGGGAATATGAGGACACCTAGGAGATATTCTAGGAATTATTTTAGGTGGGTGAGGGAAATAGGAGTAATTAAATAATTAATGAAATTAATTTTTGGTGCAATGAAGGTTATGGGTGACACATGTATGGGGAGGATTTTTCTGAATCAAATTATTGGGAATTAAATTAAATGGAAATTTGGGAAAGAAAATGACTTAGAAACTCTATATAAAGGAGGGAGAAGGAGGATGGATATATTTTGTTATGCGTAATGCTACGCTGCAGAATTTTAGACTTGACTGACTTAGCTTGTGGGAGTTTGGATAACCAACTCGATGAGGAGTGGTAGCTTGACCTTGTGAGGCAAGCTGGGAGCTAGTTGTTCTCTGGTTGTTCTCTGGTTTAGTGTGTGTGGCCCCTTTGCGGCTCAGGGGGATAAGGGGGAAGAAGATTACACCTAGAGTTGGCTAGAAGGTACCGGTGAAGTCTCAGTGGTTGGCCAGCGGGAGCTGCACGGACTGTGGGGGACAACAACTCAGAGCGGATGACTTGGGCTACGGTACACTTACTTTTATTCTATATGGTAGATTATTATTGACCTTACACTTCAAGTCTGTACTTTTAACTGTTTAAAGAAGGTGTTGGACTTCGCATTTTAATTGAGAAGTTAATTTCCCCATAGCCTTAAGCTCGTTGCTTGACTTGATTCCCTTGGCATTTGATCCTTGAATGTTGTGACTGTCATATTCGTTTTGTTGATTTGTTTTGAAGACTTTTGCTTCTACTTCCTCCTCATCCCTAGTTCATCAGTCCACACCTGAGCAGTCGGTCAGGAGCCAAATCAACAAGCGTCACTTCGGTGCAAAATGACCTATAGATTCTAATGCCCTTCTTTTCTGTGCGTAGATGATGAGCAAAGGATAGTTTGCCCAACTATCTACCCCTGTTGATTGTTCTGGGTTGAGTGTTTGTCTTATGCCTTCTAGCGATTGAATACCTCTGGTGTTTTTCATCTTCCTTCTCTGTGATTTTAATGGAAACATTTATTTTTATATGCGGACTACGTTTTTAATGTATGCAGTGTGTATGGGGCGTTTTTACTATCTATGATTTATTATAATTTTTGATGGAAAATTTACTCTTCTTTTCAAGAAATTCGTCCTACGAAAATTTTCCTCTTCCATTATTACATTAAAGGTGAATTAACTCTGCGTTTATACACCTCTGGCCTAAAATTTTATCCTAGACATACCAGCATTCAATTTTTTTGGTTTTTGGGCGTCTTTGCCCATCTATTGGCTTCTACAAAACCCTTTTATTTACTGTGATTATCTTCTCTGCAAGTTATTATGTTGATGGCGAATTTACCCTACGTGTCACTCACACTTGACTGCGTTTTATTAAATTTTGTGGTAGTTAAGGGTCTGAAAACATAAATTCTAGAAATCTAGTGGAAACATTTTCTCTTAACCTTTGCATTCACATTTACACAGAGTTGCATTAGTTTTTACTCCATTTTCCCCCTCCATTGTATATTGTTGTATTTCTTTTTATATGTTGGGTTCATAAGTTGTATTAGACAACGTTATATGGTATAGATTCATATAGATAATTGGCAGCGAAATTATTATAAGGATGTCTATATTTTTTTAGACAGACATCGTTGAATATATCTCATAGATAGAGTTCGATAATTTCATGATTAAAAGATAGAAAAAACATTGTGATGCTAACCACAACAAATTGAGTGATTATTGACCACGATTTTGCTTGTAAATATGCGACTGCACTTGAGTACCTGTTGACAATGTTCCGATACTTTACAGAAAATGATAACATTCAATCTGAGTTTTTCTAGTTTACACATGTTTTGATTGGCTTATTACACCGAATTTACCCAACAATTTTAGTTTTAATTGGACAATATTCTCACCAGAGAATTTACTGGTGGATACCTACATTTTAATGGAAGCAATTTCCACCCCCGATTTATTGATGGCATTTTTAATTAATACGCAGACCATAAATATTTGCCAGCAACCTTCATTACGTATGAAAACACTCTTTGAGATGTGTGACTGTCATGCTTGACTGGGTAGCGACTTCCGTTTGCATAGACAAAATGTGTATGGAAGGACAAAAAATTCTGGCGGGGTGTGATTGATTGAATGGCGACAGAGTTCAAAATTCTAGACAACAATTTTACACCACATGGATGGACATCGAGTGTACTGTTGCTCGTTTATTTATTGTTGTCAGTAAAAATGATATCCTTCTTGCTATTGACACTGTGACAATATTTATAGTCATGCACCAATCTCACTTTTAATTAATACTTGCTTTATCATTCCACTAGAATTTATATCTACGTTGTCATGGAAGCATTATGAAACATCATAACTTAAACTCCACAATTTTTTTTCCTAATTAATGAGACAACACTATCCATCATAACAGACAGCCCTATCCTATTTTTATAGTCATCAACCTCTTGTGAACTCAACATTACCTATCTTTATTAGAATACTACTGAACAACGTGGGTAATTGTAGACAACCATTTATGATTTTGTTTTGTCAGCGATTTGGTATTTGTTTAGACAGGAATTTTTGCATTGTATCATAGCATTATAGTTTCAATTTCAATAACAATAAGACATCAATTCTTATAGTTTCAAGTTTTACCAGATAGTGATTTTAGTTTTAAAGGATAGTGATATTCTTATCTGATTTTGGGATTGGGAAATTAGTTGCAATGAACTATGTCTTAATAATAATTGTTTTTAATGTGTATTGGTTGATGTACGGTCGTAATAGAAATTTTGCATCGGTAATTTAATGTGTTGTGTAAATGTGAAAGTCATCAATTTCCCTTGCATCTTGTTGACTTTTCGAATCGGTGTTTGGGTTTTTCGTCATGTGGTTGACAGTTAATTCAGTCTCCTAGTGCATTGACTTTTCTTGGGTTATAGGTCTAGATGTGTTAGGTAGAGCCAGGTTTACCGTCATGCCTATCACCTTGTGATGACATGATACCTGAGGAGGGGATCAATCCACGCCCTAAGGGATAGAGGCAAATGATAACTTGGCCAAGGTCTCTGCTACCCTTTGTGGGCATTGTTCGTTGTAGTTGTTTTTGCGTTGGGGCTGTAACACCTTCATGCGTTTGGTTGCACATCATAGGGGGGTCTAGTGATTGGTCGTCGAGACCATTTTCTCGGGATTGTGGATGTTGTCCCTTAGCTTGTAGGCATGGTCATGCTGGTGTCAGGAGGGAAGTCATTTGTCCTTGTTGTTTTACGCATGTTTCATCCAGTTGCTCTTATGTCAGTGCGTGGAGTCATAGTTGTTTGTTGTCTGTTCTACGGGCGTGGTGCTCACTGCCAGATGTGTTGTTTATCTATAATCGTTGTTGCCATCCTGTTTAAAAAAACAAATTCCACCTTCTGCTTTACTTGTAGTCGGAAAAAGGGGTTGTTACATATGGTATCAGAGCAGGTTCAACCCGTGACTTGGGATCACTACGACTTTCATTGATATGATATTTGATTATAATGTTGCTAATGATGTTGACTTGTATTTATACAGGTAATGATGGTTAGAGGATGTCACGGAGGTAGACGACGAGGTGCTAGGAGAGGAGGTGTGACGTCTCTAGTAGCATCCATGCCTGAGGGTTATAGCCCCCAGGGAGACGAACAGGGTGTCGGGTATGAGCAGATAGTGGTGGGGGATATGGTTGGTTTGNGAGGTCTTTCTAGCAGATGTCTGAGCCACTGATCAGTCATTTGGATAAAGAAGTGGTTAGGGTGTTGGCACCCCCTAAGGGTCCACCGCACACTCTGGTTGGTACTGGTAGCATTCATCGCGAACTTGAGAAGGTCAAATTTCCAAAGTTCTTTGGTTCCCCAGATGGCATAGACATGGAGGCATAGTTGGAGAATATGGCAATGTGATTTTCACTTCATGACTATACCTCCAACATGAAGTTTTGCATGGCGGTCTTTCAACTTAAGGGGAGCACTCTTCTATGGTGGAAGCCGCTCTTGCCACAATTGAACATGACCATCGAAGACGTGTCATGGGAAATGTTTGAGGAACGATTTCGAGAGAGGTACCTATCAGAGGAATTCATTGAGCGTCAGCTCAACAAGTTTAATGCCTTATGACAGGGCGGTTGTACGATGCCCGAGTACGAGGCCCATTTTATGGATTTTCTTTAGTATGCTCTGCATCTTAATACTGATAAACTTAAGGTCAACAGGTTCTTGTTTGGCCTTAATGTCAGCATACGTGAAAAGGTTAGGATTCTGATGCCTCAGACCTTGCATGATTCCATCTAGAAGGCCCTCATAGAAGAGGAGGATCTTATCAGCGGGGGTCAAAGCAGGACACCAGTGAGGACGGCAGGCTAGGCATCATCTGGTGCACAGCAGTAGTAGACACCAGCTAGACAGATGCCAAGATATCGTGGATTCTAGACGGGATCCACTTTCACTACACTTCGGTGACCAACGTCTCAGCAGGGAACTCCTTACTGAGGACCATAGCATCAACAACAACGTCATGGATGATTTTAGGGGATAAATTTTTCTCATGGGCTAATTTTCCATGGTTTTTCCAAAAATGAGATTCTCTATTTTAAAAATGATTCACCCAAATTCCAATTGATAAAATTATTTTACCTTAAAAATTGCCAAAATTTTATAAAAACTATATAAAATCCTTAGAAATTTGAATATTTTTACAAAAATATCGCCAAACATTTATAGTTGGCATATGAAGGATTAGTAAGATTCACCGAGGTTTCTACATTTTAAAATAAATTTCCATCCTTAAAATCATCCTTGAGCAGCGTCGATTGCAGCAGCAACAGTTTAGGCCTGTTCAACATAACAGACTAGGATTCCAGGCCAGTGGGTTGTCATCCTCTACTTCGGGTACCAGGAGTACTGGACCAAAGAAGGGGTGTTGGACTTGTGGGGATCCACACTACTAGTGCGACTACCCAGTGGAGAGGACTAGAGCATATTGATCAGTCGGACCCATTGTCGTGGGAGATTTGGGCAAGGCCCATAAAATCCATGCAGTGGTGAATAACCGCTAGGCAGAGGACCACTTCACTGTGTTGGAGACGTCAGGTACTTTTGATGACCAGACCTTTAGTATTTTGATTGATCCCGGTGCTACCAAGAGTTTCATTTCTGGTGCAGTGCTAAAAAGGATTAAGGTAAAGGCAGTTGAACAGGATAAGTTTAACTTTGTAGATATGGCTTCGGGAGACAAAAAGAAGGTTGGAGGAAAGGTTACAGGCTGTACCCTTAACCTTGGAGAGTTTGTCACCAAGGCCAATATGTACATCATGATCTTAGGATCTTATGACGTCGTGATCACTATGGACTGGTTGGAATCGCATGAGGTGATACTCAACTGTAAGTGAAAATGGTTGAGCTTGCTCGATGATGAGGGACAGAGATGCGTGATTGTAGGATGGAACCATGGAGTTTTGTTGTGTCGATGATGAGGGACAGGGATGCGTGATTTGAAAGGGATGTAAGCTTATGCGATCCTTGTGTTAAACGAGAAGGGAGTAGCGGAAGGTCTAGAACACCTTCTTGTGGTGAGAGAGTTTGCGAACGTCTTCCCTAAGGAGTTACCTGGGATGCTGCCAGGGAGGGAATTGGAGTTTACCATAGACCTAAAACTGGGGACTGAACCGATAGCTAGAACACCTTATCAAAATTCGATCCTGGAGTTACAGTAGTTGAGAATTAAACTGAAGGAATTGCTGGACCTGGGACTGATACATCCAAGTGTGTCACTGTGGGGTGTGCCTATTATCTTCATAAGAAAGAAGGATGGGGCATGGAGGCTCTGCATTGACTACTGTCAATTGAACAAGGCAACGATCAAGAATCAGTATCTGTTGTCGAGGATTGATGATATGTTCGATCAAATGAAGGGTATGACGGTGTTATCAAATATCAATTTGCGATCAGGGTATCACCAGTTATAGATCAAGGAGGAGGATGTCCCTAAGACAAACTTTAAGACGAGATTGGGGAATTATGAGTTTATTTTTTTACCGTTTGGACTGACAAACGCCCCAGGGGTATTTATGAGTTTGATGAATGGGGTGTTTCACGAGTACTTGGACAAGTTCATCCAAGTATTCATTGACAATATTTTGATTTACTCCCAGATGACGAAGGAGCATGACAAGCACTTGCACTTGGTACTACAGTTTCTACGAGAGCATAAATTGTATGGGAAGTTATCCAAATGCTCATTTTATCAATCGAGAATTCACTACTTAGGGCATGTCATATCTGACGAAGGTATCTTCATGGATCCAACAAAGGTCAAGGCTATTATGGAATGGTCTGCACCAACTAATGTCCCAGAAGTGCGCAGCTTCATGGGTTTAGCAGGATACTATCGACGGTTCGTCGAGGGATTTTTGAACATAGCAAATCCGATCATGGAATTGTAGAAGAAGAATAAGAAGTTTGCTTGGACCAAGGAATGCATGAAAGCATTTCGGAGGCTTAAAGATATGCTGACAACAACACCAATACTAAAGGTCCCTAACATGGACACGGACTTCTTGGTATGCACTGATGCATCGAAGGAAGGCTTAGGCAGAGTCTTGATGCAAGACGGTTGAGTGATTGCTTACATATCGAGGAAAATGAGAAGGCATAAGGAGAACTATGAGACGAACGATTTGGACTTGTTAGCCATTGTTTATGCCTTGAAATTTTGGAGACACTACCTTGTTGAACAAAAATTTGAACTAAAGATGGACCACTATGGACTACAACACATATTTATGCAAAGCGACCTGAACACGTGACAACGACATTGGTCAAAATTGCTTAGCGAGTGTGATTTCAAGATTTCTTATATAAAAGGAACAATGAACCGAGTGGTAGATGCATTGAGTTAGATACCACACATATTTTCGATGTTTCCACTTCAAATGAATCCACATGAAAAGATTCTAACTTTACAACGCGACAATGATTGGTACAAAGAGGTCAAGGATTTTATCGGACAAAACACAATGATGGTACCAAGGTTTGAGGGATTTACGTTTGACGAAGATGGATTATTAAGGTTTAAGAATTGTATTTACATACCACCGAATGATGAGTTGAGGATTTTGATCCCAAACAACGCTCACAGAGTAGTGTACATGGCTCACCCAGGAGTCACGAAGATGAGGGTGGACCTTAAACCCTTATTCTTCTGGAAAGGAATGAAGGAAGACATAGTTAACTATGTGGCCAGACGTCTCGAATTTCAACAGGTAAAGGATGAACATGAACATCTAACATGATTACTATAGCCACACGCTATTCTAGAATCAAAATGGAAAGTTATTTCGATGGATTTTATTGTTGGATTGCCACTGACGGCAAGGAGACACGACTCGATTTTTGTGGTAGTCAACACTCTGAAGAAAAGTTCTCATTTTATTCCTATGCGTACGATGTGTCAGACACCTAAAATAGATAGAGTTTTCATCAGTGAGATTGTGAGGCTGCATGGCATGCCTAAGAGGATTATATCCGGTTGAGGATCGGTGTTTACTGGACAATTTTGGACTAGTTTCCAAGAGGCCTAGGGAGCCCAGCTTAACTTTAGTATTGTGTATCACCCAGAGACTAACGGGAAGACCTAACTAACAAATTAGACCTTGGAAGACATGTTGCACATGTACGAGATGGACCAACAAAAGAGTTGGGGATAATTCTTGTGACTGGTAGAATTCGCTTATAACAACAGCTACCAACGCATCATTAATATGGCACCTTTTGAGTTCCTTTATGGGTGACCATGTCAGACGCCTTTGAGTTGGGATCACCTTGAGGATAGGGTCCTGGTGGGACTATAAGTGATCCAATAAATGGAAGAGAAAATGCAAACAATAAGGCGAAGGATAAAATAAGTGCAAGATCAACAGAAGAGTTATGCCAATGCGCACCGTGTCGACCGTAGTTACGAAGTTGAAAATCGAGTCTTCTTGTAGGTAAAACCACATAAAAGTTCGATCAAGTTTGGAAAGGGAGCTAAAATCTCTCCTAGGTTCATGGGAGCTTTCAATATTATGGAGATAAAGGGGCTCGTGGCCTATCAACTAGCCTTTCTTGATTCTTTGAGGCGTATGCATGATGTTTTTCATGTATCTGTTTTGAGACATTATATTAGTGATCGTACACATGTTATTGACATGAGTTCCTTCCAGGTATCAGACGAGGGGGTTCTCACGGCTGAGCCAAAATGCATCATGGATCATCGCACTCAATAGCCACAATGTCGAATAGTAGATGAGGTCAAGGTCCAGTGGGACAACTATAGTACACACTTGACGACCTGGGAGGACACATATGATATGCGCCAGAAGTTTCCATTTTTGTTTCATAGATATACTTTTGACACTGTGATACACATTATTTTGGCACTTATATACTGTGAAACTTCAGGATGAAGTTTAGACCAAGAGGGGTGTATGTAACATCCCGCTCTTGCGCACACTAAGAGAACTTATTCTTTGACACTTTCTTGCAATTGATCTAGATTATTATACTATTAGGTGTTTGATTATGATTATGATGCATTATGGATTGATGACATGTTATGTTGTTGTATTGACACAGACAAGTGCTATTGACTCAGTTTTCATGAGTGTGTAGGATTTTGGACCTCAAGGATGTAGAGGCATCGATGAAACCCCTTGGACTCTGGATCGAGTCGGGGAGTGGACTATTGGAGTTTGATTATTTTATATATGAAATTTGTTCATCTGATTAGATGATGTGATTATGGATATTATTTATGACATGATTCGTTGATGATGCAGGCTGACGATAGCTTGCTGACCAGACTCACATGTGGAGTAGAGGGGTCATGCACGATAACTAGAGACATTGAGGAAGAGGTGTGGACATAATCCTTGCCACATCCTACTGGCACTCCTGTCATGGCTTGAACTATAGGTTAACAATTACCTAGTTCAAGAAGACCCATGATGCCATGAGGGAAGACTGTGACAGTTTCTCACGATGATTCTAAGGGGCGTGCAATAAGGGAGGGGCCTTATTCCTTAGAGGCCCTTAGTCTCGCACAAAATCACCTGACGAAGTATTGACTCAAGGGGTTTTTGATGTCTACTAAGTCGGTCAAGAGGTGATTGGCACCCTTGGAGAATGGAGTGCGTCCTGAAGGGCACATCGCGCAAGAAAAATGGAAAGAGACAAGTGGCACCCTTGGAGCATGTAGTGCATCCTGAAGGGCATGCCGCGCAAGGGAAACAGAATGAGGGGAGTGGCACCCTTGGAGAACCTAGTGCGACTTGAAGGGAACATCACATTGTTAACTAATAAGTGAATAAACCTAGATGGCCTTAGAATGAATAATGTGATAAGAAAGATTTAATACAATTTCCCTAACAAAATGTCGCCCAGCCTAAGAAAATAAAATCTAGGTCTAAGTGATACTTGTGGTAGAATATATATATATATAATACTAATAATCATCATTAAACATGTGACAAAAGGGGGTAAGAAACTCGATTAAATTATTAAAATCAAATTATGGAGGGATTTAAAATTTTAAAAGGGAAATAATTGTTTGTCACATGTGCTAATTAAAATTTTTACTAAAATGAAAAAGGGGGAAAAGGGGTAAGGTCTACACTTACTAATTTGAGTTTTAAATAAAAAGGGAAAGAGGGAAATTTAAAATATTTCAGAATCTAAGGGAAAAAGGGGGTAACATCAAGAGAAAAGGGAAACATAAGGAAAAAACAAAATGACTAACTTGGCAAGGAGTCTTTCCTTTAATAACTTTCTAAATTAAACTCAACTAGTAAATTAGTAAGGGGGTAAGTCATTAAATTGTGTGAGGGAATATCAGGACACATAGGAGCGATTCTAGGAATGAATTTAGGTGGGTGAGGGAAATAGGAGTAATTAAATAATTAATGAAATTAATTTCTGGTGCAATGAAGGGGATGGGTGACAAATGTACGGGGAGAACTTTTCTGAATCAAATTATTGGAAATTAAATTAAATGGGAATTTGGGAAAGAAAATGACTTAGAAACTCTATATAAAAGAGGGAGAAGGAGGAGGATGGATATCTTCTGTTATGCATAACATTACGCTGCAGAATTTTAGACTTGACTGACTTATCTTGTGGGAGTTGGGATACCCAGCTCGGTGAGGAGTGGTAGATTGACCTTGCAAGGTGAGCTGGGAGATAGTTCTCTGGTTTAGTGTGTGTGGCCCCTTTGTGGCTCAGGGGGATAAGGGAGAAGAAGAGTACCCCTAGCATTGGCTGGGAGATACTGGTGAAGTCTCAATGGTCAAGAAGAGGGAGCTCCATGGAGCGTGAGGGACAACGACTCAGAGCAGATGACTTGGGCTATGGTACGCTTACTTTTATTCTTCATGGTAGATTATTATTGAACTTACACTTTCGATTATGTACTTTTAACTGTGTAAACATGGTGTTGGACTTCGCATTTTAATTGAGAAGCTAATTTCCCCATAGCCTTAAGCTCGCTTCTTGACTTGATTCCCTTGGCATTCGATCATCGAATGTTGTGACTTTCCTATTGGTTTTGTTGATTTGTTGTGAAGAGTTGTTCTTCTACTTCATCCTCATCCCTAGTTCGTCATTCCACGCCTAAGCAGTCGTCTAGGAGCCGAATCGATGACCGTCACTTTGGTGCACAATGACCAATAGATTCTAATGCCCTTCTTTTCTGTGCGTGGATGGTGAGTGAAGGATAGTTTTCCTAGTTTTCTACCCCTACTGATTTGATGCAAGAGAATCGCTCCACCTCATCATAGGTGCCAGCATGCCAACACGCCAACATGCAATGGAGAAAGGGAGAGGTGTCGAACCTCCCATTTTTAAATTTTGAAATATGATCCTATATATATATTTCAGGTTGTAAATATGTAAGAGCCGACCACGCCTTTGTACAGGTAGTAACTGAGGTTGCCTTAAATGGTTGCCTGTAATAATCCTAGGATGTAGTGAGGTCTTGGCATCCATTTATGTAATGTATTCGTAGAAGTATGGGTCCATAGTAGAGAAAGCAATGGCACTAAGGCGATGAAGAGGATAAGCTCATAGAGCCCTCTATTTTAATCAGGAATGAGAGGAAGATAGATAGGTCTGGGTAGAGAGGCCTTAGAGGTAGAAGTTCAGAGAGAGAGGTCTGGGTAGAGAGGCCTTAGAGGTAGAATTTCTAAGAGAGAGGAATTGAGAGCACTAAGGCTTGTTACAGTCTAGTTATGTAAACATCTGTATAGACACACAAAGATAATAGAAAAGCAGTTTTTATTGCATATTGTTGTTCATGTGTTTATGTATTCCACGAATGAATCCTGTAGATGTATGATAAGTTTCATTTACAATATAAAGATAGATTTCTCTATCTTTGTTTCATTTTTTTGTATCATTCTGGGTTCTTTAGGTTGTGAAAGGAGTAAACGATAGAACATAACGTTGGGAGTTATGTTCTAGCGCAATGAGTGCACATCTGAACTCTGTGGAGTCAGAAAAGAACGTGCTAGGAGGGCTCACCAAATCGATCATAAGCTCAAGGAGAAGCCTAAGAGTTACTGAATACTCTAGAGGTAGGATTGTGCAGAGGAAGGCACATAAATACAGAATGACTGAAGATTCTTTAGAGCTCTGCCAGGTGGGCAACGAGCCAGTGTAAAGAGTGCACAAGGAGAACTCTATTCTAAGTTCTGAGAGAAGAGGAGTGTCTCAGGAAATACACTCATAGAGTTACTGAATACTCTGTCGTCTCAGTAAGGAGTGCTTGAGAATAAGTTATCGGGAGGGCACTTATATCCCTTCAAAGGAAGCAAAAGGGTCGAGTCCCTTAAAGACTAAGCCAGTCGAAAGCTTAGAAGAGATAGCATCATAGCTTGAAGAGGTCTTGCAAGGGGTTGCATAGGTCGAGAAACCCCTTTGAGGTTTCAGATTTGATAAATATCAGGAGGGGTAGCGTTCCTCGAACACAGGCGAGACCCAAAGTTATAGGCTCGCAGGAGAATCGAAGGTCGCAGCCTTCAAAACTATGGAAATCTTCTAAGCTAAAAGAAAAAAGCTCAAGAGAGTTGGCCCCAAGGGATTTGGCTGGTACTCCTTAAGTATTTGAACGGATGAGAGAGAGTCTTCGATGAGGAAGCGTTGAGAGCCGACAACCGTCGGATCAAGAGAAGTTGTGAGAAGGATAATGGTGGGAGTCATTTAACTCTCGAATATCGGGAGGAACATGAGTCGTCGATCTAGGAGAGATCTGAACCATTGGTTCATTTCGCAGGATCAGATATCGGGAGCTGTGAGGAGAGAGGTCCTTAGTTTCCAAAGTCGCGACATGCGAAATCGCGATTCGATCGCAACCGTAGATTGTGGGAGGATCTAGATCATCTTATTAGAGTCCAGATAGGCATGAACGTGCACAGGAGGAGATCAGATCTGGGTCATTGGATCTGAGCGCATGGATCGAAAGTCATTGGATATGGAGGAAGGTGCACGAGAGAAGTTCTGAAAAGATCGGAACTGTCCATCGTTAGAGATGGCAGGTGGCAAAATATCTGGGGTGTTCGTGGAATTAGAGACTAGAATATTTGCAAGGAGCATAGGAGAAAAATAGCGAAAGGGAAGTTCACGAAATCATCCAGACCATCCATCGGAAAGGAGTCATGGTGAGCAGGCAACATTTCCCTAACTCTCTATGGAAGGAAGTCAAAGGGTGGAGTTTGTGAAACTCGTGAAACGTGAAATCACGAAAAGACTCTGAGCCATTGGATTGAGTCATGCTGTGGGCCATCAATCCGAAGCATCAACATTTCGTCATTTTAGGAGTCGGAGGTTTGAAGGAGAGAACCATCCCAAAGTCTCGAGTCGCAAAGTTCCAACTTCATGAAGGAGGAACTTGGATCATCGGATCTTGGAGCACCAGGAGCCATTGATCTAGCGTGGGAGAATTTTGAGGTTTCGGGGTTTGAAAGATCTTAGGTGAGAAGTCTTTCGACTTCACGAGTCAGGAAGTCCCAAAATGCTTTTGAGTTTTGGCCCCAGGTCATAGAAGGGGTCATATGGATGCATAAGAGGAGGATATAAAGACTTGTGAAGCCCTATTTCAGGTTTTGGGAGTTGGAGGAGTCAGGGGGACTCAGCAAAAGGATTCGGGAAGTCGCGAATTCTGAAATGCCTTTTGGAGTAACTTGTTGTCACAGAGTAGTGGTCATGGGGGGGGTGAAGTTCGCGCCTAGTGCTTGTTTGCACAGAGAGGGTTTGATAAAGGACCTGTGGATTATTTCTCAAAGATTCCATCGAGGAATCGAAGAGCTGCTTTAGCTCGATAAGAGGGGAAAATGATCCTTGACCGAGAGGTTAGCAGACCCTGCCGAGGAAGAGGTAGGAGGTCTGCATCATGTGGTATCAGAGACACATTCCGTCTTTATACAACAGGAAGAGGGGGCAAAGGAATAAATCTAACAACATCAAGTGGTATAAAGCGGGTGAAGGAAGACAAAGTGTTGGTGCTCTGTGGTGATTGTTTGCAGGTGTGCAACAGTCAATATATAGCCAGGTGAGTTGTAGGATAATATGGTGATGGTCTCAGTTGTAAAGTAACGAAAAATATTTCTAGGAGGGAAGGTGAAAGATGGATATGGATACTGAAGGCCATGAACGTGGTTGAAGACGGGACCACCAGCAGAAAAGAAAAGAAAAAGTTGACAAAGAGATCACTGAGATAAGAGCGATAATTGAACAACTGACATTGAAGATGAAGCAGGAGGAAAAATCACACTAGAGGTACGAATGGCCTCTGAACAGGAAATCCAAATGGCCTGTTCAAAATTTTTTGGCCAGGAAACAACAACGAGAGTTGAGGAAGTGACTGAGTTATGCTAAAACCCTCAGTGACATAGAGGTGGTTTACATCTGTGAGCCAGAAGTTGGAGGAACCCTCGACGATGAGGAAGGGAGATTAGTTTAAGGTCTCATAAACTGCCAGGAGGGTAGAGATGAATTTTTGAATTGCCAGGTGGGCAATGAAATGAGATCAGTGGATGGTCTCATAGGCTTCCAGGAGGGAAGTAGCGGAAGTTCAAATTGCCAGGTGGGAAATGATATGAGATTAGTAGAGGATCTCATAAACTGCCAGGTGGGAAGAAGTGAATTTTCAAGTTGCCATATGGGAAATGGAAAGAAATCAGTAGAAGGTATCACATATGGGGTTGGTTGACCTCATAGACTGTCAGGTGGGTAGCAAAAAATTCCCAAATTGCCAGGTGGGCAGAGGGAAGAAATTGAGACTGACTGAAGGTCTCGGGAACTCAAGAGTGAGTTCATATCAGCAAGGAGTGCTGATAGTAGAGGATTCATGTGGGTTTGTAGACCATGTGGATGAAGACAATGAGAAGATAAATACTCCCATCATAGCAGAGGAGGATGGAAGGTGTATTCTGATTGTTGGGGGAATTTGAATATCCCTGCCAAAGAGTCCAGTAGATACTGATACAAGAGTTGCACATGAGGAGGTAGTACAACAAGAATCTGAGAAGGATGCCATAGGGCCAAATTATTTTAAAGCTAACTGTGTCTTTGATGTAGGTGCATCAGAAGAAAGACAACCATCAGAGACTAACAAAGTGGAGAAGATACTGATGTCTGCCCTAACAGAAAAAGAGGATAATTCTGATGAATTTCTCACTCAATGGGAGATAGAATTGTGGATGTTGGAGGATTAGTTGGACAATCCAGAACCAATATATGACTTCCAGAAGACAGTCACAAAAATTTTAGGAGAAGAGCATTCAGAAGAATGGCTCCAAATTTTCAGCTAGGAATCTGAAACGAAGATGATTGCAACACTGGAGCTTGCATCAAAAAGAGAAGAAGACATCATAGACCTTACTGATTTGTATGAGGAATTGGAAGCCCTAGAGAGAAGGGTCATGGTGCAAATCTTGCACGTCCAACGGGCTAAGCTGGATACAAATGGAGGAGCATACTAGCCCTAGGAACAACTGGAAGAAGTTGGACTCGATCCAACATAAGGAGGGATGGCAAAAGCTAATCTGTCAGAAAAGGTGACTGAGTAGAAATTCAGTCAAGTAGAGACTGAATAAATGGAGTCTACAACAGAGTGGCAAGCTAATGCCACAAAATAAGAAAACGACATGGGGGATCATGATGATCTACCCATTGATAAGGAAGTGGAGCAGAGGAGACTGCATAAGAAGGGCCAACAACTGGAGCAGCTGGACAGGGTGATAGAAGAGATCGAGAAGATGATGTTGAGGTCAGTAGAAGCAGTCAACAAAGGAGATATGAACAGAGGAGAACCTGCAAGACAAGCAGGAAAGAAACAACAACAACAACAAAGAAGAGGAGAAAGAGGATATCTTCAAGGGAAGGTTTGGGATCCATGAAGATTTCAACACTAGAGAAGAGGAGCTCATGAGTAGGAGCTCATGATTTTTCCAGTAAGGGAGTATGATACAAGAGCATCGTTGCACCTCATCATAGTCGCCAGCACGCCAATGTGCCAGCACACAATGGATAAAGGGAAAGGCTTCAACTCTCCCATTTTTAAGTTTCAAAATATGATTCGATACTGATCTTTCAGGTTGTAAAATTGTAAGAGCTGGCCACACCTTTGTACAACTAGTGGTTGAGGTTTCCTTAAATCATTGACTGCGGAAAGCTTAGGACATAGACAAGTCTGGGCATCCATTTATGTAATGTAGTCATAGAAGTATGGGGCCATAGAAGAGAAATTGATGGCACTAAGGTGGTGAAGAGGATAAGCTCATAGAGCCCTCTTTTTTAATTAGGAATGAGAGGAATATAGAGAGGTCTGGGTAGATAGGCCTTAGAGGTAGAAGTTCAGATAGAGAGGTCTGGGTAGAGAGGCCTTAGAGGTATAAGTTCTGAGAGAGAGGACTTGAGAGAACTGAGGCTTGTTACGGTCCAATTTTGTAAACATCTATATAGACACACAGAGATAATAGAAAATAAGTTTGTACTGCATATTGTTGTTCATGTGTTTATGTATTCCACGAATGAATGATGTAGATGTATGATAAGTTTCATTTATAGTAGAAAGATAGATTTCTATATCTTTGTTTGAGTTTTTTGTATCATTCTGGGTTCTTTAGGTTGTGCAAGGAGTACATGACAGAACAAAACGTTGGGAGTTCTATGGATAGCGCAAGGAGTGCGCATCTGAACTCTGTGAATTCAGAAAAGAACATTCTAGGAGGGCACACCAGATCAATCATAAGCTCAAGGAGAAGCCTCAAAGTTACTGAATACGCTAGAGGTATGACTATGCAGAGGAAGGCACAAAAAGATAGAATCATTGAAGATTATGTAGAGCTCTGCCAGGTGGGCATCGAGCCAGTGCAAAGAGTGCACAAGGAGAACTCTATTTTGATTTATGAGAGAAGAGGAGTGTCTTAGGAAAGACACTCATAGAGTTACTGAATACTCTGTTGGCTCAGTAAGGAGTGCTTGAGCATAAGTCACTAGGAGGGCACTTATATCCCTTCAAAGGAAGAAAAAGTGTCGAGTCTCTTAGGGACTGAGCTAGACGAAAGCTCAGAAGAGATAGCATCACATCGTGCACAGGTCCTGCAAGGGGTTGCAGAAGTCAATAAACCCCTTTGAGGTTTCAGAGTTGATAAATATCGGGAGGGGTAGCGTTCCCCAAACACAGGTGAGACCCATAGTTATAGGCTCACAGGAGAATCGAAGGTCACAACCTCAGAATCGATGGAAATCTTATAAGTCAGAAGATCAAAGCTCAGGACAGTTGACGCCAAGGGATTTGGTTGGGACTCGTTAAGGAGCTGAATGAACAATATAGAGTCTTTGAGGAGGAAGCGTTGATTTCTGAAAATTGTCAGATCAAGAGAAGTTGCGAGGAGGATAGCAGTGGGAGTCATTTAACTCTCAAATCTCGAGAGGAACATGCGTCGTCAATCCAGGAGAGATCTGAACCATTGGTTTGTTTCGTGGGATCAGATATTGGGAGATGGGAGGACAGAGGTCCTTAGTTTCCAAAGTCGTGACATGCAAAATCACGATTCGATCACAACCATAGATCATGGGAGGATCTGGACCGTGTGATCAGATTCCAGACAAGCATGAATGTGCACAGGAGGAGATCAGATCTGGCTCGTTGGATCTGAGCGCGTGGGCCAACATTCGTTGGATCCAGAGGAAGGTGCATGAGAGAAGTTCTGAAATGATCAGAACCGTCCATCGTCAGAGGTGACACATGGTAGCGGATCCGAGGTGTTTGTGGAACTAGACACTGGAAGATTTGCAAGGAGCAGAGGAGAAAATTCACGAAATCATCTGGACCGTCCATCAAAAAGGACGCGTGGTGAGCAGACAACATTTCACTAACTCGTTGTGGAAGGAATTCAAAGGGTGGAGTTTCTGAAATTCGTGAAACGTGAAATTGCGAAAAGACTCTGAGCCGTTGGATCGAGTCAGGCTATGGGCCGTCGATCTGAAGCATCGGCATTTCGACATTTCGGGAGTCGGAGGTTCGAAGGAGAGAAACATCCCGACATCTCGAGTCGCAAATTCCAACTTCGCGAAGGAGGAATGTGGAGCGTCGGATCTTGGAGCGCCAGGAGACGTTGATCTGGCATGGGAGAATTTCGGGGTTTCGAGGATCGGAAGATCTGAGGTGAGAAGTATTTCGGCTGCGTGAGTCGTGAAGTCCCGAAACACTTTTGAGGTTTGGCCCTAGGTCATAGCATGGGTCATATGAATGCATAAGAGGAGGATCTAAAGACCCATTAATCCTTATTTCAGGTTTCGGGACTTGGAGGAGTCACGGGGGCTCAGCAATAACATTCACGAAGTCGTGAATTCTAAAGCTCCTTTTGGAGTAAGTTGTGGTCACGCGGGGGGGGGTGAAGTTTCAATCCTTGATTGGGAGGTCAACGGACCCTGTCGAGGCAGAGGTAGGGGGTCTGCATCATGATTGTTCCGGATTGAGTGTTTTCCTTACGCCTTCTTGCGATTGAATACCTCTGCTGTTGTTCATCTTCCTTCTTTGCAATTTTAATGACAACGTTTCTTTTTATATCCGGACTGCATTTTTAATGTATGCGGTGTGTACAGGGCATTTTTACTATCTGCTTATAATTTTTTATGTCACATTTTCTCTTCTTTTCAAGACATTTGGCCTACGAAATTTTTCCTCTGCCATTGTTACATTAAAGGAGAATTGACTATGTGTTTATATACCTCTAGCCTGTGATTTTCTCCTAGCTCATTCTAGCATTCAATTCATTTGTTTTCTGGGAATCTTTACCCATCTATTGGCTGCTACGGAATCCTTTTATTTACTGCGATTATTTTCTTTCTTTTCAAGTTATTATGTTGATGGAGAATTTACCTTGTGTGTCACTCACACTTGACTGCGTTTTATTAAATTTCGTGGTAGTTAAGGGTCTGGCAACATAAATTCTAGCAATCTAGTGGCAACATTTTCTCTTAGCCTTTGCATTCGTATTTACACAGAGTTGCATTCGTTTTTACTCCATTTCTCCCCTCCATTGTATATTGTTGTATTGCTTTTTATATGTTGGGTTCATAAGCTGTATTAGACAGCGTTATATGGTATATATTCATATAGATAATTGGAAGCGAAATTATTATAAGGTTGTCTTAATTTTGTTAGTCAGACAACGTTGAATATATCTCATAGACAGAGTTAGATAATTTCATGATTAAAAGACAGCAAAAACATTGTGATGATTAAAAGACAGAAAAAATAACGACCATCATATCGTGACACATAGCCTCTCTAAAACAATTATGTTTGCCCTCAACAAATTCAGTGATTCGTAAAACAATTCGGTTTACCCTAAAAAAAATCAATATTTCGTTTCACATTACAACATATTATGCAATAAGATTTTTGGTGTATTTCTTTTCATTTGTGAAACCCATAAGAGAGCAGATACGTTGCTTGTTTGGTCAGGTCAAATGAGCTTATTGGAGATACATACCTTTTCTTTACATGAGACACAGAGAGACAAAATCAAACCCGCGGGCTCCATTCAAGCGTGTTAAAAGCATTGATCCCAAGCCCAATATCCAAGACATTCATACCAACCATCGAAGCCCGAGCTAATTACCAACTCATAACTCAGTGTTCACCATACACAAGCCAATCGCCAAGGAAGATGAGTCTACATGGGAACCGAAGGTCATGCTCTACGCATCGTTTTACAACCAAATTCCATTTGGATTCGATTTATTTACGTTACCTTTATACCCGCTCTGGCTCTGTCCTGTGTCTATCAGTTAGTCTAATCATTGCAAATCCAAACAGACAACAAAAGTATTCTTCAGTCGACAGATTATGCACATGGTGAGAAGGAGCGAAAAATGATCTAGCTAGTTACTATCACGAGTCTAAAGCAACACAGAGCTAGTACTTTACTTCATCAACAAAGCAATCAATCAGAGCTGGTACTTTTAATCCGAAAATAATTCATCAATGCAATTGCAGCAGAAAGTGGGAATTATGCAGAGAGTAAATTGTACAAGGTATCTTTTTATGAGGTAATCTGAATGTTGAGCCTTCTGATCCATATGGAATGGAGAATCGTGTGGAAAGAGTCAAAATGATTTGGAGGCTGGTTGATAGAAAAATGTCTCTGAACCTGCTTTACTGTTTTTTCATCTGGACATACTTATTTACAGGGATTTAAACGATTATCATCATATCAAGCCATAACCGCCATCAAACTAAAAAACAAATCTAGCTTTCAACAGATCGGGCACCAGATCATGGAGATCAATACAAAAACCCGGCGTTAAACCTCTACGCCTTTCAACTTACAGGGATTTAAACGGTTATCATCATATCAAGACATAACCGCCATCAAACTAAAAACACACTTCCAACGTCATCAAACTAAAAACACACTTCCAATAAAAAAAAAAACAATGAACAGTGATAGCGCGTCCAAACCGTCATCTAAACATAAATACATTGCCAAATAAAAAAAACAATAATAAAGTGATAGCGCATTCTAAAGAGACGGACTGTAACCGGTTAGACAAACCGTGGCTTCAATAGTTGTTCATTTGAAACTATGTTTTCCACCCGTACATCATTCACAAGGTAGTACATCTTTGACATCAGGTTGTAGTCAGAATGTTCCCATTAAATCCCAAAGGAGCAGACCCACCAAATACTTAATAAGTATGACAGTGGTTTCTGTGAAACTTGAATGGTTACAATGCTTTGATTTTATAAAGAGAGAGGAAACTTTTGGAGCCTCCTGAAACAATCTGGAGTGTCGGTGGAATGTTCTGGAGTGTTTACGAGAGGCGATGGAAGAACAGTAATAGTGGTTGAGTAGAAGGTTCGGATTTAATGCTGCTAGGTAGAAATTAACATATGCCAACACTCCCCCCTAATTTCTACTACTAATTACATTAATATTTACAATGCCCAATGCTTCTCTTAAATACTCAAATTCATCTTGTGCTCATAGCCTTTGCAAGTTGCTCTTTTGATCTACAATGTCTCCTCCTTAACAAATACATATCTTGGTTAGGTCTTTATTTGAGTCATGTCATCATCTTCAATTTCTATCTTCATATGGTTGGGCTTCCTTCAATTTGCTACCATTACAGTGCTTTGGAACTATCACATCAAGTGGTTTCTAGTTGACCACAAACTTTGCTCATTGGTGGTTTTGGCTGACCACCAACCTTGCATGATGGGGAAATTGATTTACATGACACACACTCACTTGAGTTTCATCTTCAACATTTTTTTATTTTTCTTCTTCTTCTTCTTCTTTGTACCTGCATAACATTGATTAACGCTCAAACTTTTGCATCTTCCCTTTGCACCTGCAAACAACTGATCATTGATGTCCATATAGAAAGAGATCCATCTACCGAGATACATGGGTACCATCCACTGTACTCGCCAGTTCTCTAGGTATCCTTTTCACATAGATGGTTCATCAATATATTAGATAACATGGTCCCAACAAACTCACACTTTGAGATTACTTAATCTCACAATCCTCCCCTTAATCGAAGATCTAACTTCTCCGATCACCATCAAACTTAGATACGAGTACCCCTGCCACCCTCGTAGCTACCTAGTGGTTAATTCCACAGCTTGATGCCACATCCACTCTTTATGCCTAAGAGGAATACACGCTACATGATCACTCTAATCCATGTAGGCCTGTCTTAACAGGGCTTACTAAACACCCGGGGAATATAGCTTGCCTTGCCTATGGCTAAGCTTTACAACTTTGGACCAACAACCTCTTGGGGAATATAGCTTGCCTATGCCTATGGCTAAGCTTTACAACTCAAAAACTTCTAGGGTGTCGGATACTACCGATCATGCACCCCTTTACATCACTTATCATTATAACACTTATCATTATAACATTTTATCACAGGTACAAAAATTCCACATTCTTTACTAAATGCCCAACAAATTACAAGCCTATTACATATGCCCATTTACATCTCATCATTAAGCATTACATAACTTCATTTGGAGTCTTCTTTGTTCTCTACCTCTTCCAATGAGAGTCTTTCTTCCTTGTCTTTCACCATCCATTTTTTTCTTCTATCACCCTTTATCTTCTACATCATGAGTCTCTCTTTTATGTTTTACATTGCTTCTTGCATCTTGTTTTTCTTGTCAATATACTTTATGGATATGTTTCTTGTTGGTGTTGATCAAGATCCAACAAGACAACCTATGACAATGGATTGGCAAACTTAATTGATGCACCACTTGCCATGATTTCATATTACTTTAACATTTGATTTGGACTCAACTTTTGACTCTCACTTTAACTTTAACTCGCACTCATTTTGACTCTTCACATTTCAAAACTCCTTTTTACAAAGATTTTAAACTCATTCAAAGACTCAATCACTTGACCTTAACCTTCTCTCACTTGAACTTGACTCTCAACTTTTACAACTTGACTCAATTTTCTCTAAGACTTAATCGCACATGACCATTCATGTTGACTCCCTTTTCTCCTCTTTTATGCACACAACAAATCCCCATGATAAATTTCTCCTTAGGCACAAGTGCAAATACATTCAATAAAAAAAAAGGTGTGTGCCGCCTCAATTTGTGCATAAAAAGACCAAATTCAAAATAAGAATATCCCATGGAAAATAACCAAGAAAATCCATCCGGCAACAATTTTTTTAACTAAAATTTGGGAACATCCATAAACCAAACATCACTTACCAAATGTTCATCTATTTGTTATTACATTGATTGCACCTTTTACCATGACTTCTACAATATTATCATTACCCAATTTAATTTGTGCTTTAACTGATGTATTCAAATCCTCAAACAACCCTTTATTTCCAGTCATATGGTTACTACATCCACTATCAAGAAACCAAATGTTACTTGCATTTTCTTGAGCTACATCACATGTAATAAACAATGTCTCATAACTACTCTCATAAAAATGTGCATTCTGCTTTCTCATATCTTCTTGTCTCTTTTGGCATTCACTTGCAAAGTGACCATACTTCTTGCAGTAATAACATTGAATCTTTGATTTGTCATACCTTTGAGATTCCTAATTGTAATTGCTTTCCTTTGAGTTGAAATTTTGATTCTCCTTCCTCCTGGGTCTTGACACTTTCTTTCTTCTCTTTGAAAATTATTTCTTCCTCACCGATGTAACCTCACCAGTACCTCCCAACCAATGTTAGGGGTACTATTCTCCCCCCTGAGCCCCTTGCACTGAAAACGGGCCACACATACAATACCAGAGAATGATAGCACCTATCTCGCCTCGCAAAGTCGAGCTACCACTCGTTACCCGAGCTGGGTATCCGAACTCCCATAAGAGAAGGTTCAGTCAAGATAAAATTTCAGCAGGGTAACGTTACATAAGCTAAATGTGTTCCACACTCTTCCTCCGCCATTCTTTTTGTAGAGTTTTCTTAGTCATTAGTTTCCCAAAACCCTCATTAGATTAATTTTTTATTTAATTAATTTCAAAAAACCTCCCTCGTACACATGTCGCCCGATCCCCTAGTTGCACCAGAAAATCAATTTTATTAATTAATTAAATATTCATATTTCTCTCATCCACCTAAAAACATTCCTAAAAATGTTCCTCGGTGTCCCAAAATTCCCTTACAATTCTTAAATGACTTGAGCCTTACTTGATTCCTATATGAGTTCATAAATAGAAAGTTCCAAAGGAATGATCCCTTACTAAGTTAGACATTCAACGTTTTATTTAAGTTTCCCCTTTTCTTTAAGTTTCTCTTTTTCTTTAAGTTTCTTTTTTCTTTTAAGTTTCCCCCTTTTTCCTTTTTAATTAAAAAGATCAATTTAGTAAGTGTAGATAAAAACAACCATTTACCCTTTTAATTAATTTAATCCTCCACTATAAAAAAAAAATTCACTTTAATAAGTAAGATTAAATTTCTTACCCCCCTTCTTGTTACATGTTTATTTATTTTTCTTTATCCACATGTTCTACTTAGACCTAACTTTTAATTTCACTATGTTGGGCGACAATTTTTAAGGGAAAAATTCCTATAAAAATTTACTTATCACGCCATTCATTTTAAGGCCGATTGGTTCCTAAGGAGGCATAATTTTCTAGGCACTGTGTTTATTAACTTATCAAAGTTAAAATCACGATGTTCCCTTCAGGACACACTACATGCTCCAAGGGTTCCCCTCGCCTCCTTCTGTTTTATTTGTGCGACATGCCCTTCAAGACGCACTACATGCTCCAAGGGTGCCACTTGCCTCTTTCCATTTTCTTTGCGCAACGTGTCCTTCAAAACGCACTACGTGCTCCAAGGGTGCCACTCACCTCTTAACTGAATTCGGTAGATGTCAAACCCCTGGAGTCAATACTCTGTCAAGTGATCTTGTGGGAGACTAAGGGCCTCTAAGGAATAAAGACCTTGCTTTATTGCGTGCCCCTTAGAATCATCATGAGTGACTGTCACAATCTTCCTTAACGACATTGTGGGTCTTCTAGAACTAGGTAATCGTTAATGTGTAGTTTGAGCCATGGTAGGAGTGCTAGTAGGCTGTGGCAGGGCTATTGTCACACCTCTCCCTCAAAGTCTCTTGTTGTTGTGCGTGACCCCTCTACTCCAAACATAAGTCTAGACGACAAGCTATTGCCATCCTGCATCCATCAATGAATCATGTCAGCAATAATAATTGATCGTCATAACATCTAATCATATGTACATATGTCACATCAACAACATTCAAACCCTAACAGTCCAATCCCTGACTCGATCCGAAGTCCAAGGGGTTTCATCGATGCCTCTACATCCTCAATGTCCAGAGTCCTGCACACTCAGGAGAACCCAGTCAATAACACCTGTCTATGTAAATACAACAAAATAACATATCATCAAATTCACAATATCTCATACTCATAATCAAAATAGTCAATAGTATAATAACCTGGATCACTTGTGCACAAGTGTCCTCAAAGAATAACTTCACTCAGTGCATGAAAGGGTGGGATGTTACACAAAGGGATTCATATGCAGAATTTGTTTCTTCACATTTTACAAAAAATGATTAAGAAATGGAACTTAATTTCATGGACCTATTTTCCCCTTTGAATATCTACACACACACACAAAAAAACCTTCCATTTTTTCCTAACAAAGAGCTATAATACCACTTTTTATGATCTTTAACCTTTAAAACCAATTCATGTACAATACATCAAAATAAAATAGAAGTACCCATTTACTTTGTATAGAAAAATATGCTTAAGTTATTGCAACACCTTACAATGATCATTTTATGGAAGAATAGACTCATGTTCAGTTGCCTCTTTGTAGGGGAGACCAACCAATGACATAATCTGTAATACAACATACTTCCATACATGATTCATGATGAGGAATACATCTGTATTTATAGATAGCTAAAAAAGCCTAATAATAGCATTCTAACTACCTATTAGACCTTCCTTAATGAGGTCACATTACATGTATTCAATGCTAACTTCCTTCCGAGACATATTTAATAATAACAAACATAGTGGAATCAAACTTCCATATATTGAATTGACACCATACCTACACTATTATTACTCTAATGGGCACTTTGAGCCCTCATTAAACCCCTAGGAAGATTCCCACCAAAGAGCATCTAGTGGATCTTGCAAGAAACATTCCATCTCTTCTTCCTTCATATCCTCAATGGTTTTCTTCAATTGATTCATTCTTTCATATATACATGTAATCATTCAATTCCAAATAAATATTCGCTACAATTTTAGTTTGTAGTTTATTCAATTTTAATGATTGGGAATGGGTTTCCAAAATTAAGTTGTTATGAGTACTATAATATATTATATTTGTTAACATTGTCTTCTTGATTTTCATGTTCACATGTAGTGACTTCCCCCTCACCATCTCTAAGTATCTCTACTTATCAGCAAAAATCAACTTCCTCACTCCAATTGGGTCTTATTCTAAAAAATATTACCCTTTACTACATTAGTGGTCTTCGACTTAGCCATCAATGGAACTCTGTCATTAGAATTTGATGCTTCTTCTATCTATTCACGTTCAAAATTTTGAACTTTCAAAGAATTTATTTCCATTCTAGATCCTCGGAATAAGCTCTGTATGCAATTTCCTAAAATGACCATTGTTATTACCATAATTCTGTCAATGTTCACATTGTAAGTGCTTCTTCTATGTGTCATTGGAAAATTTATTCTTTTTCTTTTGCTTATGTTTTCCCTCTTCGATATTTCTTCCCTCTTTTTTGAAAGAGCTCGTTCTGTCAATGGATTTCCTAACTCATTTCCCTTCAATATACATCATTTTCTTATATGCCTCATCAAGGACCTTGACCTCAAATAGGATCATGTCCTTCTTGACAGGGTTGAAAAATTCATTGATGTGCTTTATCATCACCTTCCTATTAGACTTGTTGATACCTAGTTGAATGTACTTCATTCTAAAATCAATTGTATTTTCTTAAACTCCTTATCCTCAATTTGTTTTTTGAGTTAATACCACTTAAAATATTGTCCTTCTTCATACTCCATAGTCCATAGAATTGGTCTAGTACATATTCCTCAAAGTCTCAAAATTTAGTCATGTCTATGTATTTTATCAAAGACTTCCAACCTTATGATATTTTAGAACCATCGAAACACATAATTTATGTCTTTGACATAACTTTTTAAAATTCATTACTTAAACTCAAGACTTAACATTGTAAGATTAGATGACATGTTTCTGCATTTTTTCAAAAAGTATTCTAAATCTTTTGACAATTTATAACACTTTTTTTTTAATTCTAAAAAATATAAAACTCAATTTAACCACCTCTAATAAATTCATTTTTTTTTATATAAAAACACAAATAATATGGAATTAATAATATGAACATGTCTTCAAGTCCGTTTATACACTCAATAATCAATCAGTGCATTCAACTCAATGAAATGATTCCCTTTTACATTGTTTAGGTATTCATCTAATAATCTAATAATAAGGAGTCTTTTAACATTATTAATGAAATAAATTAGATCCCATTTTATTTAATATTATTAATGAAATAAATTAAATCCCATTTTATTTTAATAAGTTACCCTAGTTCAAATTTTGGTTTTCCTATATCTTTTTAGATATGAAGACATGATGTGGATATTTTAGACTCACATAAAACTTCTATGAAATATAATAAGTGATTTATTTTTCAATTGTAATAAATAATTTCATTGTCTGTCCATATTCATTTGGATTTTTTAAACACATATGCTTTACATTTAAGTATGAAAACATTATTAAATAACCATTTCCTTGGAACGTTGCAATTTTCTTAATGTACATTTTATTATATAGGACTTCCATTCAATGTAGAAATAATATGTTAACATATTATTAATATGTTAAAATAAATATTTTTCCAATTTAGTTCATTTATGAAGTTATCTTTATATATGAAAGGATATTTATGAGTACACTTTTACTTTGAGTTACAATAACCAACTCCATATGTATATATGAAAAGAGTGTAGTTTTATTCAAAGATATTAAATTATACATATAAGTATATGAAAAGATATTTATAATAGAATATAGTTATACAACATTTTTTATTTTCAAAAATAAAAATATTTATTTATTCAAAATTATTTATATATTTTTTATTTATAGTTTAAATACAATTTAAATATTTTTTAATTACAATTATTCTTCATAATATTTATATTGTAGCTATAATAAAAATTGAATTAACTCTTTCATATTTTTATTACAATATCTTTTTATTATTATTTATAACATAATTTTTACAAAAATTGAATTTAATTTTACCATAACATTTTTAAATCAAAACTATGTTTTTCCTATATTTGTTTTATTTATATTTGTTTTTATAAAAATTAAATTAATATAATATAATATTTTTGAAATTAAAACAATATATATTTATAATTATTTTTATTTTGTTTATGCATACATACTTTCTTTGAAGTTTTAATAAACATTATACATAAAATAATATGTTAAGATGTTATTATTAATAATTTAATTCCAAACCCTCGGATGGGGTGTCATTGCAAATCAGGTGTCATCTGAGTCGAATAGGAGGCGGTCAACATGGCCTTAGCCATGTGACTGGTGCGTGTCATTCCCTCACGCCACCACCATGCATTTAAAACTGACTTACGCTAGCCAAGGCACCATTAATTTCAGTGTGTCTCGTCTAGGCTATCTGTCATGTCAATGGCTCAAAGCCATGAACCAAACTTTACTCAACTTGTGCGCTCTTTCCTCTATCATCGTTCTCAGCACCATGAACTCCACTAGGTGCATTCATAGTTGTATTCATCCTCGGTCGAGTCCTCCTATGAATTGCACTCCTCCCAGCTGTGCCTACGCTACCTCTGCTTCCTATCGACGCTTCCAAGCCCTTGTAGCATCTCAAACATGCCGAGACAAAGGGGGAAATCAAAGTGTGGCTCGGATTGGCAGCCCAGGCAACCACGTGTGGCTCTCCGGCTTCTGCGTGCACCATATCCCAACTCTTCACCCTCGTCACCTTCCTCGCCATCATCTTTGTCGCAGTTGGGTCAAAACCTTAGCAATCTCCTACCCCTCTCCTCGCCCTTCACAAGATGACTTGAGTGGTTCGATCTCTCAAGTAATTCTATGGGTTTCAACCCAAGGCCACTCTCTGATTTGGCATCCACCTCGTAACCAATTCCTATCATTCCACCCAACTTGTCGACGAACACACTAGCCCAGCCATGGACCACAACTAGCCAGCCACACCTTGGACCACAAACAAAGCCTCACTCCTTCATAGACTCAGTACCAGGCTCACAAATGCAATACAACCTTGCAATTCTTCAAGGCCTGGTCTTTGAATTACGTGAGGGCCTAGACGATTTATGATTCCGGATGGAGATCCTGGATGTAAAGGAGACATTGCTCCTGCAAATGCTCTCAGCACTGTAGGGTGCATGCCACTCAACAGATGGAGACGAAGATGCTACAGGGGTTGAGCTGCCGATTCTTGCAGCAGTTATGCATGGGACCACGGAGGGGGAAGGGACACCATTCGAGGAGGAAGCAACACCAACCGCAGATCCAACGACCATCGCCACCTCCCTGGATGCATGGCCACGTTATGAGCCCACCACATGATTTCAAGGGGTGTCTCTTTGCATGGTTAGTAAGGTGTCTGACTTTTATTTTTCGTCATAGGAACTATATTCATATTTTGTTTGTTTCTTTTATGTTAGGGTTAGTCAACATGTCGATTTGATCTCCCACAAGTCACTGTAATTTTTATATTTAATCTCTGTAATTTTTATGAATGATATCTTAAGACTATGGATTTTATTTTGACTAGCTGGCTGAACTGATTTCCCTTCAAAAAAGTGGGAACAAATAATAATACTATAATTATTGTTTTTCCAAGATTTTTTATACAATCTAACTTAAAAAAAAAAAAAAAAAAATTCCAAAAATAAACAATGTTAACACATATTGTAAACGTATACAAACCCTATATTTGTACATGGCTTATTTTTATAATATCCCTTTACGACTTTACCATCCTTCCTTTTCATTTAATGTGAGGTAACACATAGTATTTTCTTCCGATTTTATCGTTGACAAAGAGCAGATTTATCATACACATGTGGTACCCTATATGTCAAATAGATAATACCACATGTTAAATAGAGAAAAGTTAAAACATTTGTCATATACATTTAAATTTTCTTCGATTTTCAAATTGACAAATGACACTTGTTTGCAAATTTCAAACTAGTACTTGTTATAAACCTTAAAAATTAGCACACTAAAACATTTTTCAATTATTGAGGGTTTTCTATCCTTCACTTACTAAGTAGCATTGAGAATCATTCAACCAATAAACCAGATGAAAGAAGTAGTTTAAACGTTTTATCTTTTGGTTGATTTCAGATAATTTGTTTTTTCTTATTTTGTTTAAAATCTGATGATAAATAATTAGATCTGTAGATTTGAGTGACTAAGTTTGTATAATTCAAGAACTTCAAAAAAAATTCAGCACACTAAATCTATTTATACATTCAAAAATACAATTTAAACAACATAAAATAAAGATTTTATCCAAATTTACATAATGCATAGTACATATCATGAATAAAATATTCAATTATTATTAAAAACTATCTAATATCCACATACTAAACAGCATTGCTTTCAAATTCAACTACTTATCCACCAACTCTGTTGCATAACAGGGTGAATGTTATTCACCTATTTGTTCCTGGTGTATATAGTGGTGTGGCCCAGTTCTCAAGTTTGTCACGGCCTGCCGTGTTGGCCACCCGTGTCCGATTATGAGGAAAAGATTTTAAATAGAGTCAACTTATGGAGGAGGTCTCAACGCCTTGCCCAACAAATCTTATCCTTCTTTTGCCTCATGCCTCTCATGCCGCTAAGTTATTTCTTCCATTCGACAACTTTGATTTCATGGCATCTCCGTAATTCAAGGTCATCAGAAAGCCGGTCGTCCTCGTCGCTCCTTCGGTGCCTACTCCGAAAGAGTTTCTATACCTTTCCAATATCAATGATCAAGCGACTCTCAGAGTTCATTGTCCCATCGTTCTGTTCTATCTCTTCGACCCATCGAAGAAGGGTGACGATCCCGCTAGAGTTATCAGAGAAGGGCTGGCCAACGTTTTAGTGCTCTTCTACCCTTTCATCGGAAGAGTCAAAGGCGCGACTGCCGTTAAGCTCCTGGTGGAGTGCACGGGAGAAGGCGTGTTGTTTGTGGAAGCCAATGCGGACGTTTCTTTGGAAGAGTTTGGAGACCTCCTGTCGCCCTTTCCCTACTGGCAAGATCTGTTGTACGACGTGCCGGGATCACTAAATATTACCAATTCTCCTCTCCTTATCATTCAGGTTAATTTGTTCATGCCGTTAGTCGATTTTCTTTGATGAATTCAATCTGCATTTGTTATTGGGCGGAGTGGCATTGAATGCTATTTCTTTTAATTGAAATTGGGATTTCTGAATGTCGTGCTTATAATTACGTTTCAGGTAACGCGTTTAAGATGCGGAGCGTTCATTTTCGCCATCACTTTCAATCTCACCATAAATGACGGAGTTGGCCTTGTTAAGTTCATGAACGCTCTCGCCGAAATGTTGAAGGGGGCTACGAGGCCTTCGGTTCTCCCGGTTTGGAAAAGAGAAAACCTCCGACCCCGGACGAATCCCGCTGTCAAATTGCCCCTCTACGAATACGACCAAATAGAAGACAAAGATGGGCAGATGGTGCCCTTTAACGATTTGATCCACAAATCATTCTTCTTCGGATACAAAGTGATCGAGTCGCTCAAGAGGCAAGCAGTTGGGAAAGGCAGGTACTCATCCTTTGAAGTTCTCTCGGCCTTTTTGTGGCATTCGAGAACGAAGGCTGTCCAACTACCCGTGGAGCAGGAAGCTCGGTTCATATTCACCGTGAATGCCCGCGCGAAATCCGACCCCCCACTTCCTGAAGGGTTCTACGGGAATGCAATAAGCCTTGCATGCGCGAAGACGACCGTAGAAGAGCTGGAAAACAAACCGTTGTCTTTCGCTGTGAAATTCATAAACGAAGCGAAAACGGCTGTGAACGACGAGTACATGCGATCGGTGATAGACTTGATGGAATTGAAAGGGCGCCATCACTGCACAGTGGTTCCCATTTGCTTCCCATTTGCGAAGATTTGAAGCAGAAATCAGTCATGCGATCGACAATGCTCCTCCTTTTCCACGTTCCTATCTCTGAAAAGGTAACGTTGATATGCGCCGAAATGCGGGTTTTATGAATCTTACTCGCAAATCGTTTGTGTAACTCTGTTTCTCTTCAAAATTTCTAATATTGTATTGGCTTAGGCGAGCTTGAATATTCTTTGCTTAAGACTCTGTTATTCAAGTTTTTCATGTTAGGTTTCTCTAGCTTTGATTCTTTGTGTAAATCTGTTGCTATTGAAGATTTCTCATGTTATATTGGGTTCATGAAGCGGTTGGTATTTTATGTTCGTGAAGATGTTAATATTTTCCATTAATCATTATGTAACGTAATTAGTATGTAATCTTGGTCGTCCTGAAATTATTTACTCGTTGTAATCTCTTATTACATAATGAGTATCTAATGTTTTTTATTACGAAAACAATTGATGTAGATCTAAAATAGAAATCAATCATGATAACTATGTATGTAATAACATAGTTACAATACCATCATAACTATATAGGGGATAACAACACAATTAATAAGATAACAGTTTTAGTTCTATTAAAATATAATTAGCACAGCTACAAGTCACTAGTGGCATTAAATAACCACAAAACCTGTAAATAATAGTTGGAGTAAAAATTGTGGCTGGTAAACTTGGGCTCTTTAGAAAATGAAATGTTAATTTCTGAGAGGTGGCAATCAGCTAGCCATCATAGTAAATTTTAAATATGATTAAGTAAAAGTAAAGAAATAAACATGTAAACTGATGTCTTTATAATAGTGAGGAAGTTAGTGGTTGAAAGCACAACCATTGACTTATTGAGACGACTAAGAATATTCCAACAATATTTAATCTTTAGGCATAATAAGTAAATTATAATAAATTAATAAAAAATTTAATTTTAAAATATTAAAATATAATTTAGAGATATAGAAATCATATCATGGTAATTATATTTGAGATAATAATTTTTTAATTTCTTAAAATTGAAATTATGATAATTATATATGAAATAATAATATAGTTAATGGTAAAAGTTTATTATTGAGTGAAATTAAAAAATATATATTAACAAATCGATATTTGATGATTGATTATAAATAAAATATTTCAATGTCCACTTTAATTAAGATATATTTTTCATACATAAGTGTAATTCCTTAAGTTTTTAATAGAAAGTTTAAATATATAACATTTAAACAAATATTAATAACAAAAATATATTTAATTGCAACCATTAATATTTGTTTACTTTACATGTGTTAACTCAATCTTAAACATTGAAGGAAGTACACATGTCCTTCATATGGAGAAGTAGAAATCACCTATGTAAAGAATAAGGGTTTTATTACTTTCAATTTCTTTTTTTAAATGCCACATTTCAACTTTCAATTGTTAAAATAAAAATATTTTTTTAAATGTCACATTTCTACTTTCAATTGTTATCTCTCTCTCTCTCTCTCTCTCTATATATATATATATATAAAGACAACATTAAAATAGGTGGACATAGAAAATTTTTATTTATGGTCCACATTGAATTTTTTTTTATTATTAATATTTTTTTAAATGCCACATGTGAACTCCACAATATTAAGCATGGAAATAATTAATCATATCCCTCATTGTGGGAAGTAGAAAGAATCTATTAAGTAAATCATATTTTTTTACTTATAGAATTATAGAATTATCTTACTTAAGACGACTATTGAAATATTTTATTTATGGACAACATTGAGATATGTAATATCCCCAAGGACGAGCCCTGTTGTAATTAGGAATTATAAAACAACATATTTTGTAGGCTGGTGAGCCGAGTGTTGATAAGCTAGTGGGATTATGTGTTTATTACGCCGGAGAGCCTAAGTGTTAAAGGACAGGAGCCTATTTTTGTATATGTAATTATGCAAAACATTAATAAAAATACAAGCATCGCTATGTGCAGACCGACCATGACGAAAGAGTGATGGGGGACTAAGTTTCCAGAGAGTGGGTAAGGGAAAGGGGGATGAAAGCTTGGAAATAGAGGCTAATTTTTGGGCCTAGGGGCTAAGCTAGGGGGCTTACCTCCAAAAGGGATAATTATTTATTATTATTTCCTAAAAGGCCAAGGAGGACAATTGTTGAGTGTTGTTCTAAGTTCTTGGAAAGGAACGTATCCAAAATGTAGTGCATGCATCTCTAGGAAGACATGTGTCGACATGGGCACATGCAGTTAAAGCTGCATAAGTTAGTCGTGGAGGCGGTTCGCTCCTCATTCTGTCATCCTTTGTGTCTGATATCTAGATACCCTCATGAAACTCTGAAACCAGAAAACCGAGATGTCTTTCGGAGAAGACATGACATCCTCCATCTATACCCGTGTTGAGTTTGTGTTGGACCTCTACATAGCCAGGCACCTCTGAAAACCTGTGGCAAACCCGTGGACTGAGCCATGTCTCCTGTGTGTCCTTTGAACCATCTTATCCACCCTTGCAGAGTCGAGTTCATACCTTAACCATTCTAGGGTTGTTTCCTTCTATTTTCAAAGGAAGTGTTGACCAGTTGTTGTTGTTATTATCCTTACTTTGTGGGTTTTGAGTTGAAGTTAGTTGAAGAACCGAGTTGTCAGGCCTGTGATAGAAGAGGCAGGTTGTCAAGCTTGTGAGCATCTCTCTCCATGTGAGAGAGTTTGTTGGGAAGTGGTTTTCTTCCAGAGAGAGTGAAATACCAGCTACATATATTTGAGAATTCCTGATCCATCCTATTGTCGAGACCCAGAGAGGGAGGTGAAGCATCAATGGACTATTCTTGTGAAGGCGTATACTCCCAGGTGGACTAGGAATGTGGGGAATGAGAGTCCATGAGTAGTGGGTGTAAGAAGGCTATTGGAGAGAATCCTTCTGGTTGCACTGTGCAATTTTCCTATAACCTCAACCTAGTCTAGGATTCCCTTGCCCTGGGTGGAGCTTAGTCCCAGCTCGGAGGTGACCCACTATTGAGCGTGATGAGAAGCATGGTCTATGGATGGGAGGATCATGGAAGGTCTGCACGTAGTTGGTGGTGATACTCCAGTTTAAAAGATAAGTATCAGTCTATGCTTAATTATGTATTTTACGCATGTTTGTGCTACTAGTGCTTGAAATGTTATCATGTGCTCTGTTGCATGTGGATTTACTGTTAATTCCATTAATTTTGTATGTTATCAGTAACTCTATGATTACTGTGTGTTAAGTCATTTAAATTTTGTTAAAAATTCCATTAAATTTCAAAGTGAAAGTATATGTGCTGGGGTTGGATGATGTCACATGGGGTGACGTGGACCTTCCTAAGAGTACCACGTGGCGTTGCCTTAGTTGGCGATAGTTGTACTATGTGGGCCTGATGGATAGAGAAGCTAGAAGTTTGGAAGTAATGAGATTAGAAGGAAGCAAGCGTGAATAATTCCAACATCCGAAGTCCCAAAGTCCCAAAGTCCCGAAGTACCGAAGCTCCAAAGTCTCGAAGCTCCAAATTCCCGAAGCTCTGAAGTCCTGAAGTCCTGAAGCTTCGATGACATAATTTCCACCGCGAATGTAAGTCATTGGATACTAAATAGATGTGGATTGTGGATCCACCCTACCTCGTGAATTCACTAATTAGTAACTCCGAGAGTGTGTTGTCATGTATTATGAAGACTTAGGAACCCGAAGTCCTGATTAAGTGCTTACTGATCTAGCGTTTGGTCACAAGCCGTGGTTCCAGGGGTTGGGGCTGAGAGAAAGGGGCTAGTGCTCGAAAACTTCTCAGAGCAGAGCCCCGAAAGAAAGTGAAACTTGAATTTTTTTTGTAATCGGTTTTATGAATGCCATGAAAATTGTTAAGGAATGAAGGTCTGACAAATTGTGGTTGAATTCACGTTATGTTTATAGAGTTCAACTAGTGTCAGGACCACAATGAACTACCACTAAGTGTAGCAAAATGGAGGAGGCACAGACTGCTTCCAGTTCAAAAAATGAAGCAAAATGAATAGATGTCCATTTGGGAGTCGAAGGACCAAACTCCAATGGGCATGGAGAAGAGATAGATAAGGATGGGCATATGATGAAAATCATTGAAAGATTATAGAAATATGCCCAAACTCATCAAGAAAATAGCACAAAGCTCAGGAAAGCTTAGGAAAAATAGGAATAATTCAACTTAAGGTTGATGAAGAGTTTGGAAAGAATAGAAAATAAGTTAGATAAGGATAATGACTCAAGAAAAATAGTGAGTCGCAAAACCCCTGAGAGGAAAAGAAGATCAAGAATCGTTAGCAGGCATCATCGTCACTCCCCAAAGCAGTCCAATAAGGAGGCACATAGTAGTTCAAGCCCATCTCCTACCACAAAGCACATGAGATCTGGAGTGCATGAACTAAAGGGTGAAATGAACAAGATTAAGCCACCTACATTTTATGGAGAACACAAGAAGGAGGAAGAAGCTGAAACATGGTTGCTTGGCATGAGGAAATATTTCCAACTGTAAAATTATTCCTCTCATGCAGAAGGAAGAATTGCAATGCATCAATTGAAAGGAAAGGCATCCATGTGGTCGGATCAACTTGTGCAGGTGCAACACATTAGAGAGAAAGATATCACTTGGAAAGAATTCAAGAAGTATTTTGAAGAGAAATACTTAACAAAAAGATATTATGATAGAAAGATGAAGGAGTTCTTGGAACTCAAGCTCGGTAGCATTACCATTGATGAATATGAGTGAAGGTTTTTGGAATTACTGAAGTATGTTCCATTCATCAAAGATGATTCTGTGAAGATTCAAAGGTATCTGAGTGGACTACCACCTTCCATTGGGGACGAGATTCAGAATGATGAACCTAAGACTATGGAATAAATGATAAGAAGAGAGAAATGATTATATGAACAAAAAAGAGAAAAGCCTACTTTTCGGAAGGCTTGGGATGTCTAGAAGAAGTTTAAGATAGAGCAGAGGCAGAAGGGAAACAAACCTCCCTTTTTCAAAAACAATCCTCAAGGAAAACCATCATTTAGAGAGCTGGGAATGGCTGATGTAGGGGGACAAAGGTCAAGGTAGACGCCCATTCAGTGTTGGGGCTATTAGGGAAACTACAAGTATAAATACTGCCCCCACAAAAATGGCAAGGTGAGAGATGTCCACAATGTTCAACAAGCTCAAATAGTGGACGGCATGGGCAGTAGAATGCCAAGGATCTATGCATCCCTGGAAAACAAGAAAGTTAAATATCAGTCGCACATGATTGAAGTGGAAGGTATGATTAACAACCAACCATTTACTATTTTAATTGATTCAAGGGATAGCCATAGTTATATAGATCCTAGAGTCATGGAAAGTTTTCATTTACCAATAAGAAAGCATGAGAAATCTTGGTTAGTGCAGTTGGCTACAGGAGCCAAGAGAAAGGTTGTCGAGTTGGTTATGTCTTATCCTATGGACATGAATGGACTGAACACAAGGGATGAATTGAACATTATGACTTTAGGTTCTTATGATTGTCTAATTTGGATGGATTGGTTGGACCAACACCATGTCATCTTGGAATATCATAGCAAGGCATTCACTTTCTTGAATGAGGAAGGAAATCAGAAAAAAATCCATGGAATTCCTAAAGTTGTTGCTGTTAGAGAAATCTCAGCAATGTAGCTGAAGAAGTGCTACAAGAAAGGTTGTCAATTATTTGTAGCCCACTTGGAGGAAGCACTCGAGGATAAGGTGTCAAATATCGAAGACCATGCAGTAATAAAGGAGTTTGAGTATATATTTCAGGAGGTATCCAGACTACCCCCGAAGAGAGATATTGACTTCTCTATAAACTTGATTCCTGGAGCATCTCTAGTGTCGAAATCCCCTTACAGAATGAGTACGTCGAACCTGAAAGAAATGCAATTACATCTTGAAGAGATCTTAAGGAAGGGGTATATACAACAAACCATGTCACCTTGGGCTGCCCTGGTACTATTCGTGAAGAAGAAGGACATGACACTGATATTGTGTATCGATTTCAAACAATTGAACAAAGTAACTGTAAAGAACAAGTATCCTCTGCCGAGGATTGATGACCTCTTCGATCAGTTGAAGGATGCAAGGATATTTTTGAAGATAGACCTCAGGTTAGGATATCACCAGGTAAGGATAAAGAATGAAGACATCAGCAGGACCGCCTTTATAACAAGAAATGGTTATTACGAATTCACGGTGGTGTTGTTTGGGCTGTCGAACACACCTGTTGTTTTTATGTGCTTGATGAACGGTGTATTCAGGGACTATCTCAACAAGTTTGTCATAGTCTTCCTAGATGAAATTCTGGTATATTCAAAGTCGGAGGAAGAGAATGAACAACATCTAAGGATGGTGGTGCAGGTGCTAAGAGAGAACCAACTGTATGCCAAGTTGAGAAAGTGCTCATTTTATCAAGAGAAGATCCATTACTTGGGGCATATTATTTTTAAGCATGGGATAGTTGTAGATCCTAAGAAGATTGAGGCCATTATATAATGGTAAGTACCAAAGAACGTGACGGAAGTCAGATCCTTCATGGGTCTATCTAGCTATTACAGAAGGTTTATCGCAGGGTTCTTGAGGATATCTCACCCTATCACTTCCTTGCAAAAGAAGGATAAGAAATTTCAGTGGACAAAGGAATGTGAGAGAATATTTCAGTGATTGAAGCAGTTGTTCACCACTGCTCCAATCCTGAGGATCACAGACCCAAATGAAGATTTCATGGTGTGCATAGATGCATGTAAAGAAGGATTGGGAAGAGTCCTCAGTTAGAACGGATTTGTAATATGCTACGAATCCAGGAAGTTGAAAGAGCACGAAAAGAACTATGCAACTCATGATTTGGAAATGGCAACAATCGTTCACACTCTGAGTAAATGGAGACATTACCTCATGGGAAGGAGGTTTGAATTGAGGACATGCCATATCAGTTTGAAGTACTTGTTTGATCAACCAACCCTGAACGCTAGGCAGAGTAGGTGGTTGGAGTTTCTCTATGAGTACGATTTTGATATCAAGCATATCAAAGGGAAGGAGAATAAAGTGGTCGATCCACTCAATGGGAGAGTACATGAATTACATTCTACAACCATTAGCGTGTATCAAACTGATATAAAGGGCAGATTTTTGGAAGCTGCAAGTGCAGACCTGCAGTATAGGGAATTGGTAGTGAAGCTACAACAAGATATGATGCTACAAAGAGTGGAAGATTATAATCTTGGAGATGATGGAACACTCCTATACAAAAATAGAGCTTACATACCTAATGTCAAGGATTTGAAAATTTTGATTCTGAAAGAAATGCATAACGTGCCTTATGTTGGGCACCCTGGACATTAGAAAATTGTGGCAGCAGTCAAGAGCCATTATTTTAAGTCAGGTATGAAGAAAGAGATTGTTGAACACATCGCAATATGTATGGAGTGTCAGAAGGTTAAAGAAGATCATAGGCACCCAAAAGGGTTGTTGTAGCCTTTACCCATTCCTGAGTGGAAGTGGGAAGTGGTGATAATGGATTTGATCACAGGATTGCCCAAAACTGACAAGCAATATGATTCAATCATGGTGTAATGTACCCTAAATTTACAAAATAAAAAAAAAATCCTTAGGGAAATTAAATCTCTTTCTCTTCAAACAACTTACCTCGAAAGGCCTACTGTTATTATAAATAGGTAGTTGTCATCACTAACAACCTTTGAACGTTTATGTTTTCCAGTTTCTGTCATAATCAACTAACATTACAACAAATTTTGTCTCTGAGTTATTTCATATTACATAGTAATACTATACTCCAAGGGTTAAGGGTAACTTCGCTATACCCATCCTCTCAGATTTCCATCATATCAAAGGAAGCATAAAGGATAGTAAAGGCCCACTACCTTATGATCCTTTCCATATAACTATAAGTATAAGTATAACTATATATATATATATGTATATATATATATATATATATATATATATATGTATGTATGTATATATATATATATATATATATGTATGTATGTATGTATGCATGTATGTATGTATGTATGTATGTATGTATATGTGTGTGTGTGTGTGTGTACGTGTATTAACGTTATATTTATAGAGGAAGAAACCCACTCGAAAATACAAAAATATTTAAGCATAAAGGGTACCCATATCAGGTCTGAATGAAGTGGAGTTTAAAGCATAGACGCGTGCTTAAGGTTAAGGTTCAGTGCAACTATCAAAGACTTGCAACGTTCTATTTCTGCGTGCTTTGATCGCTTCTTTGTTCCACCCTTTTTCCTCTCTCTATGCGTCTCCCCAAATCTCCATGATCTGTCAACACGTAATCCCCCTGGATCAATGAATATTGTTAACTCCGCCTCATTTTGGATTACCTAACCCGTTGACATGTATCCTCTCTGGATCCAATGGCTTAGACTCTCCTTTCATAAATAAGGATTTCTCGACTTGCGACCTCTAGGTTAACACTTCCTCCATATTCCCGACTTTCGAAATGATGATAATTTCGGAATGCCCCAAATCTGACGCCTCGCGTTCCTCTGGATCTAACGATCCAGATCCTCCCATCGCGTATCAGGGTTTCACGACTTGCGACCTCCAAGTTAACACTTCCTTCATATCCTCGACTTCTGAAATGATGATAATTTCAGGGTGACCTAATTCGACGGCTCACAACCTTCCATAGTTCAATGATTGTGATTAAATCATGATTTTGCGTATCACGAACCCTCACGACTCTTCCAATTGACCTTTCCACTCTGCGAGTAAGAGAAATGTTGATCTCTTTCCACGTGTCCCCATCGATGGATGGTCCTGATGATTTTAGGATTTCATGTTTTGCGGTTTCACAGATTTTCACCTTGTTCTTTCCATATCTAGTGTTTCGCGAAATCCGGACATTTCCTCATGACTAACTAGGGTGCTACTTCTCTGGGATCTAACGGTTTGAAATATTTTGGTTTCCTGTGAAAGGATCTTAACCTTTGATCTTTTCTCGAATCCCTTGAATTTATGTGCTCCACCTTTAGACGCTTCAATTCTTCAATACTTAGACACTTTTCTAAGTGTTCCTCTCGAGACTTAAAACCATGGTTACTTCTGAACTGTTTTCTCTTTATTTCCTAACTTGTGGAATTTCAAACGTTTTGAAGGGGATATGCCTTCCCAATTTCTCTTGCGAACCCTGTAACTTTAGATCTCATCTGCATTCCTAAAAGCATTGTCCCTCCTAAGCTTTCATCAACGAAAACATAACTTTGGCATTGCACACACTTGTGCTTGGTGTGTGGCTTCGCACTAACTCTCCTGAGCTTTCGAATGTCGAAAGAATTTTGACTTTGACCTTCTTGCAACGCCACTGGATTGAATGACCCAAAACTCTCCTTGATCCAATGATTTAGATCAAATCCTGAACTCGGGTTTCACAGGTTTCCCAGAACTCTTACCTCTATTTTTTCCAAGTTGCGAACTCCCGATGAGACTAGATGTATGGCCCACGATCTTACTCTGTTCTACCGATCAAATCAAATCAAAAACTTGGGTTTCATGAGTTTCCAGAACTCATACCTTTGGTTATCCGAGTTGCGAATTCGCGATGAGACTAGATCTACAACCATCGATCTTACTTCGTTCGACGGCTCATATCGAATCGCAAACTCATTTTTTGCGAGTTTCTAGAACTCATATCCTTTTGTTGTCCAAGTTGCGAACTCTTGATGAGACTAGATCTATGATCCGCAATATTCCTTCGATCAATGACTCACATCAAATCACAAACTCGGGTTTCACGAGTTTCCAGAACTCATATCCTTTGGTCGTTTGAGTTGCGAACTCTCAATGAGACTATATCTACGGACCATGATCTTCCTTTGATCGACAACTCAAATCAAATTGTGAACTCAGGTTTCACGAGTTTCCAGAACTCAGGTCTAGTGACAGCTCAAGTCAAAACCAATCGGCATTAATATTACACATTTTTTTATTAAGGGATGAGATTCACAGGTTTTAAATTTTGTTGAACTCCATCTTGTCACAAATTAAATTTCTCAACTTCTTTGAAGGACTTTAACCTTCACAGTATCAGGATCCAGGATAGCGTCTTGCGCGAAAGGGTACTCGGGTTCCAATTTGCAGTGTTAAAACCCCGATTCTGTTGGAAAAGTTACAAATCTACCCTAGAACATTGTTATCCTGGTCGTTGGTATACCATGCTCCTATAAATAGCTAGTTAAAAAGAAGGGAACTGTAACCCCTTGTTTATAATTAACATAGTCGGCTAAAGAGGATATTACTTGTAATAATCGAGAAATAACTTTCGGTGTGATAGATATTCAGGTAGTTCGGAAAATCCATAGCATATAACAATACATATACATATATAGGTATATATTTCAATTCTGTTGTTCACTCAAAATTCCATTTGGTAATTGAACAAATTTAAACATGCTTAATATCAACCACAGATCGATCCAAGCATTATTTCTATTGTAGACCATAGATTATATTGTAGGAATAGGAAAACTTTCACACTTTCGTCAACAAGAATACACACAGTGGTTTTCTTAGCTCTACTCAGGAAATTTCCATACATTTATCAATAGTTAGCACATGCAACAATCCTTCTTGGCTCTACTAGATGCATAAATTCAATTGTAAAGGATTATTCAAAAAATAATTCATTTCCTTCTACCCAACAAGTAGATGTATTCTATCAGTCATTCATCAATAGAACATTTAACCAGAACTAAGTAAATACATTCTATCAATTATTAATCAACAGAACGACCAACCAGGGAAGATTAGAAGAACATATCTAAACAAATTGCTGGGAAAACAAATGGAGCAACCAAGTTCCACCCAACTGTAGAAAAAAATAGCCAGACTACTTGTTCCATTCACCCCTTAGCCTAACCATGAATCCATGAGGGTGAACCTTGAAACTCCTCTTCACTATAGTCCTCTTTCAGATCCAATTCTCCTTGCCTCACACTTAGAAAATAGTGTTCATAACAACAAGTGACGTTTTCTTCAGATCAAAATTTCTCCTTGCCTCGCACTCATAATTAATGCTCGTAATAGCAAGTCCGTCTTTCCCCAACATACTTGGTAGCGTCCTGCCTCCTCTCATATGCTATTTATGCAAAAGCATCTTTTGCCTAGGTCTTTTTCCATTGGGAATTTTCGTAGCTTTACAAATCCTCAATTTTCACGGGCTGCCAATGGACAAATTCTTGATTTTCCACTTGTAAAATTCACCCTTGAGGTTGTTCAATCCTGTTCCCCTCTCATGGAGTCATGGTCAGCTAATTTCAACCTCGCTATTCCATTTGTCTCTCAGCAATAAATATAAAAATTATTTGTCTCTTACAAGTGTCATAGTCAAAGAGTTAGTTGGGAAAATAAAATCTTTTCTCAATCAGTCACAATAAATTAATTACAATTAACTAAATTCCCAAATTCAGAATTGCCATGAATGGAAATAATTTTCCATATTCGAATTTGCCAAAAATGGAAATAAATTTCTAAGTATTTTCCAGACTTCAATAGTAACTTATTTTTTATGATATTACATCCTTTCCCCCTTCAGTACAACACTGTCCTCAATGTTCGTCCATTTCTTGGAACAAGGTTGGATGATATTTCCACAAATCTCCCTCCAACTTCCATGAGGCTTCCTCAAGACTAAAGTGCTTCCTTTGCACTTTTACCTGGGCGACGACTCTGTTTTGTAGTGTTATTTCTCTCATGTCCAGAATGCGCAGAGGTTCCGCTTAGAACTCACCTTCTAGTTCCACCTACACCAAGTTCCAATCGATCACATGAGTATTATCATGAACATAATTTTTTAACAAAGAAACATGAAATACTTTATGAATTTTCAGATTTGCAGGAAGTGCAAGTTGGTTTTCCAAGGGTCCAATTCAAGATAATATATCGAAAGGACCACAAAACATGGGTGCCAACTTGTCACAACTTCCTAGATTTAATGAACTTCTTCTTGCTTTGACTTTTAAATACACGTGGTCTCCAACATGGAATTCCTGGTGTCTTCTTTTCAGGTTCACGTAACTTTTTTGTCGGTCATGTGCTTGTTTTAAATTCTATTGTACTTTTCTTATCGTACTCTCCATTTCCTAGAGCATTTATGGTCCCACCACGAGTCCGTCAACTGGGTTATCCGAGCTAATTTTAGTTGTACACATTCTTCCGTACAATACTTCGAAGGTTCTCATCTTAGTTGATGTCTAGTAGTCGTTATTATATGGAAATTCCACCAAGTGCAGGTAGTCTTCCCACTTATTTGGTTTTGTCCTTACGTACATTTGCAACATATGTTCCACGATTTGGTTTGTTCGTTTGGTCTTCCCTTATGTTTATGGATGACAACTTGTGCCGAAATTCAAGTTAGTATTTAACCCTGCAAACAATTCTTTCCAAAATGTAGATGTGAATTTCACGTCTCTATTTGAAATCACCATTTTAGGAATACCATGCAGTCTAAAAATTTCTTTTATGAATATTTTAGCGATGTTAATAGCTTTAAAAGTAGAATTTACAGGAATAAAGTGTGCTGACTTACTAATCTTATCAATTACTACCATAATTGAATCATTATGTTTTTGTTTTTTTTTGTAAGTAAGAGTATTTTATTAATATATAAAGAGCCTCCAAAAACAAAACCAGAGTTACAGAATGTTCATAATTATTGTGTTGTAATAACTGAACTGCCCCAAGGGGAAACGAGTTCAGCCAGCTGGTGTTATGGTCTACATGTCTATCAAACTAGTAAAACTATAAACAGAGTTGAGAGTAGTATACTAAAAACATGAGTAGAGTCTCCATGAGGGTCATACATTTGGCTGATAATACAGCCAGGTGGCATGGGTTGCCTCATTCCAGAGCTCTTCTTTGACAGGTGTTCCTCACCATTCCATATACACGTCATCATCCGCATTATCCACTACTGCTGCAGCCTACCCATCCACATGCATGGCTTTCCCCAAGTCACCACCTTCCTCTGGAAGCTCCTGTTCGCTCCTACCAAACATTTCTGCTGGGATGTGCTCAGCATGCGTTGCTGCTCCCTGGAAGGTGGAGACGATATGGAGGAGTGTAGAGGCCTTCCCATCCAGTTGCTATAGTTGGAATTGTAGATATTCCACACCCTGTCGGAGCTCGAAGACTAGCTCGTAAAGAATGCCCATGCTGTCCTACATCTGCTCGTCTGGGATGGAGTCAGAGATAGAATGTGGAAAAGGTGGCGCCTCCAAGGGTGGGTGAATGTGAAAGGCTTCTGAAGCCAACACAAGTGCGCTAGCTGGGGGAAGTGGAGGTGCTTCAGGAGGTGCCCGAGAAGTGGAGGCCTTGTCCAGGACGGGCTCTGAGGGTAAGCCGAGCGAGATGTGCGTAAGAACCAAACCTTCAAGATGGGAAGAGGTGGCAAGTGGTTCAAGTTTAGGCTGCGAAGACGGTGATGAGTGCGAGGAGTGCAAGGGAAGGGAATATTGGGAGGGGTATAGGCATCTGAGGCCAAAATGGAAACCAAGGCGAGGTGTAGGCACTCGTGGTCGCGATGGAAACCAGGGCAATCCCCTTCTTGGCCTACCCCTTTGCCTAGGCATGCTGACAGCATGGGGGAAATGGTTGGGCTGCGAGGGAATCCCCATGTGAATGGAGAGGGCTGGAGAAGAGCCAGTTGTAGGAGAGCGTCAAGGAGTTGGTAGGAAAGGTTTGAAGCACAAAAGGAGAGTGCCAACAAAGAGGTAAGATTGAATGAGCCATATCTGCGCATCTGGAGGACATGAAGGTCGAGCCACATATAGAGTTTGTTGACACCTTCAATGAGATCGTCCATTGAGAGGACAACTAGAGACAGGAAACGCACCAGGCTTAATGGTGCCTTGGACGTTGTAGGAGGATTTAATTGCATGGGGGTGGAAGCTGTGCTTGGCACAGAACCGTCACATGGCTTTCGCCACGCTGGCTTGTGTGCACCTCCTCATTTTTCCATGTGTCCCGCACCATCAACCGATCTGGGGCTAATCATTCTGTTTTTTATTTCAAGGCAAACCTATAATAAAATCCAGTGATATAGTCTCCCATTTCCATTACGGCAAAGGTAGAGGTTGCAATAGGTCGGTTGGATGCTTGTGTTCAAATTTCACCTGTTGACAATATTGACATCTAGATAAGTATCATGTTGTTTCTCCCTTCATATTAGGCCAATAAAATCACTTCCTAATTGTTGTTACCATTTTTTGGTATCCTGGATGACCAGAATATGGTTTATTGTATACTTCGTCTAAAACTATTAACTTTAATTCAATAGAATCTAGTATGTATAATCTATTTTTGAATATTTGTAGACCATTTCTGTCCAAACTCAGATCTGATATGTCTGAATTTTATGTATTATTTTGTAAATCTACCACTGCTTTAGTGTAATTGTCATAATTATTACCTGCAACCCTTATCTTCTGATCAAGATCATTTGTTGCCTTGCTAATGTTTATTTCAACCAACCCGTGAATTCTTCTACTTAAGGCATCGACCACCTTGTTTTCTTTACCTTTAATGTGTCTTACCTTAAAGTCAAATTTTCTCAAGAAGGCCAACGATATTAATTGCCTTGCGTTAAGGTATGGTTAGCTAAAAAAAAAATTCACACCACTTTTATCAGTTAATAACATAATTTTTTTGCCCATTATATAGTGTCGCCACATCTTTAAAGCGTGTATTACATCTGCTAACTCTAAGTCGTAAGTGACGTAGTTTCATTCATGTTCCTTTATCTTTTGGGAGTCATAACAAATAACATGCCCTTCTTAAGTTAGGACACCACCCGAACCTTCTTTACTTGCATCCACATAGACGATGAAGCCTTTGTCCGGATCTGCCACCTTTAAAATGAGCACGGTTGTTAACAATTATTTTAACTTATTAAATTTGTCCTGACATTTCTGTGACCAATTAAACTTGGTTCCCTTCTTTTGTAAAGATGTGATAGGGTATGCAATCTTGGAGAACCCCTCTATAAATCTGAGGTAATATCTAGTGATGAATGACCATATGTCCGCTACATCCTTAGGGATCGACCATTCCATGATCGCTCTTATTTTCTATGGAACGACCACAATTCCTTCTTCAGATATTACATGTCCTAGGTAATGTATTTAATTCTAATAAAAATCACACTTATTGAATTTAACATATAGTTTGTTTTTTCTTAAAGTTTGCAACACTATCGTTAGGTGTTCTTCATGCTCTTTTTCTATTTTAGAATATACTAGGATATCGTCAATAAATACCCAAAAAACTTATCCAAGCACTGACTGAAAATGTTGTTCATTAAACACATAAATGTGGCTGGCGTGTTAGTGAGACCAAATGGTATAACAACAAATTTGTAATGTCCATATCTTGTTCTGAATGCAATTTTACTTATTTCCTCATCTTTTATCATAAGCTGGTGGTAACTAGATCTTATATCCAATTTAGAAAAAATCTTTGCCCCACCTACTTGATCAAACAGATCATTGATCCTAGGCAAGGGGTAGTTATTCTTAATCGTCATTTTGTTTAACTGTCTATAATCGATGCATAATCTTAGAGTTCCATCCTTCTTTTTAACAAAAGGAACTGGTGCTCCCCATGGTGAGACACTTGGCTGAATGTAGTTCTTGTCCAATATTTCTTGTAATTGAATCTTTAATTCTGTGAATTCAAGTAAACTCATTTGGTAGGGCACCTTAGATATATGAGTCGAACTAGGTAGAAGATCGATAAAAAATTCTATCTCTCTCCTTGGGGGCAATTTAGGTATCTCATCAACAAACACATCTCTAAAATCATGCAAGAGGACTAAATCCTCTAAGGTAGGTTTTTTTTTTTTTTTTGACAGTTTTGTCACTTGGATAACATAAATCTAACAATCTTTTCTTATGCTCTTCTTAAACTGCATTGTGGAAATCTGCCTAACTGAGATTGGTTTTTGTATACCTTGAACTGTCCTAATAGTTTCCTTTTCATCTTTATACTTGAGTGATTTTTCATAACAATCTAAAAATGCTTTTTGCCTTTCTAACCAATCCATTCCGATAATTATGTCATAAGACCCTAACGGTAAAATGTTCAGATTCGTCTTTTTGTTTTGACCACCTAAACTAAACTCACAGCCAGAAATAAAATCAGATACTTTTCTTTGTCCATGTTGCTAGTTGTACTGGCCATGATTTTGCATGTTTTGTTATTTTAAGTTTATTTGAATCCACTACACTAGGATCAATATAACTTAACATAGCTCGTGGATCAATTAAAATAGAAACAATAGTATTGTTAATTTTACCTTCAACTTCCACTACAGTGGACTGGTGATCAGCTTGTCGGCCATCCACGACTGCATTGATTCGATGTAGGCTTCTGCCCACATCTCCCATTGTAGAGGCTTCCTATAGGTTGTGAATCGTAGCCCTGGCTGTTGAAGTCAAATGTGTAAAGTTCCTCCTTAAGTCAGGTTATCCACATTCCTAGCATTTTAATGGTTCTCTAGGGTTGTCCCCAAACTTCTTTGTTCCCATATTAACTGGTTTACCATCCCCTTGGGTGTTTTGGTTGTTGTAGTGAAAATATTTCCTTGGAAAACTCTTTACTGTGTTCCGGAAAGGGGTTGGTTGATATCCCTTCTTCCGTTGATTCATACGGTCTTGTTTCTTGTCTTTAAAATCCTTGGGAAATTTCAATCTTTGTTTTTATTGGTCGTAACACATTCATGCCTTTCTGAAAACTTCACTCAAGGACTGGGGATTATCGAATTCCATTCTATCCTTATAGGATTGTGGTAAATAGCTTAGGAACCACTAAATTTTTACTTTGTCATCCCGGATATAAGGTACGAACCTTAATAATTCCAGGAATTTGTTTATCAGATCATCCATATCCATCTGATCGAGTCATAGCTCATAAAACTCTTTGGTTTTTCTTTCATAGTAACTTTCAAATAAACATATTTTTTTTAAGTACTTCTTAAAATCCGACCACTCCATCTGTTTTTCCTTTAGGCCCTTGGACAACTTCAGGTCCTGCCACCATATTCTTTCTTTTACTTTCAGGTTACAAATGGCCATTCTGACCTTCATATTGTTGGAATAGTTGTAGATCTGGAAATACCTTTTTATGTCTAGTAACCATGCTTCAACTTCCTCTCCTGTCCTAGATTCCCCGTCAAAGGTGGACGGTTCGATTTTATGAAAATCTCCCTCAAGATGGTTCACTTGTTTCCTTTTTCTTCCTGTGGTTGTTTTATCTTCCGATGATGGTGTACCTTCGAAAGAGCTGCCCCCTTTTTCTGCTTTAGGACCAGAATTTTTGGAGGCCCTTTTGCTGACCTCTCCTTCTTCATTATTATCTTTTAGGCTCTTCTTTGTTACTATGCTACAAACAACACTTAGTTTATTTCCTGCTATTCGTGCTGTGCCTTTTTCAGTTTCTCATTGTCTTCTTTGAAAACTTGTAGTTCCACAATGAGATTTCGCATGGTTTCTAGCACCTCAGCAGATGAACTTCTGTCATTGTTCTGCCTCGGATCTTCAAGAGGTATTTTCTCAATATTCCCCTCAAGTCTTATCTCAGATTCATTCTATGCTGCAATGATCACAAAATTAATACGACTTTTTTGTTTGTAACAATAATTGTTTTTGATAGTTTTTCATAAAACATAAATTATGCACTAAGGAAATAATTTTAGCCCTGTTTAAGTTCCAAGTGCTGTAACCTTGGCTCTAATACCATATTTAATGTAGCCCAAATTTACAAAATAAAAATAAAAAAATCCTTAGGGACATTAAATCTCTTTCTCTTCGAACAACTTATCTCGAAAGACCTACTGTTATTATAAATAGGTAGTTGTTATCACGAACAACCTTTCAAGGTTTATGTTTTACAGTTGCTAACATAATCAACTAACATTACAACATATTTGATCTTTGATTTATTTCCTATTACACAGTAATCCTATACTCCAAGGGTCAAGGGTAACCTCGTTATACCCAACCTCTCATATTTCCATCATATCTAAAGGAAGCATAAAGGATAGTAAAGCCCCACTATCTTATGATCCTTTCCATATATATATATATATATATATGTGTGTGTGTGTGTACACGTATTAATGTTAGATTTATAGAGGAAGAACCCCACCCGAAAATACATAAATCTTTAAGCATAAACGGTACCCATATCAAGTCTCAATGAAGTGGAGATTAAAACATAAATGTGTGCTTAAGGTTAAGGTTTAGTGAAACTATTGCAAATTTGCGAACTTCTGTTTCTGCATGCTTCGATCGCTTCTCTGTTCCGCCCTTTTTCCTCTCTCCACGTGTCTTCCTAGATCTCCACAATCTATCAACACATAATCCCCCTGGATCAATGACTATTTTTAACTCTGCCTCCTTCTGGATTACCCAACCTGTTGACACATGTCCTCTCTAGATCCAATGGTCTAGACTCTCCTTTCGTAAATCAAGATTTATCGACTTGCAACCTCTAGGTTAACACTTCCTCCATATTCTCGACTTCCGAAATGCCGATAATTTCAAAGTGCCCCAAATCCAATAGCTCGTGTTACTCTAGACCTAATGGTCCAGATCCTCCCATCATGTATTGGGGTTTCGTGACTTGCAACCTCCAGGTTAACACTTCCTCCATATCTCCGACTTCCGAAATGTTGATAATTCTGGGGTGCCAAAATTCGACGGCTCATAACCTTCCACAGTTAAACGACTATGATTAAATCATGATTTCATGTATCGTGAACCCTCACGAATCTTCCCTTTGACCTTTCCATTCTGTGAGTCAGTGAAATGTTGATCTCTTTCCACGTGTCTCCATCGATGGATGGTCCTGATGATTTCAGGATTTTGCGTTTCGGGGTTTCACATATTTTCACTCTGTTGCCTCTAAATCTTATGGTTGGCAAAATCCGGACATTTCTTCTCGACTAACTAGGGTGTTATTTCTCCAAGATCTAATAATTTGAAAGATTTCAGTTTCTCCTGAAAAGATATTAATATTTTATCTTTCCTCGATTCCCTCAAATTTTTGCACTCCACCTTTAGATGCTTCAATTCTTCAATACTTAGACACTTTTATAAGTGTTCCTCTCGAGACTTAAAACCATTATTCCTTCTGAAATGTTTTCATTTTCTTTCCTAACTTGGGGAATTTCAAATGTTTTCAATGGGCTACGACTTCCAAATTTCTCTTTCGAGGCCTGTAACTTTATATCTTGTCTGCGTTCCTGAAAGCATTGTCCCTCCTGAGCTTTCATCAACGAAAACATGACTTTGGCCCTGCACACACTTGTGCTCAGTGTGTGGCTTCGCACTAACTTTCCTGAGCTTCCGACTGTCGAAAGACTCTTGACCATGACCTTCTTGCAATGCCATTGGATCTAATGATCCATATCTCTCCTTGATCCAACGACTCAGATCAAATCGCGAAATTGGGTTTTGCGGGTTTCCCAAAATTCTTACCTCTGTTTTTTCTGAGTTGCGAACTCCCAATGAGACTAGATCTATGACCCACGATCTTCTTCCATTCGACGACTCAGATCAAATTGTGAACTCGGGTTTCACGAGTTTCCAGAACTCATACCTTTGGTTGTTTGAGTTGTGAATTCCCGATGAGACTAGATCTACGACCCACGATCTTCCTCCATTCGATATCTCAGATCAAATCGCGAACTCAGTTTTCACGAGTTTCCATAACTCATATCCTTTAGTTTTCCGAGTTGTAAACTCCCAATGAGACTAGATATACAGCCCACGATCTTCCCTCGATCGACGAATCAGATCATATCGCAAACTCAGGTTTTGCGAGTTTCCATAACTCATATACTTTGGTTGTTTGAGCTACAAATTGTCTGAGCTGTGAACTCCCTATGAGGCTAGATATAAGGCCTACAATCTTCCTTCAGTCGATGACTCAGATCAAATCATGAAATTGGGTTTCACGAGTTTCTAGAACTCAAGTTTCACGAGTTTCAAGAACTCGGGTCTAGTGCCAACTCAAGTCAAAACCAATCGGCATTAATATTACACATTTTTTTATTAAGGGACAAGTTTCATAGGTTTTAATTTCTGTTGAGCTCCATCTTGTCACAAATTAAATTTCTCAACTTCTTTGCAGGAATTTAACCTTCACAATCTCCGGATCCAGGATAGCATCTTGCGTGAAAGGGTACTTGGGTTCCAACTTGTAGTGTTAAAACCCCGATTCTGTTGGAAAAGATACAAATCTACCCTAGAACACTATTATCGTGGTAGTTGTTATACCAGGCTCCTATAAACAACTAGTTAAAAAGAAGGGAAATGTAACCCTTTGTTTATAATTAAAACAGTCGACTAAAGAGGATATTACTTGCAATAATCGAGAAATAGCTTCCGGTGTGATATATGTTCAGGTAGTTCAGAAAATCCATAGCGGATAACAATACATATACATATATAGGTATATATTTCAAGTTTTATATTCACTCAAAATTCCATTTGGTAATTGTACAAATTTAAATATCCTTAATATCAACCACAGATCGATCCGAGCATTATTTCTATTTTAGACCATAGATTATATCATAGGAATAGGAAAACTTTCACAGTTTCGTCAACAAGAATACACACAATGGTTTTCTTACCTCTACTCAAGAAATTTCCATACATTTATCAACGGTTAGCACATGCAACAATCCTTCTTGGCTCTACTAAATGCACAAATTCAATTGTAAAGGATTATTAAAAAAAAAATACATTTCCTTCTACCCAACAAGTAGATGTATTCTATCAACCATTCATTAATAGAATATTTAACTAGAACTAAGTAAACACATTCTATAAATTATTAATCAACAGAACGACCAACTAGGGAAGAGTAGAAGAACATATATGAACAAATTGTTGGGACAACAAATGGAACAACCAAGTTCCACCCAATCGTAGAACAAAACATCTAGACTACTTGTTCTGTTCACCCCTATCTTGACCATGAATCCATGAGGGCGAACCTTGAAACTCCTCTTCGCTATAGTCCTCTTTTAGATCCAATTCTCCTTGCCTCACACTCAGAAAATAGTGTTCATAAAAACAAGTGACGTTTTCTTCAGATCAAAAGTTCTCCTTTCCTCACACTAAGAATTAGTGCTTGTAACAACAAGTTTGTCTTTCCCTAACATACTTTGCAGTGTCCTGCCTCATCTCATATGTTATTTATGCAAAAGCATCTTGTGCCTAGGTCTTTTCCCCTTGGGAATTTTCGTATCTTTACAAATCCTTGATTTTCAGGGGTTTCCAATGGCCAAATTCCTAATTTGCCACTTGTAAAATTTGTTAGAAAAACATAACCACGGAGAAATAAAATAAAACAAATGCGGAAACAAAAAACAGAAGATACACAATACAATAGAGACACATATTTACGTGGTTCACACAATGTGGGCTACGTCCACTAGATAAATTTCTAGGTCCTTCCTTTATTATTATCTAGCAAATGAAGGGATACAACCTACAGAAAAACCCACTGTAACTTCCTCTTCTTTCTCTCACAGTCTCCTCTCTTGGAATACAATACTCTCCATCATGCATAACTGCAATACATTTCCCTCATAATAGAGGGTTTCCTTCTAGGGAAAAAAACCCTAACATAATTTCTACCATTAGATATGTGACCTTATAATGAACGGTCTAGATTTACAATGAAATTACAATATACTTTTACAAGGCAATTTTTCCTTTGGGGGCCTACTTGCCCCCAGACCCCCCAGTCGGGGGGATAGCCCCCCCAAACCCTGCAGAGGGGGTAGCCCCCCTCTGCACTCCCCTGCATGGAAGAGTGTACATACTTCTGGGGTGTAAATACTTCATGGGGTATAAACACGACTGAAAGTAAAATACCTTTGAATCAAGAAGATAATCAAGCTCCACAACCAACAATCTACCACTTGGAGACTGATCTCAACAAATCCATCGCTGTTGTAAATGTTGGACTCTAAACCTTCTTGAACCTGGAAAATTCCTCATCTTCATCTTCATTCTTGAAGACCAGCTAAAACTAAGCATGAACTCAGTTTCTCTCTGGTTACTCCCTTTGTTAACATATCTGCAGGATTCTGGCTATTGTGTATCATTTCCAACTTCAAATGTCCATCTTCCAAGGTGGATCATATGAAGTGGTACCTCAACTGTATATGCTTAGTCTTAGAATGGAAGGCTGAGTTCTTTGCAAGATGAATTGCACTCTCACTGTCATAGTACAACCTGTTATTCTCCTACTTCTTTCCCAATTCCTCCATAAACCTTTGTAACCAAATCATCTCTTTACTAACCTCTGTAGAAGCAACATACTCTGCCTCTATTATTGAAAGTGAAAGAACCTTTTGCAGTTTCAAAATCCAACTTACTATTGTTCCACCTATAGTAAAAACATACCCTGTGGTGCTCCTCCTGGTGTCTTTATCACCTACCATATCTGAATCAACATATCCCTATAGAAAAGTGTTTGAACCTCCAAAACATAATGCATGAGTAGTAGTACCTCTCAAATACCCGAGAATCCACTTTACTACCTCCTAATGTTCTTTACCTGGATTGTTCATATACCTTCTCACAACTCCCACTACATGTGCAATATCTGGTCTTGTGAAAACCATTGCATACATCAAGTTGCTAAGTAATAATGAATAAGGGACCCTGGACATGTATTCTATCTCCTCCTGAGTCTTGGGACACATTTCCTTAGTTAATTTGAAATGGATGGCCAAAGGTGTACTAACTGGTTTTTCATTCTGCATTCTAAACCTCTCCAACACCTTCCCTGTGTACTCACCCTGAGACAATGTCAATTTTCAATTTTTCTTGTCTCTTGTTATTCTAAAGCCAAGGATTTGTTTTGCAGAACCCAAATCCTTCATCCCAAATGAATTGGCTAATTTCTTCTTGAGCATATTTATATCCTGCATATTAGACCCTGCAACAATCATGTCATCTACATACAATAGCAAGATNTGGAAGGCTGAGTTCTTTGCAAGATGAATTGCACTCTCACTGTCATAGTACAACCTGTTATTCTCCTACTTCTTTCCCAATTCCTCCATAAACCTTTGTAACCAAATCATCTCTTTACTAACCTCTGTAGAAGCAACATACTCTGCCTCTATTATTGAAAGTGAAAGAACCTTTTGCAGTTTCAAAATCCAACTTACTATTGTTCCACCTATAGTAAAAACATACCCTGTGGTGCTCCTCCTGGTGTCTTTATCACCTACCATATCTGAATCAACATATCCCTATAGAAAAGTGTTTGAACCTCCAAAACATAATGCATGAGTAGTAGTACCTCTCAAATACCCGAGAATCCACTTTACTACCTCCTAATGTTCTTTACCTGGATTGTTCATATACCTTCTCACAACTCCCACTACATGTGCAATATCTGGTCTTGTGAAAACCATTGCATACATCAAGTTGCTAAGTAATAATGAATAAGGGACCCTGGACATGTATTCTATCTCCTCCTGAGTCTTGGGACACATTTCCTTAGTTAATTTGAAATGGATGGCCAAAGGTGTACTAACTGGTTTTTCATTCTGCATTCTAAACCTCTCCAACACCTTCCCTGTGTACTCACCCTGAGACAATGTCAATTTTCAATTTTTCTTGTCTCTTGTTATTCTAAAGCCAAGGATTTGTTTTGCAGAACCCAAATCCTTCATCCCAAATGAATTGGCTAATTTCTTCTTGAGCATATTTATATCCTGCATATTAGACCCTGCAACAATCATGTCATCTACATACAATAGCAAGATAATATAGCTTCCATTTTCTAGCCTTTTAAAATAAACACAGTGATCAAAATGACATCTACTATAACCATGTTCTATCATAAACCTATCAAACTTAAAATACCACTGTGTTGGAGCTTGCATTAGGCCATACAAACTCTTCTTCAACCTGCATACCAAATTGTCCTTCCATTTGACCTCATACCCTTGTGGCTACTACATATAAATCTCTTCCTCCAAATCCCCATGAAGAAAAGTTGTTTTTACATCTAATTGTTCAAGATGCAAATCTTCTACTGCCAGAAGACTTAAAATAGTCCTAATTAAAGTCATTTTAACAACAAGAGAAAATATTTCATCAAAATATATACCTTTCTTTTGTGCAAACCCCTTTAAAACAAGTCTAGCCTTATACCGCTTTTCTCCTACATCTTCTTCCTTCAACTTGTAAACCCATTTATTTTTCAATGCTCTTTTTCCTATAGGCAACTGAACCAAGTCCCAAGTCTAGTTATTTTCCAAGGAATCCATTTTCTCTTTAATGCCTTGCTCCCACTTCTTTTTGGTGTCTACCTGCATTGCCTCTTCATAACATTCTGGTTCACCATAAACAGTCAACAATAAATAATACAGTGAAGGAGAATATTGTTCAGGGGGTATACTTAACTTGGTAGATATTCTAACAACACTTGTAGGTGTTTGAGGTACCTGCTGCTCCTGTTGTTGTACATTTTGATTTTCAGGTTCCTTTGGAATTTCTTTTTCAGTGATCTCATCAAGCTACGTGTATTCTTGTTTTTCTTCTTCCTATTTTTTTCCCTGCAACTGATCTTTGTACATGACCTTCTCATTGAATATGACATCTCTACTCCTAATAATTTTGTTATTTTCATAATCCCATAAGAGATAACCAAAATTATTAACACCGTAACCAATAAAGGTACAGTTCTTGGATTGAGCCTCAAGCTTTGTTCTATTTTCTTTATCAATATGGACAAATTCTTCACAACCGAAAGTTTTCAAAAAAGAATAGTTTACGTTTTTTCCTGTCCATTCCTCCTCTAGAATTCCACCATCTAAAGATCTTGAAGGTCCTCTGTTTATTAAGTAAACAGAAGTATTTACAACATCTGCCCAAAACTGTAAGGGCAAACTAGCATGCAATCTCATACTCCTTGCACGCTCCATGATTGTGATGCAGGAGCATCGTTGGCAAGCACTCAGAGGCCGGACCACTTAACATGTGGGAGTTCTTCCAGAACTTCAATGTGGGTAGTTACAACTGATTTCAGAATCTGCCTCCACTCAGCGTCGGAATTCACCTTTGGAGGCACGCTTGAACCGGTGTCGAATTTTACCCTTTGAGGAAATTTTTTGAAATTGTAAATAGAGCAGGAGTTTCCAGTTCGGCTCTGGAATGCGACTGGACTAAGATAGCATAGGATGAATTTTAGAGTAGGCAAGTAGCTAGGGGGAAACCCTGGAAAAGATTTTTGAGTTAAATAGAAGCTTGTACGCTAGTTATAGAGAGCTGGAATATAGAGAGAAATTAGGTGTAAGAGAAAACTGCGAGTTAGCAGGAAATCTCAGTGTTTTTGAGTTACTGTAATTTTGAATGTATTCTGTAGTCATTGGGCACTTGTGAATATAAAAGAATGGAAAATTGATCCAAATGTATGGTTTGTGGACTGTGTGCATTTTCCTGTCATTTCTATTTACATGAACAAGTGAATGGAACTGTGATTTTTTCCAGTTTCAATTGTTTCTCTTCATTGAATCTCTACAAGGTGTGCATCGAGCGAGGAGAGAACATCAGGAGATTAGGAGGAATCTCTCTGTGAGAAACCCCTTTGGATCTGAGCTATCAAAATCCCTTAGACACAAGGAGTGTGTGGGAATTTGAGGCCTACACAAAGCAAAGCTCAGGAGGGATAACGCTTTAGAAAGTGTTATCGAGACCCAGGAACTCATTCCCTGGAAAGAACGAAGATCGAGACTTTGAAGACTTAGAAAATATCTAAGTCTGAAGTGAGTAAAATCTTAGGAGGAGGAACGTCGTCGAGCATTGGATCACGGTAGAGAATCTCGCGGACCATCTGATTCGAGGTAGGAGCACAGACTTTAACACTGTGTAGATCTAGGAGAGGAGATCTCAAAGATTTGAACGGACGGTGGAGAACTCTCGAGGAGAGTTGCAAAATACTGCAAGTCATTGGATCAAGTGGAGTTGCGAGGAGGTCAGTGATGGGGAAGAGATATGACCGTAGATCTGGAGGGCGTTGTGAGCTGTTGATCAAGCACCTCGAGCTTCTCGCATATCGACAGTTCGGTATTTCGACAACCAGGGATTTGAAAGACAGAGGAGCGGAACCCTTGCATCGTGATTCCCCGAATCGTGAAACTTCAAAAGAGTGAATGCCAAGACATTTTTGTGGTTCGGTATTTCAGAAACTTGGGGTTCGAAAGACAGAGGAGCGTGACCCTGGCATCGCGATTCCTCAAATCACGAAACCCTAAAAGAACAAGCGCCAAGGCATTTTAGTACTTCGAAAACCGGGATTACCAAGGAGCAGGGATATCCCTTGTACTCTGATTTCGTGAAATGTGAAACACTGAAAGAAACGTAGCCATCGATCCGAGAGAGATCGTAGATCTCAGGTCATCGAGATTTTGACATTTCAACAACCGGGAATCCCAAAGAGAAGAGAAATTCCTTGCATTATGATTTGGAGAAACGCAAAAACCTGAAGGAACAGGTGCTGGGACATTTCGTCATTTCTAGCACCGGGGGTTCGAAGAATGAAGGGACAGGATGCTTGACTTGTGAATTTTTGGTCCCCGATAAGCGCCCTTTTTGGATTAGCTCAAGGTCACGCCTCTTGGTTGTGTGTTGTGGGAGCTCACGCTTGGCGCTTGGGAAAATCCAACTTGGTGCAGCCGTGACCCTCACGGTCCAACCACTCTCACCAGGACCTTCGTCTTCTTCACTGGCCCGAAGAGCTGTATCACTCTTCAAATCCCGTATCGGGACTTTTCTACACCCACAGGATCCTCCTGGTGATCTCCCCCTCCTCTATTGGGAAATCGGAACTCGCAAGATCGCGAGTTCAACACTCACGAGATAAGGTCTTTCAATTCCCCGAAACCCGATGGTCAAAGGGTCAACGTTTCTTTCTTATCGGGGATTTCCCTATCGGGAAGTCGATGTTTGTGTTGTCGTGCGTCACTACCTTTGCAAATCCCTGAACCCTGAACTCCGATAGGACGTGCGCTATATCCTCGCCACGTCACCTCCTCTATCTGTGTGATCGGGAATCGCGTGATCGCAATTTCACCAGTTGAAATCTCTTGCAATAAGAATTTCTGAAGGCCAAATTCTGACTCTCTGGAATCTAATGCCACCTGTACCTATAATGATCGACGGCTCCAATTAAATCAAGAAATCGCTACTCGCGATTTCATAAACTAAGAAACTCTTGCCTCCGGGAAACCCGATATGCTGAATCCCGATGGCTCTTGGTTCTTCCTTCCTACGCCTAAGGACTAAATCCCACGCAGCTTCTCCCAAATCTGACGGTCAGTGGGATTTCGCGGTTCTCCTCTACGAACCCTGTCCGTCAATTCTCCGCCTTAGAGATTTCTTCTACTCCAAACCTCCCTCCTGTTCGAGCCTTCTCCTGGGTCTGTTCCCACAGTATCGCGAAGGAACTATCCCTCCTGAGATTTTTCAACTCTGACTCCCTCAGAGACTTTGCACATGATTCTCGTGCTCGACCTCCAACAACTCTCAAAGTGTTGAATCCTTCAGACTCTGGGCACATCTGCCAACAACAGTCTCTACCCTCTTCTGCTCAGATTATCCATTGAGACTTCAATTTCAGCCTGCACGTCTCCTGCACGGCTCTACCAACCCAAATCAACTTCTGGGCGTATGAGAATAAGATTTTAACTGTCTAGCCTCATCAACGCACTCTAGGCGGATGAATTCGACTGCACTCTATGCAAGAATCTCCTGGCTCAGACAGAGAAACAATTGAAACTAATTTCTTACTCTCACAGATTTCAATTCAACTATGAAATCACATACACCACACATCAAAGCAATTGTATGACAGAAAACAAACATTCCTGAGCATAATATCAAAAAAGAGACACAACACAAACCATGAAATTGAATCAAAGAGTCTCTTCTATTAATCCAATCTGTACATGGGTGTTCTTCAGATAATTCTCTGCTCTGCTCTTCTCTTCTCTTCTGAATGCTCTCACTATGTTACAATGTACAAAGGAGGGTGTCTATATCCGTTTTCCCTCTCGAACTCTACAACTATCAAATCTACAATTAAATTCCTATCTAACAGCATTAAGTCTATTAAATGCCTTCCTATCTACTAAGGACATGAGCTTAAAGGCTCAAGGTCCCCTTTACAATACAAGTGCGCTTATTTATGAGAAACTTCATAAAAGGGCAGCGCAACAACTTCCAAGTATTTCAAAAAATGTGGGATGGCGCTGTCCAACTGTCCTTTCTGCTCCACGCACTGGCTCGCTTGATGAGTGAGCGATGCTCGTGCATCACAAATAGGCATTTGTGAGGGACCTGTCTGTTCATTTCGAAGGGTTCCATCTTGGAACCAGAAGAGACATTTCAACTACAGAACTAGAAGATCCTGATCGGGAGGTCATGCATCCTCGAGGAGGGACAGGGGGTTTGCATCAGATTGTCCTGTTCATCCTTTCTGACAAACAATTTTTAGGGGTTTGCATTAGATTGTCCTGTTCATCCTTTCTGACAAACAATTTTCTTGTGGTGTTCTTGGAATTGTCTTCTCTCTACAAATCCCATGGTATGAACAGTAATCATCAAAATCCTTGCTGCAATATTCACCTCCATTATCTGATCTAAGACACTTCAACTTTTTTCCTGTCTTATTCTCAACCAAAGCTTTCTATTTCTTAAAAGTATCAAAAACATCAGATTTTTGTCGAATGAAATAAACCCAAGTTTCTCTAGTTGCATCATCAATAAAAGTAACATAATAATGAGAGCCACCAAGAGACGATACCTGACCTGGTCCCCATACATCTGTATGCACAAGCTCTAACCTTTCACTCTTCTTTTCTTTTTCGACTCTGAGAAATCTGACTCTCTTATGTTTTCCATAAACACAATGCTCACATAAGTCCAAATCAATTTGTTTAAGATCT